>NW_010729096.1:1094527-1129637 GCF_000365185.1 Nelumbo nucifera | reverse complement strand
GGTCAGCCTGGTGTTTCAGAAGCTGTGTTGGAGTGGCGAGCGAGGTGTCTTGAGTTCGGTTTGGGGAGTGTTCCGAGCTGCCATGGGCCAGCTCGGGTCACAGCTTTGTGAGGCTTGGGGCCCATTAGTCTCCTTGCAGGGAGCTCGGGTTCTCAGTAGGGAGCTCGGGTTCTTAATAGGGAGCTCGCTCTTAATAGGGAGCTCGGACTCCCAGTAGGGAGCTCGAGCTCTTGGTAGGGAGCTCGAACTCCCAGTAGGGAGCTCGGGCTCTTGGTAGGGAGCTCGGACTCCCAGTAGGGAGCTCGGGCTCCTAGTAGGGCGGTCTGTAGTTCGGGCTCAGTAGTGAGTTTGGACTTGCTTTCGGTGCTTGCTTTGGGCGTTCTACTGTCCCGAGCTGCTTGTTTTTGCCACGTGTCGGGTGATTGCGAGATCGGGCCAAATTCCCCTTCATCACTTACCAAATGGTATGTGAAGGCAATGAAATCCTTTTGACATCACAATGCCCAATGATTACACATGAGAGATTGTGATAGTTGATTTTGTAAGCATTATAGGGCCATGTATAGGGGAACACTCACAATCGAACATAAATAGTGTCATATTATCAGGCTTCTTGTGAAAGAAACATTCCCATGAAGTTTTATGATTCATCACCTTGGTTGGAAATCGATTGATGAGGAAGATAGTAGTGTGGAATGCATCATGTCATAGAGAGGGAGGAATAGACGCTCTAGCCTTGAGTGTGAGTCCAAATTCAACTATATGATGTTGTTTAGGCTTCGTAAAGCTATTTTATTGAAGTGTGTACAGGCAAGTGGTTATGTGAACAATACCGTGTCATTCAGAGAATGGTTTAAGTGTCTTGTACTTAGAACCCCCATTAGTTTGTAAGGTTTTGATTTTGTTATTTAGCATGTTTTCAACTTGATTCTTAAATATTATAAATGTAGAAGCAACATCATCATTTTTATGAGCAAGAGGAAAAACCCAACTTAATTTACTAAAGGAATCAACAAATTAAAACTAATATAATAGTTGGACCCATGTTGAGATAGGGGTTGATCCCCATAGATTAGAGTACAAAAGTTCCAATGGTGCTACTACTTTGAAAGAACTAGGAAGAAATGGCAAACTGTGGCTCTTGCCTAACTGACATGTTGAACTAAATGATGAATCTTTGTTTCAAGATATAGGAAGTTATGCTCATATACTACTTGCTTCACTGTTGTAAATGTTGGATGCCCTAAACGTTGATGCCAGGTATTCAGATCTACTCATTTACTAAAATGTGCAACCAGGTTGATCTTCTGGTAGATGATGTTTGTAAAGTCCACGATCAGTGGTTACATCCAGAAAAGTTTTCTTTGACTTTCGATCATTCACATTGAAATTAGAGAGATGAAATTTAAAGAAAACAAATTATCATTAGTGAATTGTGCAACATATAAGAGGTACGTTCTTAGTGATATCCAGGACAAGAATATCTTTAAGAACTAAATTCTTTTCAGAACTTGAAATAGATAAAGTATCGATATGATTGATTTTCAAACCTATGCCATTGCCAATTTTCAGATGATCTGGACCCATGTATTCTGAGTGAAGTTTAAGATTGTTCAAATCATTGATGACATGGTGTATCGCTCTAGAGTCAGGATACCAATAGAGATCAGCAGATGAGTGTTGATTTGGTGGAGTTTTAGAAGCTTCAATATTGTAAGCAATTGCTCATTTTGGGGTATATTTAATAGATGCATCAAATCTGCTATGGCAATTAAGAGTAGAATAATTGGGCAGTTTACAAATTTGGAATGGACTATCGTTGTGTTTGCGATTTGGGTTTGGGTTGGATTTCAAGTTCTACTCCTTTAGACCCTCCAGATGTTGTGTCGAGTCAATTTCCTCTAGATTTGTATGCCATGTTGGCTGAAATTTCAAGTTCATAAGTCTTCTTGGACCGCTCAAGCTTAAGATCATGTTGTAGGAATAGGCTTCGTAGAATGTCCTAAGAAATATCTAGTCAAGCAAGCAGTGCTATTGTGAAACTTTCATATTCATATGAGAGACCTTTTATGGTTTGATAAACAAAATCAGAGCTAGAGCCAGATAAGGGTTCTCCTGCAAATGAGAGTGCATCAGTAATGTTCTTTATTTTTAATAAATAATCACCCATGGATCAACATCCTTTCTTCAGAGCACTCAACTCAAAATGTAGTTGCACGATGCAGGCCTTAATTTGATTTTGATGCATAGGTAGTTTTTAGTAGAGACCATGCCTAATGAGATGAAGTGCATCCTACTACCTAAGAGAGAACGTGTTCTGTGAGAGAGGATATAGTCCAACTTAGTAGGAATTAGTCTTGAATACGCCAAGCCTTGTAAGCAGAAATCTCAATATGATCTTCTCTAGTGTCAATGGAGGAAGTATTAAATCGAGTAGGGCATTTGAGAGATCCATCAACATAAGGCATAAGTTGATGTCCACCGAGTACAGGTAACATTTGAAGACACCAAGAGGTAGTTGTAATGATCAAGCTTGATAGAGATAAGTTGAGTCATAGTAGAACATAGATTTACAGGTTTAGGTATAGATGGTGCAGTGATAGGGGTTTAGTTGGAGGTCTTTGTGGTCCACATGATTTTGGTGGAGAATTTTTCAAGTGTCCCCATGTCCAAATACCATGAAATAATTTGAAGAGAATGATTCTCAACTTGTATTTCGTATCATGATCTATATAGTATATATACGGATGTTATTTGAAAGCCTTGAGATGTACAATAAAGTTTACACTTTCCAGTTGTGTGCGAAACACAAAAAGAACTTATGGAGTAGACATTGAGGAGAAATAAGATTGAGAAGAGGGAAAAGAAGATAGAAATTGAGACGAAGAAGGAATGCCATGTTTGATGATTATGTGGTTGTTAAATGCACATGTACTTCTTAGAAGTACTTTTAACAACCACTTAAGGATGTTTGGTGTCCCACTTGCCAAATCACTTATTATGTTTTTAAGCACTTATTGGGGTGGGGATGTTTGGAAGCTACTTTCCCCATAAGTGATTATATTGACACAAATGACAATTTTAGTTCTCACTTGCCAAAGTGCAGATTTGCGAACAGACCAAACATGGGAGTTTCAAGTTTTAAAAAACCCAAGAAAAACGGTTTAATGAGAAGAAAAACTTCACAAAATGGAAGAAAATGGCTAAACAACAGGTCCACCGGCCATTTTTCTCACAACCGATCGTCGTCAGTGGACCTGTAACTGGGTGCGCCGCTGCCTGATTCGATATGTTCGAATGAGAGGAGATGGAGGTAAAACCCCCGCATAGGGGTATTTTGGGTATTAAAAGAAAATACTACGGACCGGTTTGTCCCATTTTATTGGAGAAGTACTTCTCCAAGAAGTGTTGAAAAAAAGCCAACTTCAAGTCACTTTCTTAAGAAGTACTTCTTTTAACAAAAAGTACTTCTTCCCCACTTTTTTACCAAACACATAAAAGCACTTAATAACCACTTAATGTGTGGTCCCAGCTCTTAAAGGAAGAACTTGTTCAAAGAAGTACTTCTTTCAAGTGAAATGAAACAGGGGCTACAAATATGAGAGAAGCAAACTCTTGTTAGACGTAGTGTTGCGGATATCAAGGTTTTTAAAACCGAACCAGACAACGAACCGGTCAGGGGTCCGGTTCCTGGTTGAACAGTCTGATCGTTTGAACCAAACGGACAGCCCATTCTAACAAAAAAATAATAAAATAATAAAAAATAAAAAATGACCAAAACCATTAGATGGTTCGAATGGTTCAACCACCCGAATCAGCAATTTACTGACCAAATCAACAGTTTTTGGTGAAATAACAGTTCTAGGATAAAATGAAACTGGTCCCAATTTTTCCAGTCCGACCATCTGATCTAGTCTGGTTTTGAAAACCATGACGGATATACTTGTACACATTTTAGCCGAGCGTGGGTGTTATTTGTCTACCAATTGCTTTACGTGGTCCTCTTGTCCAATTTTTTCTTTTACATATCAATCAAAAGGACCATGGCTTTGTACTGATGTTGTTGATGAACGAAATTGCTTTTGGCTTTAAAAGAAATCCAAAAGTAGTATAAATAAACCTTAGCAGGAATCTAATAATGTAGTTCCTGAGCTGGATTTTGAATTTTTATTAATAATTTTATTTTTATGAGGTATTTTTTAAAGAATACTGTACTTATGTTCTTATTTGATTAAAATGCTTACTTTAAAATGAAATTTAAATTAATAAAATTATTAGTAAAGTTAATAAATATTGGTTAATTTTAATTTCTATTAATTATTAATTCATGAAAATCTAACACAGGCACGGAATACTTGGTGCCCGTTTGGAACTTGGATGGGTTTTCCCACATCGGCTTCTGGCATTGTATGATGATGGGCCCACAAGAAAAGCTAGCAAATTGTGTTTGGTCTTTGGTGTTGGTGAAAATCCCAAAAAGCCAAAAAGTGTTGTCCTTCAGTTGAGAACTCAATTTTTCAATGAAGCTAGTGTTTTCCAATCAAACACAACTCGATCAACGCAAAAGCTCTTATAGTTAAAATGTAATGGATGGCTTATTGTTTCGGGTCAACCCTTTGTATATTATAATAATCACGGTCAACCCTGTGACCGTGAGACAAAATAGACATCAAATACAGGGTTTTTGCAAAAGAAAAAGGATAGATAAAAAAATAAAAATAAAAAATCAAATAGGCGCATATGGTTCATCAGTGCTAAGTGCCAAAACCACTCATACCACCATTCGATTGGATTGCTACAAACGAATTCACATCTGCACCACACAAACGCCTCACTTTATATTCCATCCGTGTATTGAGAACATCTTCCAATGACAACTTTGTGAGATGTTTTCAATGCACGCTGAGGTGTGATCTCATTGCAAACTAGTGATAACATAAATCTAGATATAAATAGTGATCGAAAATGAATAATATGAAAAAAAAATAATTCAACGAAGGATAGGTTCAAACATCTATTACAAGCACTGATGTTCCCAAGAGTCATAACTCATATTGTGTTTTTAAAGTCGGATTTGTTTGGGTTATGGTTGAGTTGGCCAAGGATGCCACGTGGTAACTTCTACGACCACCTTTTTCTCTCCAGCCATATTGGCACCACGCAAGATGGATAACCATTACCTAAAAGGACTGCCATGCACGGATGAAGAAGTTAACTCCATTGAGGAAGATGAGAAATCCCGAAGACCTCGATGAATAATCTCATCCCAACAATCCCAAAAGCCACATCCGATTAGAATACGGATGCCCAGATATAAATAGGTAATATTCGCTCAAGGCAAGGGACTTTTAGACTTTGATATCTCTGCTTTACCTCTTCTGCTTGGACCAGCACTGTTTTTACCTGCTCGGCCCAACCACCTACCCTTCCATTCAACTAAGTTGAGCGTCAGAGTACCTACATGGGGAATAACTCTTTGAGCCTCTAACCTCAGGGGCGGAGCTAGGATTTTTTATTGATGGGGACCAAAGAGTAATAAACATAGATAGGGGGCTAGGGGGGGCATAGCTCCTCTTTGCCACCCCTGGCTCCGCCCCTGTCTGACCTTCCCTCTTGGTTGTAGATTCTAATGCGTAACTTCATCATTCCACCTTAGCTTCATCCAGTTGGCAGGATTATTTAATTCCACCCTTGGTTCGAAACACTTCGGATCGAACAACATCAAAACTCAAACACTTTGGAGCAACGTAGATGTCAAATACCTAAAGTCTTAACTGCTCTCACCACCTTATAAAGGAGTTGCTTGGGAGAGATACATACATACCCATCACCCATGGTTTTGAAAACCAGACCAGACTGAATGGTGAGATCAATTGACCTGAGAACCATCCAGGCAATCGGTTCTTTTTCACCCTCAACCTAGTCTTTGGCCAAAATCTGTTAATTTAGTCAGTGAGCTGCCGATCCGGGTGGTTGAACTAACAACCCGTTTGGCCATCTCAAATGGCCAATCAGATGTCTTAGTGTGGATGGACAATCCGAATGTAAAATTTTCAATAAAAATATTTATAATTTTCTTTGGGAATCCCAAGACTTGGAAATTCCTATTCATTGTGCAAAATGGATCAAATTTGGATGGAAACTAAACATTCCCCAAAATATAAACTGTTACTCTGGAGACTTCTAAGAAAGTTTGTTCTCTGTAAATCTAATCTTGTGGCTAGAGGTTAGCTAGCCCGTGGTCTTTGGTGTTCCCCCCAGAAGTTCAATCTGTCCAAACTGCCTTTGACTTCCTTGAAAAGGGTTAAAGGCAGTTCAAAGAATGGTGGCGAGGTAGACAAGAGCATCTGCACTAGCATTGAAGTCTGAAGACGAGCTTTACTGCTCTTCGATGTGGCCTTCTTCGATACCCCAGATTCTAGAATTTTAAGTTTTAACCTTGTAGCCATTTTCTCCTTCAAATGAAATTCGGGTCTAGTAGGCACAATATAAGTAAACATGTTAAATGAACATTTGATAAATAGTATTTGGGATTGTAGTCGATAATGGCAACTTTTGGGCCCTAACATCAATAAAAATAATCTTTTTAATATAATTATTAAAATAGGCTAACTTTTTTTAAAAATATCAAATAGGGGCAAAAACACCGTTCATCTCATTCCTCTTTCACCATTGTAATTGCTGGCTTGCTGCAAGCAAAAATGGTGAAGCCCATTCTTGCGTTTTTGCATTTCGTTATATGTATCTCGCTTCTCCACTTAGCATACTCATAGACCTCTTCCAATCCCGATTTTGAGGCTTTAATGGTGTTCAAAACTGCTTCAGATACCTCTTACAGGCTTAAAAGCTGGAACCAAACCATCAATTCATGTACCTGGTACGGTGTTTCATGTATTCTTCTAACTGTTTCAGAAGAATAACTCATAGCAGTTCTGCTCTGAGTTTGGAACAACTCAAATGCAGAGAAGAAGAAGAAGAAGAAGGAGGGAGAGAGAGAAACAGAAAGAGAGATGGGGAGATTTATTCAGTGGTCTAGAGGAAGGAGATGATTAGTGTTTCTGCCCCTATTTGATAATTTAAAGAAAAAGTTAACATATTCTAAAAATTATGTTAAAAATATTATTTTTATTGATATTAGGGTCCAAAAGTTGCCCTTATTAATTAGAATCCCTAAGTATTTTGACAATTGTCAAAAGTGGGTTTTAATCTTTTTTAAGGGTGAGTTGAAGGTATTTTAAGGGACATGTGTCAAAAAAAAATGAAGTGCTCTTTAAACGTACTTATCTGATCCGAACTGCTCCTCAGTGTGGCCTTCTTCGATACCCCATATCCTAGAATATTAAGTCTTAACCCTTGTCGCTATTTTCTCCTTCAAATCAATCCTAGGCAACAGAGAAAAACACGGAAAAAATATCAGAACAGAAGGCGGCTAAAACAAGAGGAGAGAAGGTGTGGAAGGATGGATTACAACCTTTTTGAATATTTTCTGTAGCTTAATAGCCGGTCTAGCCCCTTGAAAGGGACAATATTCTTAGGATTATCTGGTTTAATGTGGTTACACCATCTCAGAGTGTTGGAATTGGTGGTGAGGAACGAGGAAGAACTCAGAAAATTGTTGGGTGTCGTTACCATCTTCAATGGTGAAATCATGCCTAACATTCAGAATCTCCTCCCTAACAAATCTGCCGGGCCTAAAGTTGACGCCGCCGAATACAACTGATCGGAATATTTTCTTTGCTTATAAGTTTCCGGCAGACCAAATAAATGTCGGTTAACTGTTTCATTATAGAGCTGTTTTTGTTGGATCATTTGGTTGGTGCTTTGTAGTTGTCAGAACGAAATGTGAATAACTTTTCTCTGTTAAAAAGAATCGCATCTCCTACTCCTAGCATCTGTGTGGCGGGCTTTGATATTTGGATCCGAGGTTGTTAACAACGATAGGGATCTCTAATGTTAGCACAAAAAAAAAAAGAAAAAAACAGTTACTACTGGCCATTTTAATGGCTGATTTAGCTAAAAGTGATAGGCTTTTTACTTGGTGTTTGTTTTAGTAGAAAAAATCATTAGGCTCAGTTTGGAAGGAGTACAAATGCAATTATGTAGAGTGCAAAATCTTGTATTTTGTATTATTTTACTTGTTTTTGTACTCCTTCCAAACTGAGCCTAAATAGTAAAATGTTCAAGGGTCCTATAAAACAGCCCAACTTCAGCTTCAGCGGCGGAGCTCGCAACTTCAGTCAGGAGTAAATCGTTCGGTTCAAGAGCGTCCAACCCCACTGCTATTGAGTCATTCTAACTAAGAGCCAACGTCAAAGGCTTCGAGCTGCAACTAGATTGATTTCTACGCCATGTTTATGAGTTAGATGCCGAGTTCAAGAGAAGCAGTCACTTGAGAACGGATTACTCCGCTATTCTTATATAAGGTAGTTAGGCACTTAAAAAAGGCATTTTAGTCATAAAAATATGTTTAATAAGGCTGATTTGCCATTCAGTAGTTTGATCATAAAAATTGTATTTATAATGACGTGGACAGTTTCTGTCAACAGTGCTCTAACAGATGGTAAATTTTGGAAAATAAAAACTGAAAAAGTTCTTTAGACGTTTTATTAAATTGAATGGGATGGTTGAACCACAGAATCTCTCAGGTAGATATGTAGGTATTTGAATCCCATGAAAAAGGAATTGTAATCAAGGATTCCACATGTATGATATTGTTTGCAATTGGGGCATCCATGGATCTGGGATGTCCATAACATTGCCACTGTTTAATGTAATCGGATCAATAATAATGTTTCATTTATAATAAGATTCCTCTTTTATGCGTCTTTGCGACTGAAAGACGCATGGCTTTTTTTCCTACTGTAACACATGAAACTCTAAACAAATAGAGGTAGGTGGGTCTTAAAACATTTTTGGCTATATTATATATGTCGCACATAAACCTCCAAAGATACTAAAAGGAAGCTAAACCAAAAATACAGTTCAAAATCATGGTTTTTTTTTTTTGTCGCAAAATTTCGAAGATAAGCATTGATGTTGTACAACGCCCCCTAAATGTTTCAAAATGATGCATGAATCAGATGAAGATTCTTCTGGCCATAAAACGAAAATAAAGGATCTGATGAGGTTTAATAGAGGCCTTATTAAGTGGGGTGGGACACATCCATCATCGAATGCTCGGCCCGGATTTTCTGAACACCTGGCTAGCTGTGTGGCAAGTCACAAGAGCCACTGACCAGAAGAAGGTACAGCACTAGTGGTCCAGACCCGAGCCAATGATGTCGTTATCGCCTTTTCTATTTATCATATCGTGGGTTGTGTGGTCATCTGGGTTTATAACCATGTTGCTGATATCTCAACACTGCAGCAGCAAATGATTTTACATATTTTCATCACGACCTCTCTTCAGTCTCCCCCCACCGAAACCAGAGAAAAAATTATTAAAAAATACAACACCATCAAATCCTAAGAACCATTCAAGCAATACGCTTCATCAAGTAAAAAAAGAAAGAATTTTGTACAGATATTTCCTGTAGTTTCTTACACTAAATAAACTTGTCAAAAACTTTGCACTGAAACATGCAACAATCTTCTTCTACATGGGTTCCTTGTTTATCAAAAAAAATATATATATTTACCTACGTGGGTTAAAGCCATGAGGACATACTTTTCAGCCACATTAGCAGGTTTTAACAGCCTGCAGCTTTTCATGAATTGCCTTGTAGCACCGAAGACTGCAGAGTGGGAGCTTCAACTTGGAGTCCCGATACTTGTATGCATTAGTACATGACGGACCAGCACATTGCTCACGTGGAGGAGGGTAACTGGATACCCACAAAAAGAACAACCAACCACTCGTCAATAACAAGATACTGTAATAAAATTTGAGAGGAAAATGTTTGTGAGTGGGTAGTATTAATATGTAATTAGCATACAAACCTGCATGGCTTAGAATCAAATATGCTTGGTAGTCCAATGTCTTTGGGAAATGTAACAACTGTTCCAGTGGGACCCATGACCCATCTTACAGTATTTGAGGCAAGCGTCATTGCATTTGCAGCCTTCTCCTGCAAGACACAACAACACATTAGTGTAATATTATCCCCCCAATCCAATTCAATGTTGGATTAGAGACAACAAGATCCACAGGCAATTCTGAATTACTTGTGCCAATTCATCCCGCCGTTTCTTATTCTTATCCTCTCGCTTCTTCCTATTAGAATCCTGGCCAAGTATTTTCCTGATTGCCTCCGCCTACAAAATCCCCAAATAAGCAAAAATAAATAAAGAAAAAAACATAAATAAATCACAAGGGATTCAGGACAAATTTGAACCTCAGATTCCCTGGCGGCCTTCTCCACCTGCATTCTACGCCTCTGAGCAGCTTCAGCTTTTTTCAATTGCTGCTCAACTTCTGAAAGTTTCTCCTTTTGCTCTGTTATCCATCAAAGGCCAACATCAGTATTAATGGAAATCCAAAAATAAATTGCTTTTGCAAAGAACAAAGAGAAAAAGCCGTGTTAGCATGAATACACAGGTTCTCACTTCTAGGTGGGGCAGGGGGTAACCCATTTGGGAACTCAATTAGACTTGCACCAGATCCAGATGAGCCATCTTTACCAGACTGAAGGGCCCGTTGACGTGTAGTAAGAGACATCTCCTTACCCTCCATGAAAAAATCACCAGATTCCTTCTTTGACTTCTTCCTCTTGGCTTCAGGCTCACCATCTGACACTGGTTCTTCATCTTCAACATAATCTGCATCCTCAGATACTCTATCTGATCTTGACTTCTTCTTACCATCTTTGCCTGACCTCAATGAACCATACTCCACAGCATCCTCATCATAATCACGGTCAATGGTCCTACTTCTTGAAACTTTTGAAATCTTTCGCTGTTTCTTGCTTCCTTCATCATCGTCTTCATACTCTTCACCATAATCTGTGGTTACCTTAGTTCTCAGTCTCTCAAGATATTGGATCTCCTCATCTTCATCATTGTCATCAAATGTTGCACCCAATACACGTCTCTTGGGGACTCGCTTGCTCTTGCGAACAGGCTCAGACTTATCTGTTTGCTTTCCAGAGACACTCTCATCAGACATCTTGCCCCTTGAAGAATCATCCTTTTTCCCAAGACTGAAACCACCATTGGAAAAGTCCTTCCATGGAACTCCTTGCAAGCTTTTAGTCTTGTCTGGGGGAGGGGACCGATCATCATCAGAATTGTCCTGCACCAGAAATATGTTCAAAACATATAACTACCATTGGATTAAAAAAAAAAATCATCTGGCTAATAGTTTGCATATTTGACATGGAGCATTACAGGCATTATAATGCATGTTTTCCTACAAGAAGTGTGTACAAACTAATTATCAATTTATAGCTTCTCCAATATCAGAACAGAAACTAGTGTAATACCGGAAGAATCAGTCTTTGCCTTGGCCGTGGAGCATCTGAGGAGCGATAAGACTTGACAGAAGAGCCACCATCTGAAGTTGATTTGGTATGAATAGTACGAGTAACACCACCAACCTTGAGCTTTACTTTTTTTAATTTGTTCTCATTACCCACTCCATCTGAACCTACTCCCAACTGCCCTGAGTTTCGGCTTTCTCCATTCCTTCCGCTGCCAGTATGGTTATCAGTCTTCCTTTGCTGCTGTTCAAATCTTTCTTTGATCTTACCTGTGCTTTTCCAATTAGCTGGGGCAAGAACACCTTCACTGCACCGTTTGAAATCTGAACCACTTCGCCCCTGCTCATTACTGCCCCTTGAACCACCATTGCTATAAAATCCATCATATTCTTCATATGTCCCTTCATCTTTCCTGATCTTTTTAGGTGCAATTTCACCTTCAGCTTTATTACTAGAGGAAACCCTTGTGTTGCTAATATTGAACTCCTTCCTCCTAGAACTGGTGTCGTATCCAGCATTCTCATCACTGGATACCTTGCTCACATTGTCTGAAGGTGGTGTGGACGACAAAGATGAAACATCTCGGCTGTCTAGAAATGGCTGTGAATCAGGTCGAGGCCGCCTTGATGTATTACTCCTCTTCTTCCTCACAGCACAACCCACACCATCAAACCCAGAAACTCCAAATCCTTCCATGAGGGGGAGCAATAAAATTTGCCCCTCAAGATCCAGCTGCTTCTCCAAAGCTGAGGAAGAAAACCTACTAAAACCACGTACCTCAGCAAGTCTGAAATGCTAAATAAGAGAATGAAGGAAACAATAAGTAACTATGTTGAAAAAATTCCCAAGGCCCACCAAACTAGTATTAGTCCCCTCTACATTAGAGTAAGAAGCATAACAAGAGGACAGATGAATGGATAGAAGGAAATTCTTCACAAAGAGATTCAAGTGAATTTAATGCTTAAGTTTACATTACACAGTATGAATAACAGCAATTGAACATATAAAATATAAAGAAGAAACTCAACTTCTCTTATTCCTTCAACTCCCCCAGTACATAGCATTAATATAAACTGTAATGGACACACTCCATTATCAAATATAATCCCTCTACATAGAAGATGAGAGATCAATCCGGAGTTGAATTCTACTTTCATTACTTTGGTTCCTAAGAAGAGAGAAGCAACACACCCAAGGGACTATAGAAGACCAATCAGTTTAGTAAATAGCTTGTATAAGATCATTGTGAAGGTCTTGTCTCTTAGAATTAGACAGGTACTCACTACCATTGTGTCAAATAATCAAGGAGATTTTGTGAGGTAGGCAGATAAATGATCAAATACTTATAGCAAATGAGAGTGTGGAAGACTTCAAGAAATCAAGGAAAAAGGGTGTGGTTTGTAAGTTAGATTTGGAAAAAGCCTATGACTTGGTAGATTGAACCTTTTTGCTAGAGGTGATGATCAATTTTGGGTTTGGAGATAGATGGTGCAAGTGGGTGCTAGGGTGTATTAGGACTTGCCATTACTCTATTTTGGTGAATGGAACGGTGGTGGACTTCTTCCAGGCATTGAGGGGAATAAGACAAAGAGACCCCCTTTCTCCTTTCTTGTTCACCTTGGTTGCTGAAGTATTGGGGAGATTGGTCTCTAGGACAGACGCTAAGAGCTTAATCAAAGGGTGGAGGGTAGGCTGGGAGAACATACCACTCACACACTTGCAGTTCACAGATGATACGATTCTTTTCTATGAGGGAGGAGACATGAATTGGATTAGGAATCTGAAACACACGATACAACTTTTTGAGCAAATGTCAAATCTGAAAGTCAGCTTTGATGGTAGGTGTGAATATGGGGGAAAGTGAGATTTTTGCATGTGCAAACATGTTGGAATGTGAAGTGTCGGATTGGCCTCCAACTTACCTCGATCTTCCTCTTGGAGATAATCCTCAGAAATGATGTTTTTGGACTCCGGTTGTGGAGAGGTTTGAAAAGAGACTTTCATCTTAGAAGAAGATTATTTATCTCTAGGAGGAAGAATCACCCTAATTAGGTCTACCTTAGCTAACCTGCCTGTTAATTACCTTTCAGTTTTTAAGGTGCCTACAGGGGTGGTTGACAAGTTGGAAAAGCTGATGAGAGATTTCTTGTGGGAGCCTGGGGAGGAGAAAAAGGATCATAGAGTTAGGTGGGAGGTGGTGTATAGAAGTAAGCAGGAGGGAGGTCTAGGGATTGGGAATATTAGGAAGAGGAACTTGGCTTTACTAGGGAAATGGCTATGGAGATTCTCATTGGAAAAGGAAAAGTTGTGGGCTAAGATAATTGGCAGTATTCACGGGCTTGCAGAGAATGGATGGGACTCTAGGATTATGGCTATGGCAACAAGAGCATCACCTTGGAAATCAATCCATGCTATTCTGCCTCTATTCTCTCCTTGGATCAGGTATGATTTGCACTTAGGTAACTCGATTAAGTTTTGGGAACATGTGTGGATTGGGGATCATCCGTTGAAAGACCATATTCCGGCCCTTTTTACAAACTCCACCTTTAAAAATGAACCAATTGCCACTTTCCTTGTTCCCTTAAATTCAAATTCTAGGTTTGGGTGGAACTTGGGATTGAGAAGAGCCCTCAGGGACATAGAACTGGATTGTACCTCTAACCTCCTATCCATTCCTGATGGGGTTTTCTTGGACCCGACAAAAATAGATAGTAGGATCTGGACCTTGTCTCCCTCTAGATCCTTTACTTGTGCCTCCTTTAAAGCCCTATTGCATCTGGAAAGTCCTATTGGCTTGTCATTCCCTGTCCAAGATGTGTGGTGTCGACCTATACCTTCGAGGGTTGGGAAGCTTTTCTGGAAAGAATTAACACAGGTGACTTACTTCAAAGAAAAAGACCCAATAGTTGTTTATCTCCACATTGGTGTATTCTCTGTAGAGCCGCTGGTGAGTCCGGTTACCACTCACTAATATCCTGTGTTTTGGTAAAAAATATTTGGGAATGGTTTGCTTCTTTGTTTGGGTGCAGGTGGACTCCCCCAACGAATGTGCAAAGCTTGTTTACCTCTTCCTCTGTTAACTACCCAACAAAAAGATCAAGGATCATATGGAGGTCTGTGAGAGCGGTTGTTTGCTGGACAATATGGGAAGAAAGGAATTCAAGGATTTTCTCAGAAAAGGAGAGAGGGTTGGAAAATATGTTGGAAGTGATCCATATAAGGGTAATACATTGGTTGAAGACAATGGAGGAGTTCACAGATTTTTCAACAGATGATATGTTAAGAAAATGGAAAGAAATTGCAAGTTCAATCTCGGCTAAGAAGACCCTGAATACTACATGGAATCCTCCACCTCCTGGATTTATCGAACTAAATTTTGATGGTAGTAGCATGAAGAATCCAGGGCCCTCAGGTATTGGGGGGGGTTTACGAGATGAGAATGGTAATATAATAGCTATGTTCTCTAGCTCAATTGGAGTGGGGGATTCATTGAGGGCTCAGGTGTTAGCAGCCCTGGAAGGGGTACAAAGGGCTAAAGACCTAAAGGTCAAGAAGCTGATTGTAGAGGGAGATTCTATGGTGGTAGTGAGCTGGTTGAAAGAAGACAATTCTAAGCTCTAGAGTTACAGTAACGAGAAGAGAAAAGTCAAATGGTACCGCCCAAGAATATGGAAGTTCAGTGTACTTGGGTTAAGAGAAGTGCAAACTCGTTTGCTGATGGTCTGGCTAGGCAAGGAGTGAATAGGATTTCTGGGTTCTGGCTCAGTTGTAATTGTTTTGTTCTTTTTCAGCTTGGAATTATCCTTTACATGGGGAGTTAAGATACTTTAGCTCCCCTTTTTATGTAACCTTATTATTATTTAATGAAATCTATTGTTATCGATAAAAAAAATACTGATATATGGACACATTACGTATTTTTGATAATTGAACTTTTTTTTGATAATTGATGGACACATCACATATTGGTTGATAAACATCTAATCTCCAACCTTTCAAGTAAGCTATGTTTTAGTTAGATGTGTTTCATTACTAGTATCCAAAAGGAAAAGTATCAACAACAAAAGAAAGCAATTAATTCAGCTTGAATAATATTACATAGGTCTGGGTTTGGAGTGGGTTTAGGAGTAAGATCTGTTCGACCTCAAAATCATGGGATGTGGGACCTTGGCTAAAAAACAGTGTTGAATGGACTTCTAAATTGATGAAGTGTCCATTTTGGGCACATGTCGGTTACAGTTATAGATATAGAAAAAAGATTTAAACTTTTAACTTTGTTACTCACAGTAATCTTGAGTAACATTTCCATGCAATAATTTCCTTTTTTTAGTTGCTTTTTGACATAAATGAACAGCTACGGTACATGATGAGCGTCATATTTCCTAATAGAACATTACTGTGAGTAACAAAGTTAAAAGTATTAAATCCTTTTTCTATATCTATAACTGTAAGATGTTAGAATCATATGGACTATATTTTTTTCATAGATAAAATTCATTAGATTTCATTAGAAGAAAAGGATAAAAGTCTGTTACAAGCATCCTAGTGGGAGGCGCGAGGTGCAGCATCACTCTTTAACAAAGAAATAAAACAAATTATATGGACTATATTTATAATACAAAACTTTTTTTAAACATCTTCCTAGTCCATTTTCTCATAGTGCCAAATTAGATCCTGAACACATGTTGGATTATAATTCGTCTCTATATACACAGCACAGAATCAATTAGTAAAG
This sequence comes from Nelumbo nucifera, assembly GCF_000365185.1. The sequence goes on along the minus strand of NW_010729096.1, from coordinate 1,113,485 downwards.
ATACATTGGTCAATAAACATTAAATATCCAATCATTAAAGCTATGTTTCTGTTAGACATGTTTCATTATTGATCTCCAAAAAGGGTAGTGTCAACAACCAACAAAAGCAATTAATTCAAGTAAGCAACTTCTAACATGATAACACATTAACAGATTAACCTAGATGCGTGGCTAATACAAGTTATTTAGTAATGTTGTCTTTATGTAAATATTTTTAGTGGCCCATCTTTATATAGCATTTTAACTTATCTGCCAAAAATAAATGATAATATACAAAACAGAATATACTATTGGAGTAATCATGGTGCAAAAGCTGCACAATAAATCAAAAAAGTAACCAATCACAGTAAAGATGTAACATGATCTACTTACTTTTCATTGGCCCACATTTCACAATGTGTACTTATCAATCACATTAAAGACTTTAACAACCAGTGTTTTAAAAGGTGTGGGAGGTGTGCCTCCAAGCAAAACACCCCCAAAATGCATATGCCTGAGGCATTGATAGCTTTGAGGTGTATGCCTCAGGTGCAAGAGGTGTATGCCTCATATGCCTTTTGCATGAGGTATGATAGAGAGATGTACGCCCCATGCACCTCACACACACCTCATGCAAAAATGACAGAAAAAAAAAGAAAGGAAAGGAAAAGAAAGGGAAGGAGAAAAGAAGGAAAGAAAGAGATGGAATAAAGAGAAAATAAAGAAAATAAAAAGGGATGGGAAGGGAAGGAAAGAGAAGGGGAAAGAAAATTCCAGCTAGTATTATGCATCTATAAAAGATTTTTTATTAAAAATAAAGAAAAATGAGATCCTCCTTCCTCTTCTTCCTCCCCCCCCCCCTCCTCCATCTTCCTCCTCACTCCCCTCCCCTTAAGGAGGCTTACGCCTCTTATGTTCTGAGCTATGCCTCACACGTCCAGGTAGTGGAACACCTTGCGTTATGCCTCCACATTCTAAGACAATGTTAACAACATTAAAGATGTCACCTGTGACGTCTTACTTTATCACCGGTTCACTTTTTTGCTTTCCAGTGCATTTTCAGTAGATTTTGCCAAATAGTGGACAGAATATTGATATTTTAAGAGAGTCAGCAGCATTCTTGATTTAGCAATGCATTTTCAGTAGATTTTGCCTAATAATGGACAGAAAATTGATATTTTAAGAGCTTTAACAGCATTCTTGATGAGCATTCATGGACTGAAGCTTCAACTACTAATTGCAATGTTTATCTTAAGCACAGTAGATATTGCCCAATCCATCAAAACCTGGCATTGAGAAAACAGACACAAATTTGGCAGTACAAAATGATATCACATATCCACACTGATTTCAGATCACGTCCAATACGAGTACTTGGGGTAAAACGAAGAGCACAAGCATCAAGCATACCCCACAGATGATCCGAGAGAGCCTAAGGAGACTACATAAAGCAGTACCCAGCAAATCAATGAATTCGCATGGGGAAACAAAAAGCAGGATAAGCAACGTATTATGGAAAATAAAAGAAAATAAACTGAATACCTCAAAAATAAATCAGGATGCCCGGGCAAAAAACCCTCAGCAAATCAATAACAAAATCTCTCAATCCAACAAATCAACAGGCAAATCCATTCAAAAAGAAAGAAAAAATCAAGAACCCAGCTAAGAATTAAACTAAACCCACATCGACACCACCGAAAGAGATCAAAACAAGTCAGCAAGACGAAGAATAACAGCGGAACAGAAAATCACAGCGGCCCATCAAGAGGAATCATAATACCAGATCGTCTGACGAAAATGAATAATAATAGCAACAGATCATCATAAACAAAACCAAATCGACATACCCATATATACTTGACAAAAGCACATAAAACAATGAACTAGAAATACCCACATAGAGAATAATCAAGAAATAGGAGCAGCTAAACCCATCGAAAGATCGATGCAGAAAGATGAAGGAAGAGAGAGGTTATAAACCTTACCGTGGAAGAAAGGATTTCGCTACCCTGACAGATGAGATACCGTATAGAGGAGGAGCAATTGAGAAGGGTGGAGAGAAATAGGATGAGGGAGGGAGAGAGAGAGTGAGAGATAAAGAGGCAGGACTCAGGAGAGTTCTATTGGTCGGTTATGGTTAGAGGAAAGGAGGATGTGTTAGGGTTAGAGTTTTTAGGTCATGATGGGAATGGTAAAGGAGACGCATAATCTTCTCCATCTTTCTTATTCCACCACACCTGTGTTTTTGTATAAGCTTGTCTCCTATGTTGTTGCGGTCGCCCCAATAACCCATCTCTCTCTCTCTCACCCTTTCTCTCTCCTCCCCCTTCTCTCTCTCTCTCTCTCTCTCTCTCTCTTTCCCTCCTTTCAACCCCTTCTTTTTTTTCTTTCCCTCCTCTTCTCACAATCTCACACGGTTTCGCAGGCATGTGCACAAGTTAAGACTGTGCGCACCCGTCCTGTACGTTAGAAAATCGTATCTGTTTTGCTCCCTTTTCATTATTGACCGATATATATTTTTCTTTGTGCTCGTTTTGACTTCGAGTAATTACTAATTAGCACTCTGGTATGCCTGGTGTCTGGTCCTCCTTCAGGTTGCTTTGGCCCTTCCTCTATTTGTCCTTTGCTTCATGTTCCAGTTTGGGTATGTTAAGTCAGCTCAGTCAGATGCCTCGTCTCCTATGTTAAGACTCTGGGATATTCAGTTCTTGATCACCCACCGTTCAAAATAATATAAAAAATAAGGCAAAAAACATTAAAAATAATATTTAATGTTTAATAAAAATAAAAATATATATATATTAATATTTAATTATTATTTGTGGCAAAAGTTTTTTTTCTCTTTTTTTTGGGGTGGGGTGGGGTGGGGGAGGAGCAAAAGTTTGGGTTAAGGGACAGAAATCCAACTAAGAGATAATTCTCCAACCAAGGAGGACTGTTGGCAGCAGCAAAATGTCGCAGCTTGATGAGCCACTCGATTAACGGTCCTGTTAATCCAAGGAAAGAAATTGGTAGATTCAGCAATGAGAGAAGTCACTCCACAACTAACCACTTCAACTAAACCTCTGCTTAGGGCCAACCCAAGGACATAACATCTCCACCCCACGGCACATCCCCGCGTTCTATTGGAAACATTTCCCGATAATGACATCATTAGGATTGATACTATCATCGTGAGATGTTCCTAATACACGGCGGGGATGTGCTGTGGGGCGTTATGGGGTGATTCCTTGTGGGGCAGAGATATGAACTCCAACCCAAGTTGTTGAATCCCTAAATCTAACTCTGAAATTCAGATCTGCTCCCATCAAATGCTCCAACACTGTTTCAAAACAAGTCATTGCAGTTGCATATAGGGAACATATTTCCATGAATGATAACGGAGATGTGGCCTGATGGGCATTGTTGGGAGCATTTTATTGTTAGTATATCCTTAGTCCTAACCCTGACCCAACTTGATAATTTTGGGTTGGGTTTGGGTTACTCTCGTTTCTTCATTTTTTTCCAGCTAAAGTGTTTCTATTCCTTATTATCAAATTAAGGTTGACTACTTTAGCATGATTATATCTAGAGGTGGCCACGAGCAAACTTCTCATGAGCTATTTGAGCTTGGCTTAGCTTAGTTTAAATCGAGCTTCGAGCCAAGTTCAAGCCTGATATATAGGCTCATTTGCTAATCGAGCCGATCTCAAGCCCAGTAAAGCTCGGCTCATGAGCCTAATTGAGTTTAGTATAATTAAATAAATAATTTTTATTATATATATATAACTATCCTTATGGACTAACTCTACCATTACTACTTACATATTGTCTTGGAGTACCTCTAAGTTATCTGACAATTGTCTAAAACCTCTTTATCATTAATGACCATTAATAAAAAGACAAAAAAGACTATTTTACCCATTATTCTCCTTCGAATTTTCAAAATGACAGGAAAAAGGAAAGAGATAGAGAGTACAAGTTGAGAGAGGAGGGAGTGTGTACCAACAACGCAACTACCACTGGTGGATGATGAAACAAGGTAGGGTGGAGGAGGCCATTGAACAATCCCGTAGAGAAGGTTATCATATCCTCAACATGCTAATTGTTGCCAAGAGGCAGACCACTTCAGGCCACAGACCTCTTGATGGTGTCCTTTATAATTACAATATGGTTGTTCCAAACCCACCCAAATCGGTGCCCACCTTACAGAGTTTTTGGCTATAGAAACCTATCCACCCAGGTAAGAAATCCAACATTTCAAAAAAAATCATTGACTTGTCTATCGGCCAGAGAATCCCACAATTGGACTTCGGAATTGTTCCATCGGGAGCCCAATTGACAGTTGTTAGAGGAACACTAATTTGGTGCTCCAGAAAGTTTGACACTATAGCCCGTTAACGTCATAGCATCCTTCCCTTGGAAAAATTTAAGGAGAATGATGGTTCAGAAATCTGCATTAGGTCTATCTGTACTTTTTCGATGTCTTGGGAGAATGACGGTTCAGCCCAGGGTCAGAATTTGTAGGCTAAAAGTACATTTGGGGTAGGTGACAGCTCAGAATTGATGCCAATTCATGAACGGGTATGGGTGCATAGAGTGTGGGTTTCTGACATTTTGAATGTTTATAGATTTACAGTGGGATTCAGAAATCTGCATTAGGCCTATTCATACTTTTCCGATGCCTTTTATAGGTTTCTTTCTATTCGATGTGAGACAATCACCAATGTGTCTCATGTCTTTTGTCACATAACCATGAGCACTTTCTTGTGAATCATGATTACTGGATCACCTTTCCCCTCGGTGTTGGAATGCAAACCATCTGTTTGAATAAATACGCATCAGATGCTAAGGAAGTTCTTTTGAAGCTAGGAGGAATTGATAAAAACATCACTTGGGATCTTCAAGCGCTTTATGATCATATATTTGAATTATTGTTGCTTTTTGAAAATGTAAAGTTTCTCTATGTAAACAGGAAGATAGTTAAGCCAATTCATGAACTTGCTAAAAGAGCTAGGCTTAAAAACACTTTTGTTAATAAAACCAATCCCCCTACGTATTTACATGCATGTTTTTTGGGTGGCTGTAAAAGGGGATCACCCGGCCATTGCTTCCACCAACGACAGTCGGCCTCTGTTAAACCACCCAACAAGTATTCATGCACAGACAAGACTATGACATCAAGAACAAGAAGAAATAGCCACATTTTTATAGTACTTGCGACGCTAATAGCTTAACGAACAATTTTACCCATCCAAGAACCCACTTGAGATAGACCCAAGTGGGTTCCAAATGTATTCATTGACAGGCGATGTCAGGGGTGTTAAATCCAAGGCTCCAATGCCCAAGAAATGGAGGAAAAGCCTTCGTTGTCTATTTATCTTGTTTGTATGTTCTGCTCCAATTGGTTTGAGGCTTTGGAGTCTTTGAATTTGTGAGCCCATCAAGTAAGAGTTGGATGGAATGATTGACTCCTCAGTGGCTCAGAATGAGTTGAGTTCAATGAATTAACTTTGGTGGTCCATTGTTATTTGCTTCCTCTACTGTAATGGAGAGTCTGGAGTTTATTGTTATGCATTCGTTCTATTACAGCCTACAGTATTGCCACTGCTGAAAAGGTCTAACATCACCGTGGTCTCATCCAACACGGCTCTATGAAGAGCTTAGTTTGCTGCTGCTAACAGGAAGAAGATGATGAAGAAGGAGGAGGAGAGGGATAAAGGATAATACTGGGTTTTAAAAAAATTATGCATCACATGGTGTCACATGTGTACAGATTTTGACGGAACATTAACGGACACTATTAGCATGGGTAGAATTGGTTAATTGTCAGAAATAGTAGGGGTGGTGCAAGACAATAGTTAAACAATAAGGGTATAATTAGTTAATTAATTAAACCGTAGGAGTAGTTTAAGAAATCTACCCTTTTATATATAATATTTTTATTTTTTATGTATAATAGTAAATAATTTTTATAATTATTTTTTTGTATGTATAATAATAAACAATTTTTATAATTCTTAATTTTTTGTATGTAAAATAAAAAATATATTTTTATATGTATAATTTTTAATTTTTAGAAAAAGCTTGGCTTGCAGTCGAGCTTTTAAGCAGAGTCGAGCTCGTCAAGTCTCTAGCTCAAATCGAACTCAAGCTCGAGCCTAATACTATTTATGCGAGCCTATCTCGAATAGCCAAGTATTCCACTCAGCTCGACTCGAATCCACCCCTGATTATGCCTACAATGATGAAGTTATGGTGCCTTAGAAGTATTATATATAGGTTTATAACTATTTTTGGTATTACAATTTATACCTTATAAGGGATGAAGGGGTGGGGTAGGGAAGGCAATTTCTACCCTACCCACCTTGATGGGTTGGGTCTTTTCTTGAAAGATAGGCTTTGGGGCGGGGATAGGTTTTGGGATTCTACAACTTATATGGGTATAAGTAGGATACGGTGTTAGAATAAACCCGACCCTCCCTGACCCACACATTGTTGGACAACATATAAACTTTAGTATTTAGGTGATGAATTTAATAATCTTTTGAATTTTATGTTAAGGATAATTGATAGTTTATATGCTTTTTACATGTCTTAATGAAATAATTAAAATTTTTGTTGTTTGTTTGTTTGTGTTATTTTACTTGTTTATTACTTATATATAACAAGAAACAATATTGAACTAGATGTGTGTTCTAAACTCAACCCACCCCTATTAGGGGTGTTCAAATTCGACTATCAAACTGAGAACCAAACTGAACCAAATTACTCAATTCGGTTTGGTTATTTTGATTTGGTATTAAGATTTTAAAATTTTTGGTTTTCAGTTTTCGGTTTGGTTTGAGAAAAAATGCAATCGAACCGAACCGAAAATCGGATTAACCAAAATATACACATATTTGCATTTTAATTATAAATATTCATATTAATATTAGCATTAATCTATATTAATGCTACTATTTATATTAATAATATATACATGTATTTTAATTATAATTGTTGTTATATTTTAATAATAATCATTAATATAAATATAAACTAGATCTATATTTTAACTAAATAAATTAACCAAATTAAAACCAAATCGATCTGATTTAAATTCAGTTCGGTTTGGTTCAGTTTCATATCTAATTTAGTTCAGTTTTGTTCATGAAAATGACCTAACCAAAATATCGGCTAGGTTCTATTTGTGAACCAAATCGACCAAATGATCACCCCTAACCCCTATCCTTGAATGTAGGGAGGGTAGGGTCAGGGAGAATTTTGCATTTTCATGTGCGGGGAGGGTTTAGATTCTCAAAGTCAAACTCACTACGGATTTTGGGGAGGTACGGGTTGGAGGTTTAAGGAGTCGAGTACGAGTAGGGTTTAGAATTTATAAAACCCTCCCCGAACCCACCTTGTTGCCATCATTAGGGTGGGGATAAAGAAGGATGCACGTAAAGTTGTTTGACTTTATCATAGATTGTCTATAGCTATGCAAATTTGATCCTGTGCCTCTCATATTTGGAGGGACGGTGATCAACTATTAGGTCATTGGTTATTATACTTAGGTTATACCATAGAATTTTTGCTTTGAAGTTGTATATACTATATTTTAATATAATAAAAATCCATCTGATTAATTACCACTTTTATGATGTCGATTGGTTGTAATTAGTGTGGAGATTTGAGAACACCTTCAAGATTAGGTGGGCAAAATTTTGCCTCATTGGTTTTGATAATTAGATATTTATGCGTTATGCATATCAAAATATGTGCATATGTGTAAATAAATATTAACCATATTTGATATATGGTATTTGAATTTAACTTTTATGGCTTACATCAAAACCAAGGCAAGCATCCCCTTTATATAGTATAGATATAGATATGAAAAAGTCAAATAGATGATAAGACATATAATCATGATGCAACTCATCTAGTGAGCCATTTTTTCTATATATATTTGTTATTTTAAATGTTCCACCCCCTAATTGGTGATGATCATGTGCCAATCACATATTTATTATATAAATGTGACACTTGCATTGCTAAAAATGGCAATAATTCCAAGATGGAGCCTATTTCTCCCCTTTCCCTTTTTTCTCCTTCGTAAAAGTTGCACTTAACAAGAGATTTTTAATTCATTCTTTCTAGTTATTCAGGATTTGTTTTAGAGAAAGAAAAGAAAGGTTTCATGATAAAGCTGACTCCACAATTGGTTTTGATATCCCCTTCCCTCTTTTGTGTTATTACATGATACACATTACATGGGAATAAAACAGGATCCACCCGAGGTCCATTGATCTTACCATGGAGAACTTGTGGTTTCTTGGTTTGATCTCGTACTTCCATTTTACATAGAAGGCATCATGTGATGTTGGTGTTTGCTAGCACTGAACCTATCTATAGACTGAAAAGTTTTGCTTAGTAAAAGTTGGTGATCATTTAGTTTAACCACCACCTTTGAGTTTAGTCACCTATTAAGCTTGAATTGGACTTGAGTTGGTAAACTTGGACTTGATCTCAAATTTAGCCAAACCTAATCCCATGTTCTTGATGTTAGTGTTGAGCCTCTCAAACAAAAAAGGTCCACAAACAAAACAACACCAACACCATTTGATGTAAGGAGTACAAGGGGAATATTTTCCACCATAGTGTTTTAAAAGACAATAGTACCATAGAGGGTATTAGGGTTTTCAACCACTAGGGTTGGGGCCATGGGCATGAGAATGCAGCACTTACTCGTGACTACCCAATGAATAAAACATCAACAACACCTAACAGAGGCATGGCCCAATAGATCCTTCAACCTAATTTTCTCAATCATCGGTTTGGAACGATCAAGAGTCAAGTAAGGATGACCCTCAAACCCAAGATTTGCAAGAATGTCAGCAAATATGTTGGCTTCTCGAAAAATGTGCTTGAAGATAAAGTTTCTTTGCTTACATCTGACCATCTCCTTGATGTCGAAAATGTGTTGCTTGAAGACCAAGGAAGAGTAGCTTTGTCATTGATGCACTGAATAGTGATAATAAGAGAATAGAATCTCCCTCAATGATCACCTCCTTGCACCACAGACTAATCGCCCAAGTGATTGTTTCAGTGTAGCTTTTACTAGATACAAATTTGAATATTGTTTACAACATTTAAGAGGAAAGATGCCAAGGTCCAATTTTAATCCAATACGACCTTGATATAATAACAATGTTTGGTATCATGGTGTTGTGTGTCTGATGCATTTATGCATTGGAAATTGAGAAAAAATGGTTTGGACATAAAGTGTGTTGCAATAATTGTTTATTGTGTTTTATTGCACGTAAGTGTCATTAGGCGTCACATAGGTGAAAAGGAAATGCAAAAGTAGAAACATTAAAGTGGTCTTTCCTCTCGAAGTTCAATTTCCAACCCTTAACAAAGTTAAAATTTGATAAAGCGCTTATGGGGTCAGTATTGAGAACACGACCTATCAAAAAGTCATTTAAAATGTTCGAATTTCGAAGGGCATCATTTTTTTGCTAAGGCTCCCTTTGGGAAAAGTGCAAATACAAAAATGTCTAGTGCAAACACAACTATGTCTAACTTATAAAAATACAAAATTGGTTTAGTTTTGCAATGACAAATTTGTACCCTTTTAATTTTTAGTTGCAATGGGTACAAACTTGAATTTCGATACTAGAAAACCACCTTTAGACTTATAAACACACCCCCATCGATGAAAAGGAGCATGAAAAATCATTTAAAAATTTAAAGATCCTATTTTGTCCACTTGGATGGGAAGAAGAAAGATTCCTGTCTTCCTAATTTGATTATCACCTAGTGACTAGAAGCTCTTGTAGTCATAATCCCTAGCTTCGGCAAACACTGTCGTCACACAAGATGGGTCAAGAAACTTATGCACCATTAAAGTTGCTCTTGAAACAGCGCCTGAGAAAAGTAAAAGATGTTGTAGGTTTATCATTCATGTGAAGGAAGGTACTTATAGGGAGAATATTGAGATTGGAAATTAAACAACATGAGTAATATCATGCTCGCAGGTGATGGCATATGCAAAGCACAATTATCACTGGTAGCAAGAGAATGGGAGGAGGTTCTTAATTAATCTAAACCTCCCTTTATTTTTATATGATTAATTACTTCATTTCTTTCTCCATGACTTCATAAAATATGTCTAATCTTCCAACTACCCAAGTTATCACAAACTTGCCTACAATTTTATGACTAGTAACTGTCACTAGTAAAGGATTCATTACAATGGAGGGAGACCCAAATTAGTTGATAATCCACTATTGGGATAGCTTGATTGTAAATAGAGTCCTTACCTCACATTCCCCACCCCCATCTCTAAGTTGAAGCAACATAACCTACAATTCCTTTATCCCCTCTACAATTCATTAAGGTGAATATGAAGTAAAAAACTTGCAAGGTAAAAAGAATCAGTATATTAATTAGTATACACTTTGAAACATTGACATTGAAAGAAAAAGAAGAATAAAAGAGTCCTAAAGAATATTTAAGTTTTTTTTCTTTTTTTTTTAACTCAATGTATGTTTAAGTTAATTTATGAGAAATTGATAACTCGGGTTTAAGTCTTTTACTTTTTTTGATGAAATAGTCCTTTATACTTTTGCCTTATTTATAATGTAAGCGCTTAATCTTTTGGGGGGTTTTTGTAGTTCAATCCACCTCAGAAATCTGACCCCACCGTACAAGTCATATGAATCCTGCCCGTGGATTGATGCCAAATTCACAGGTAGGATGTGGTTTATAGGGGAGTCTAGGAGGGGGCTATAATTTCAGATTTTAGAGGTGGATTGCAGTCTCCTTATCCCTAATCCTTTTTGATATCATCTGAAGGGTTACACAATGTGACAAACCACGAAGGTATGCGATGAACGCGATTGACAAAAGAGAAAACTCAACACAGATGTATAGGATGCGATGATATTACGTCTGGATGAAAACAAAGTATCCTGAAACTCCTTTATTTCTCTATATTAAATATAAGACAGGTTTACATATTTATAGATGATGGGGAGGTCGGTTGGTTGGGATCCTCATAGATGACACATCACGAGATGTAAAGAACCGACTAGTTTCAAGGTTGTATACCTTATACCCCTTTTGACCATAAGGGTAACCCACGAATATTCAACGAGAAGCTCGTGGGGAAAATTTATCTTTATTGGGAGGTTGTTCTTGGGCATAACATAAAAATCCAAATGTGCGGAAAATGCTCATGACTAGGAGGCTTGTCAAATAACATCTCATAGGGTGTTTTTCCTTGCAAATGAACTGCAGGTAGGTAATTGATGATGTAGGTTGCAGTTAGAACGCATTTCTCCCCAAAATGATAATGACAGGGAAGCTTGGAATCGCAATATCTAGCCACCTCAAGCAGATGTCTATGTTTCCTTTCAATAATCCCATTTTGTTGAGGGGAATCAACACATGAACGTTGATGCATGATACCATTATTCATGAAATAGGATTGCATGGGCCTTGATAGAAATTCTTTACCATTGTCGAATCTTACTACACGAACAATTGTTGAACTGAGTACATACCATATTACAAAATGAGACAAAGAAAGAGTACGTGTCTGATTTGTGTTTCATAAGGAAGATCCAAGTTGCGCGACTGTAGTCATCAACAATGGATAGAAAGAAACAAGCACCATCATGTGTTGGAGTATGGTAGGAACCCCAAATATCACAATGAATCAGATCAAATGGAGCAAAGGCTCAATATGCACTTATTGGGAATGGAGTGTGTGTGTGTTTGGCCCATTCACAGATGTCACAAGCATGTTTTGGTGGACTAATGCTGCAATCAAAGAGACGAGATAACTGCCCTGTTGAAGCATGTCTGAGTCTTTTGTGCCAAGTATTATACCTATCTGCATTAGTGATTGAGAGAGCAACAGAAGGATGTGCAAGCTGAAGGCAATAGATCCCATTGGTCAACATTCCTTTACTAATCATAGTCATGGATGCTGGGTTATGAATTACACATGAAGTAGGAGAAAAAACAACAGTGCAATGTAACTGTGTGGTGAGTTTACTTATGGACAATAAGTTGTATCGAAAACCAGGAATATATAGCACATCATGAATAAGGAATTTTGGGCTTATCATGATTGAGCATTTATGTGTGGCAGATAGAACTGAACCATCTGGAAAGTTTATTGATAGAGAAGGCAATGGTTCATAGTGCAGAAATAAGGATTTCATTGGGATCATATGGTCAGATGCCCCACTATCAAGAATCCAATCAGAAGGACCAACTGTAGTTGAAAAACCCTTACTAGACATATTCGAAGCACAGATGGGTTGCATGTCTGCGCTCAATAAGCATAAGAATTGGATGTATTGGTCAGGTGTAGAGATATTGGCGTGGCTTGGGAAGGTTCAGTGGTTGTCGTAGTAGTAACATGTAAGCTACTGGTAGAATTAGTCTTTGTCTTGGTTCTACGACCTAGCTTCTGCCTTTCCTAGCCATCAGGATATCCAATCAATTCATAGAACCTATCCTTAGAGTGACCTTGGCACTTACAGTGCTCACACCGTATTCTGTGCTGAGGGTTGGACATTCGATCACCAAATCTAGAGGCAACCAAGGCAATAGCATCTGGAGGATACGTGGTCTTCTGAGACATAAGAATTTGATGTTTCTCATCTTGAATTATGAGTGCTTAGGCTCGATTGATGGAAGGAAGTGGATCTGAAGCTAGAATGGTGGATCGGACATTATTGAAGGCATTGTTTAGACCCATCAAGAATTGGTATAACTTATCTTTTTCTCAATCTGCTATTATTTCTTTGATCACACTACAATTAACCCCACAATCGCAGTTAGGAATGGGTGACAGATTACCCAGCTCATCCCAAAGACCTTTCAGCTTTGTGAAATAGGAAGCAATTAGAAGATCTCCTTGGTTCAAGTTGGAGAGGTCTTGCTTGAGTTGATAAATTCTTATAGCTTGTCCTTGAGAGAAACATTCTTCAAGTTCTTTCCACATGTCTCTAGTTGACTCCGTGTATGCAACACTTTTGTGGAGTTCACGAGCCAAGGAGTTGAAGATCCACGCTATCAACATGGAATCAACTTTGGTCCACAAATCCGTATTTGTTTTTCGCTCTCAAAGCAATATGCATTGCACGTTGCCAAGTGAAATAGTTGTCTCCGGTGAGTGGGCAAGAAACCAAAATAATTCCAGGGTTATTAGAGGGATGCAAATAATATGGAGAACTTGGATCCAAATCCGTAGTCATCTCTGGGGATCAACCGTTGATGGAAAAACAAGGTATAATGAAGAATCTTGATTGCTAAAAATTGTGGCAACTATTGTGCCAGAATGGTGGCCACTAGTCGATGGGAATTCAACCGTCAAAGCGGAGGGAACTCACACAGTAGAAAAGATGCAACGAGTCTTGATCGTTGTCAAGGCTCGGATACCATGATAAACCGTGGAGGTATGCGATGAATTCCGTCAGCTGGGTGACGACAAAGTATCCAGAATAGCTCTGATACCAGTCATAATCTCATCGCATCCTAGTATCAGTCTTGATCTTTGTTGTCACACAACACAAATGTACATGATGCGATGAGATTATGACTAGATGACAACAAAGTATCCAGAAACTCCTTTGTTGTCACACAGCGCAAATGTATAGGATGCGATGAGATTATGACTGGATGACAACAAAGTATCCAGAATAGCTCTGATACCAGTCATAATCTCATCACATCCTAGTATCAGAGTCTTGATCTTTGTTGTCACACAGCGCAAATGTACAGGATGCGATGAGATTATGATTGGATGACAACAAAGTATCCAGAAACTCCTTTATTTCTCTATATTAAATATGAGAGAGATTTACATATTCATAGAAGTTGTTTGAAACCAAGAAGGTTCAGACTTGTTTAGTAAGAAAAGTAAACCAGAAATGAAGAGAAGAGAATGAGGGGTTTGGCCAGCTTAGTCTACTGCCCCAAATGAAATTTAAAGTAAGTCTTCAACATTAGTGGTACAATGATAGGAATGCCCCTATCACTAGAAACAACAGAAAAAAGGTCTAACGATGCTATAGACGAGAAAGAACATATGAGCAGGTGGAACCACAAGTTGGTCAACTATTTTCTCTATACTCCCCCTTAAGTTGGGAAAATATATTGATCATTCCCAACTTGCTTAAATCTGACTCAGGTTTGATTTTGTTGACTGCCTTAGTGAAGACATCGATAAGTTGCATATTAGTGGCAACATAAGGAAGGCACACTTCTTGAGAGGCAACTTTCTCTCGGATGAAATGTTTATCAACTTTAATGTGTTTGGTTCTATCATGATGTATTGGGTTGTGAGCAATGCTAATGGTTGCCTGATTATCACAATACAACATTAAGAGTCTTTCAAACTCAATTCCCAATTTTGTAAGGAGAGATTTCAGCCATAATATTTCAGCAATACCATTAGCCATAGACTTATATTCAACTTCAGCACTGGATCGAGCAACAACATTTTGCTTCTTGCTCCTCTATGAAACTAAACTTCCTCCAACAAAGGCACAATGCCCAAAAGTAGATCTCATATCATCAATACAGCTTGCCCAATCTGCATTAGTGTATATTTCAATCTTCGTATGGCCATTATTTTTAAAATGTATACCTCAGCCTGAACACCTTTTTAAGTAAGTTAAAATTCTTTCAACAACAAGGAGGTGTGAGGTCTTAGGAGAGTGCATGTACTAACTAACAACACTTACATCATATGAAATGTTGGGGTGAGTCATACATGGGTAGAGAAGTATTCCTACAAGCCTTTGATACATACCTTTATCTTATAGAGGCTTATCATCATCTGTATTAATTTTATGATTTTGCTCAATGGGAGTATTAGCAGGCTTAGCTCCTAGTTTCTTGTCTCTTCCAAGAGATCAAGAACATACTTCCTTTGGGAAACAAAAATGTCATGTTTGGACTTTGCCACTTCTATCCCAAGGAAATACCTTAACTCAACCAGGTCCTTTTACTTCAAATTCTTGATTCAATAGTTGCTTAAGAGAGTTAATCTCACCAATATAACTTCATGTCACCACAATGTCATCCACATACACAGCGAGGAGAGTCAAAGTAGATTCTTTCCTCTTAAAGAACAGAGTGTGGTCAGTATTGGATTGAGCATAGCCAAATCTTTCCAAAGCAAGTTCGAATCTATCAAACCATGCCCTTGGAGATTATTTTAGACCATACAAAACTTTCTTCAACTTGCAAATTTTCTTACCAGTCTCTGCACCATAGAAACCAGGAGGTAACTCCATATACACCTACTCCTGCAAGTCACCATTTAGAAATGCATTCTTAACATCCATCTGAAACAGAGGACAAGAGAAGTTTGCAGCAAGAGACAGTAAAACGCTAATGGTATTCATTTTTGCAACTAGTGCAAAGGTCTCAAAGTAATCAATACCATAAGTTTGAGTATATCCCTTAGCCACCGGTCTAGCTTTATATCTTTCAACTGTACCATCAACATTATACTTCACTGTGAATATCCACCTACACCTAGCTAATAAGATTCTTCTCTCTTGTGGTTGATCAACCAGTTCCCAAGTATCATTCTTTACAAGGGCATCCATCTCAGCCTTCATTGTTTCCTTCCACTCAAAGACAACAAGGGCCTCTTGAACTGTTCTAGGAATGGGAATGGCAGCAATGGAGGCTAAAAAGGACTTATATGATGATGAAATGTGATCATAAGAAAGGAAATGAGAGATACAATGGGCAGAGGATGAGGTACACTGACGTTTCCCCTTACGTACTGCAATCTGAAGGTTAAAGTCATCTGAAGATGGTAGAGGCACAATAGTGGAAAAAGGTATGTCATTAGTGGTAGGAGTGGGTATGCCATCAGTAGCAAGAAGGGGTAAGGAGGAAGCAATACCCAAATATGGTGCTATAGAAGAGAAAGGAACTGGCCTAGACTGACCATTATTAGAACCAACTTGTCATTACCATCTTCTGTGAAACACCCTCAATTATTTACATTTTTGACAACTCCCTTCAATACACTCCCCTCCACTTGCAGGAATGGGCAAAGGAACATCTTGAGAAAACACACCCTACTCACCACTCTCCCTCTGAGGCAAAACCCTAGGGTAATAAGGGACATCTTCAAAGAAGGTGACATCCATAGACACAAATTTGGTTCTCGAGACATGGTCATAACAACAGTACCCCTTTTGATTTTGTGCATACCCTAGGAAAATACATTTGGCAGTCTTATGATCAAATTTTGAACGGGTAGGCCCAAGGATTTGGACAAAACAAGTGCAACCAAAGGTTTTGGGAAGAACAGAAAACTGCTTATTATTAGGATACAACAGGTTAAAAGGAGCTTTCATGTCCAAGACTCGTGAAGAAATCCAATTAATGAGATAAACAACAATAAGAATGGCATCCCCTAGAAATGAATAGGAACATTAGTATTTAGTATGATGCTTCTTGCAACTTCAAGGATGTGTCTGTTTTTCGTCTCAGGTACACCATTCTGCTGAGGTGTATAAGGATAAGTGCTCTGATGAATCACTCTATGATCAAGGAGATAAGAGGATAGGATTTTGCAAAATATTCTTTGGAATTATCAAATCTGAGATTTTTTATTTTAACCCCAAAATGAGTCAAGATCATTTGATGAAAAATGCGGGTCAAAGTGGGAACCTCATTCAAATAGCGCATGAGGTTCTTTTTTTACTTTGTGAATATGTTGATCTACAAAGTGGGAACCCACCCATAGCAGGAATATGATAAGGCCCCCAAACATCAGTATGCACAATTTCAAAAAGAACATAACTTCTTTTTTTTTTTTTTTTACTTTGTGAATATGTTGATCTACAATGCTTTGCCAACTCACAACTCTCACACTTCAGACTGGACACTTGGATTGGCTCAAACAAATTAGGAAAAAGACTCCTTAAAACCCAAAAGAAAGATGACCCAATCGATTATGCCAAAGTATAATCTGACTCACAGACTATAACACAAAAGACTTTCCATCTCCTTTCCTCTTCCCAGGTGGATGTTCAAGCAAGTAGATCACATTCGTCTCACGGCTAGTCCCAATCACCTTCCTTGTAACCAGATCTTGGAAAACACAATGATCAGGGAAAAATGTTACTGAACAGTTCTAGTGTTTAATGATACTAATGACAAAAAGCATATTAATGCTTAGTTTAGGAACACGCATAACTGAGGATATGGAAATAGCATTAGAGACATTGATGTCTCACTTGCCTGAAATAGGGACAAGAGAGCCATCAACAATAGACACTTTGTCTCTGCTAGAGGACAAGCAATAGGTGTGAAATAATGAAGATAAATCGGTCATATGATCAGATGCACCTAAATCAATAATCCAAAAGTGGCTAGTTTTACCTGGGGTAGAGACATGATAGGCAGAGGCCTTTGTACCTGATTGGCCAAAAGCAGAGGTGGGAGTAGAATGAGACTGTCCAGAGCAGCCAACTTCACTCTCCAACTGAGATAAAGCAGCTCTAACAATAATCAATGCATTAAGAGAACTGGATCTAGTGTTGGAAGTGAATGAAGCTCCTATGGTTATAACTGCATTAGAATTTCCCTTCTTGTCCCTAAATCTTTCTGGAATTAGCTGAAGATGAAGTTTCCAACAAGTGTTCCTTAGTATGTTTTGGCTTCTTACAGTAGTCACAAAACACATCCTTCTTTACACCCTTCTCCTTATCACCTCTAGTCTTTGGTTTTATTGCTTCTAAAGCTGATTCCATAGACGAGATTTGCAACATAACTTTCCGTCTACTTACCTCACTATGTACTAGTGATTAGGCTTGAGATAAAGAGACACTATCTCTAATGAGAAATAATGTCATAGTCAGAGTTTAGCCTAACCAAGAATTCAAACACTCTATTTTTCTTAACCAATTTCCTGAATGTAGCAACATCATTTTGGCTCTCCCACTCAATAGTCTCAAGATGATCAATCTCATACCACAATGATTTTAAGGTGGAGAAATAGACTAACACAGGTTTCTCCCCCTGTTTAAGATTATTCACCTCCATTTTCAATTCATACGCTCTAGCACCATTAAGGGGCTGAGAATATGTTTCTTTCATGTTGTCCCAAATCTCCTTAGCTATCTTTACCTAAAGATAATTCCTACTGATATGAGGCTGCATGGAGTTGCATAACCAAGTCATAACCAAATAATTTTCTTGAACCCATTTAGCAAGGGAAGGGTCCTCCTGTGTTGGTTACTTTTTGTCTCCCATCACATATCCCAGTTTTCCCCTCCCTCCAATGGCTATCACGGTTGATTGGGCTCATTCCAAATAGTTTATTCCATCAAACTTGATTGTAGTAATCTGAAATGAATTGTTATCAGTAGAGTTTACAGATCCAACAAGTCCTTTTCCATTTGGTTTGTTCTCATTTCCAACCATTTCCATGCTGAAGTGGACAAAGAGTAATCACTGAATGAAGGGTACAACACTGTCCAAACTCCTTTTTTAAACAGAAATTCTAGGTATTGTCCAAATAAACCCCAAAGGAAGAAGAAAACTTCAGAGTCCTTTTCACAAACACAAGGTGGGCAGTAGAGGAGACCACACTGTAAAAAATAATACAACCTAGAAAATAGTCCGTACAGGAGCCCTAAACAGTTCAAGAGAGAAAAAAACAACCAGCAATACTGATTCCAGAGATATTTTAGCCACTTGAAAGTCCAAAAAATATGAAAACAACCTAGAAATTTCTGGGCTAAAGTAGTCTAAAAGAACAACCGAATAGCTATACTAATTTTAGAGAAATTTCGGACACTTTAACTGTCCAGAAAAATAAAAAACAACCCAAAAATTATTGGGYRCCACTCTCAATCTCTGATTTAAGCTCTAAATCAGAAACCAACCTGTTTTCTCCGATTCTTCCTGGTCACCAGACAACTCTCCAAGAGATTTGAATCTTGGGCACCTTCTTCGATCT
>NW_010729096.1:1067983-1090507 GCF_000365185.1 Nelumbo nucifera | reverse complement strand
GAGTTGCAGACCGCCTAGGAGCAAGTCAAGTGACGAGTTCGCCATCAGGCAGTTCGCCACCAGGCAGTTCGCCACCAGGGAGCACTGCCGGCAGTTCGCCACCAAGGAGCACTACCAGGCAGTTCGCCCCCAGGCAGTTCGCCACCAGGTAGCTCGCCACCAGGCAGTTCGCCACCAGGGAGCACTACCAAGCAGTTCGCCACCAGGGAGCACTGCCGGGCAGTTCGCCACCAGGCAGTTCGCCATCAGGGAGTTCGCCACCAGGCAGTTCGCCATCAGGCAGCTCGCCACCAGGGAGCACTACCAGGCAGTTCGCCACCAGGCAGTTCGCCCCTAGGCAGTTCATCACCAGGGAGCATCACCAGGCAGTTTGTCACCAAGTAGTTCTCCCCTAGGGAGTTCGCCACCAAGGCACGTCACCACCAGGTAAAACACGAGGTACTTAGCCAAAAAATTTACACATCACAAAAAATGGTACGTGACCAAAAACGGTTACATCAATTTTGAATATAAAAGAAACAAGAAGAAAGAACTTATACATATAGTCCTCAATGACGAAATTCATAGGTGAAATACATTATCACTTACCTCCACTTTAGATACAATAGGGTTGCAAGTCGGGTTGGGTAGAAGTCAACCCTATCCCAATCCTAAGTTCTAAATCCCATCCCTAATCCTAACCCAACCCGACTTTCAACCCGATCAATCCAACCCTAACTAAATTCCTTTAACCCTAACCCAACCCAACCAACCTTCTTGTCATTCCTTAAAACCTCATAGAATTTCTCGATTTTAGATCTTAACTCAACCTTTACTACATATATTAATCCTATCTTTCATTAGTATTTGTTTGTTGACGATGTTTTTTTTATACAAAATTCAGAAAAACAAGTGTTAAAAATGACTATAGTTTATTATGAGTTATGACTTATAATAGATCTTTTTTGGGCAGCAAACAACATATAGGAGATGAAGAATAAAATTTTCAAAAAAAAACATAAAATAATGTTATTAAGGTTTTAGTCTTTTTGATTAGGATTAAGTGAAGTGGTTATCTTAAAAGAAATACATGATACTATGTGGTGGGGGCTATACAAATATCATGCATCTAAACAAATCAATGTATATTATATATTACATATAACATATATTTATATATTTATATATTACATGTACTATAGAGTCGGGTTCAGGTTGGGTTGGGTTGGCTAAGGGATCAACCCTAACCCAACTTGAAGTAAAGTCGGGTTCATGAATTTCAACCCTAACCCAACCTGAAGTAAAGTCGGGTTCATGAATTTCAACCCTAACCCTAATCTGAGCATCAACTTGACCCGACCCAACCCAACCCTACTTTTTCGGGTTGGGTTAGGGCCAACCCAACCCAAGTTGCAGCCTTAAGATACAATCAGTGGACTTATTAACAGAGAACTTTTATTCCAAACCCCGTAAGGCTCAATTTGGAAAGAGTACAAATGTAAATATGTACAATATAAATACGTACAAAATATAAGGTTTTGTACATATTTGCATTTGTACTCCTTCCAAACTAAACCTAAGGATCAAAATTCAAAAGGCTAGGTTGCGTTTAGTTTGAAACAAGGGGTAGGGATCGAAAGCTAGGAAAACATGTACAAACCTTGTATAATTTTTTCAACCTGACCCAAGTTGCAGCCTTAAGATACAATCAATGGACTTATTAACAGAGAAATTTTATCCCGAACCCATAAGGCTCAATTTGGAAAGAGTACAAATGTAAATATGTACAACATAAATACATACAAAATATAAGATTTTGTACTCTACATATTTGCATTTGTACTCCTCCCAAACTCAGCCTAAGGATCAAAATTCAAAAGGCTAGGTTGTGTTTAGTTTGAAACAAGGGGTAGGGATCGAAAGCTAGGAAAACATGTACAAACCTTGTATAATTTTTTCAATCTTTTTTTTTCTTTTCTTTTCCTTTCCTAAACTTTTCTTTTTTAAACCAAACACAACCTTAATTTCTAACAACCACGACAATGCAGCAGAAGAAAACAAATAAAACAGACTAGCATTCCTGATCAACATGCTTCATCACTACTGTAACTTTTTTGTAAGGGTAAATTATAGTTAGGTACCCTATACTTGGGGAGTAGTAACAGATAATACCTCGAACTTTTGAATGCAATACTTAGGTGCCCTGAACTTTTAGAAATAGACACCTAGGTCTACTCGTTAGTATTCTGTCAGTTAAACATTTGGTAATGCCTAAATTAGCCTTCTCGTTTATAGGAGAATATCAAGGCTGTTCATGGGTCGAGTTGGTTTAACATATTTTTTTTTTCAACCGACCTGACCTGGTTGGGTTACTTAAATAGCAAATTAAAATCGAACTGCCATTAAACAAAACCGACCCAGACATGAAGGGTCGGTTTGACATTGTTTGTGAACAGTCCTAAATTTGGTATAAACTTCCCTACTCAAAAAAGGAAAATAATCCTAAAGACAAAAATAATTCCCATTTAATTAATATTTTGTTGTTCTTTAATGTTAAAAATAAGTAACTAATTAGAAAAAAGAAACTAGGATAGGAATTACCTAATTAGGGAAAGACTAGAAAACCAGAAACTAACTAATTCGGTTGAATTTGGTTTAGTTTCGGTTTTCACAAACCGAACTGCATTTATTCCTCTTCGCAACCCGAAACCCATGATGATGAAGAAAAACCGATTAAATCAAGTTAGATCGGACTGATTTGATTGATTTAACATTGTTTATGAACAGCCCTAGAAAATATGTGAGCGGGCTGGAGATGGTTCAGACCTCACCTCCTAGAGGAAGCCTTTGCCTATGGATTTTATGAGGCACAAACGCTTATAGTTTCTCAATATGGTTCGCAACTCGACAGAAAGGACGGTGGTGTGGATGGCTAACCAGTATCAAGTAGAATATTTCCTGGAGCAACAACAAAGTTTCTGTTTGGTACCAATGCTCCAGGAAATGTTTTCAGCACTGGTACCTATTATCCAGTGCCACGTCATGTCCTTGTCACTGCTACTTCATGTCCCTGTTGGTAGCAACGAGCTGCAGTTCCAGGAAATGCCAAATCCAGCGTTGCTCCAAGCCATGTTTTCCCAATTTCCAAGGCGTGACTTGAACCAAACAAACAGGCGTTTTCTGGAGCCAAGGTTCAAAGTATCGACACATATCGGCCCATATTTGCCGATACGTATTGTTCCGGGACCCCTCCAATATGCCCCTATAGTGGGTGTATTGGAGGTCTGACCAGTTGAGGGGTAAGAGGAGACCTAAACTGCCCCCCCTTAACCGATCGCGAAAAATAAAAAATAAAAAAAGGCTCCAAAATGTGTATCGATTCGCCTGATACGCCCTTATCGATGTATTGGGCGTATCGATATTTTGAACGTTGCCTGAAGCACCATTTTTTTCCAACTTAAGGCTGATGTATTGCCATTTTTTGGAGCAACAGCATCAATACCAAACAAACGCCTAAGTTAACGGAGAATTGCTTTAGACTTCACAGGCAGTGTACATATGAAACTGCCTTGGGATCTAACATCATCATCAGCTTTCCCTCTTATAAGATCTGAGCCCACTTGTGGATCTAACAAGGCTGATGCAATTCAGGTGGATTTCTCCAGGATGTATAGAACAAACAACAAAAGGACGAGATGGGCTTATTTCTACGATTTCGTTAATGCAATTGGCATTATTGAAGCTCTCTTCCTTGCGTCAGGTTGGTTGTGCCTTTGTAGAAGAGGAGTTGTTGTGTCAAAGTCGATGGAGGACGGATACCTTGCAATCAGCCTTGTTAACGATTTTGTTAAGGGGCGACAAGACAACACAACGTTGTTTATGCAACGATTTTGTTTTCTTCTTCCCAGGCAACACGAAAAAGGGGAAACACAAAAGGGGGAGCGGCAGCAATGGTTGATCTTCTTCTCAGGCGGTGGCAATGGTTTCTTCTCCCCACGGCAACAATGGTTTTTTCTTAGGCGGCGGTAATGGTTTTTTCTACCGAATAGTACCTAATTTTTTAGGAGGGTTATTTTAGCCTTTTTAAATTTTATGATTTTAATAAAAAAACGTGGGCACTTCAGTAATTTTACATTAATATGTAACGTGAACTAACGATTACTGAAGTTTGAGGTAGGGTTTGATAAAGCTCTTATAGGGTGTTAGTATTGAGAACATGGCCTGACAAAAAGTCATCTATAATGTTTGAAGAAGGCTCCATTTGGGAAGAGTGAAGACACAAAAATGTTAAGTGTAAATATAAGTATGTCTAATTCATAGAAATGCAAAATTGGTTTAGTTTGATAAATTCATCTGAGAATATACACACCTTGGAACAATATTTAATAATATTGATTTATTATATTTTAACAAAAGATATTTAGGGTTCATTTGGTTTGCAGTTGGAATTGAAATGATCTATTTCTCTCACCTATTTGATTCAGACCAGAATTGAATCAGAATTGGCTGAAATGGATTTGCATTCCCAGGGGAGGGCCCCAAATGGCAGAATGCCATTACCATTCCACCAGGAACGAGAATGGGATTTTGGTTCCATCCAACCAAACAGTCGGAATCAAAACAAACTATTCCAATTCTGATTCTAAACCCCTGTTTGCCATAAACCAAACAGACCCTTAGATTTCAAATCCCAATATTTTTGAATATATCAACACTATATCTAATCACACTCTACACTCCCGACCATTAGCAAAGGTAAGATGAATTCTGAAACCTATCTCCTTTCAAAACCCATGCCAAAGCTGCTTCTTATTTATAATTGTATCAAGTATTAATCAAAGTCTCAAACAACCTTTATATGCAAATGCAATTATTATGCAATAGCGCTTAATCTGAAAGAACATAAAGAAAGAGAAAAGGGAGAAGGTTATGGTGAGTGTGCATGCAGGAGGAGAAATATTAAACCAAATTAAAGTTGAAGAAGAATTCACTCGAGCAACTTAGAAATGGAAAGACAAATGCTTCCAATCTTCTCTGCCGTCTCATCATACTGTTTCAAGGGCGACTCCTCCTCAAATTCGATAAACCCTTGCTCGCAAGTATCACAATCTGTTATGACTGCGCTAATCATGGTGTTGAATGTATTCATGTCCCGAGTTGGGATTGCTTTCGTTGCCTTCTCAAGGCTGTCAATCGCATCAATGTAATTCTCCTTGCACGATTCGAGTTGGGAAGCTGTGGTTTTGGAGGCGTCCTTGTTGGGCTCACTCATCATCCTATTCACCTCGGCCATTGCGGCCTGTACACTGCTGTTGCAGGCTTTGATTGCCATTTCGAGGACGGACACAGGATCCGTCTTGCCTGTGAGGTAGGGCCTGATGGAAGATTGACAGAGTTCAGAGTAGCCAGTCCTGTCGCATATCTTTTTGATGGCCGGATCAATTGTTGAGGATGCCGGAGACGGAGAGGCTTCAGGGGCTTCGCTTTCGCTGGGTGCCGGTGAGGTTGTTGGAGGCAATGAGACTGGTGCTTGGTCATCCTTTGAGAAGCTGGAAAGGGAGTAGACTGACAGAACGGCCTCTGCAGAGTACAAGAATGACAGAAGAGAGGAAAGGGAGATGATGAGTATTAGATGATTGAAAAGCTTCATCATGGCTGTTGTAGATTATTAGCTTAAGGGGAGAGAGGATTGGAGAGGGGGAAGAGCTCAAGAAGTCAAGAGTCGAGACAATGAGGAGAGATGATTGGGGATTGGAGGTGTTTGCCGTTCGGACTTTAGAAGGTGAGGGCATGTGGTTGGTTATCCGTGGAAACAGGATTTTCCAAATTCCAAGCCGTTACCGAACCTGTTTTTGCCCTTTTTAAGAGTGTTCTGTTAATTGTTGGTTTTTTAGCTTCTTTTTTACATTTCCGCCCTTGCCAATTGCCTAGCTACCTTACCTATGTATCATAACTTAATGCAGTAAGATTGACATTTCGCATGGCAACTTCAATGATGGCTTTACATGATTATTCGACGTGTTTATCGCACCACCGTCCATTCAACATGTTCATTACATGGAATAGAGATGGTGTAGGTCGGAACTAGGAAATGCCAATATTTATTGCCTTTTCAAAGGTTCCCATTTCCCAATGTGAAGTGTTGTGTGCTTTAAGCCTTAAAAGTCACACATCTTACCCATTAATTAAGCAATGTTATGACCCAAATCACACATCTTACTGGCTAATTAACTTAGAACCACAGAACCTGCTTCTATGGGTTTGGGCATTCGATGCATCCTGGGGTTTAAAACATTGTGTTAACCCGATCACTTGACAAACCAAGTTTCATTCTCCATCAAGGAGCCCATTATAAGGGTTTGTTTGATACTTTGATTTGACCAGTTGAGCACATCATCATCTTATGCTTGGCTGATATTTAATGCTTCGTTTCCCAAATTAAAGCCATTATATTGAGAGGTAGGGGTGGCAATTGGGCGGGTTAGGTTGGGTTTATATGGAGAGTAGGGGTGGCAATTGGGTGGATTGGGTTGGGTTTATATTGAGAGGTAGGGGTGGCAATTGGGCGGGTTGGGTTAGGTTTGGTTTGGGTTAAGTTTTAACCCAATCCATCTAACCCACCAACCCATTAATGACTCAGTTATATAAAATTAAATGGGTTGGATTCAATCCAAACCCGCTGTAACCCAATCCAATTCGCCCAAACCCATTAATCTTATATTTATGGACTTAAAAAACAAATCCTCTCTCTCTTAACAAATAAGTTGGTTGTAGCTTGGTGGTTATCGTAATTATTATTTACACAAGTTATGAAGGTTCAAATCACATTACATGCATGTTATTTTTATACAAGCGGCTCGGATTCTGGATTTGACCGAACCACTTAGGTTCAAACCGGTTAGACCAACTTAAACCACTTAGGTTCAAGGGTGGTTAAACCGCTTAGATCTGGATCAATCCAGTCAAATCGGACCGGACTCGACCGGTTCAATCAATGGTGGATTGACTTGGACCGGACCATATTGGGATTGTGCACGAATTTGGGACTAGACCAACTGACCCAAACCGGGTCAATGTAGCTAAATTGGGTCAGTCCGGATTCGAGTCGAGTGGATATTGGTCTAATGGACGGTCCAGATCGAGCAAATCACGCGGAGGCCGAATCATCCCGCCCAAACGTTTTGGATTCGGGTCGACCCAGATCAACTCGTACTGGGTCAAGTCGGAGTGTGGATATTGGTTGGACCAGACGACCCAAATCAGATAGAGCAAGCGGCACCGATCCATCCCACCCGGGTTTATTTCGGATTTGGGTCAATCCGGATCAATATATGTTGGATCGGATCAGATCGCGTTGAACTGGTCCGGGCTCAGGTCAAATTGATTTGGATTTATGTTGGGTGAAGTGTATTGATTCAAGACAAAACTAAATTTAGTCAATTATTAATAGAAAATTAATACATTAATTATAAATTATTTAATTCAAATGAAGAAAATTAAAAAAAGGCTAAAGAATTAATACTTATGTCTATAATGGTTATCCACAACCCAACCCAACTCATTTAATGTGGATTGAGTGATGGATTGATCACACAACCTGTCAAGTAAATGGGCAAATTGGATGGATTAGACACTGGGTGGGTTCATCCGATTAGGTTAAAAATTGCCATCCCTATTGAGAGGAGGAACCTTAGGACCTTTCTCTCACCCTTGGATTATTCAGTCATCAGCTTTTGGGTGCAAGGAACAACACTTAATTTCAATATAAGAGAAACAAGTAAAGAAGAAAGAACTTACATACACGAAGTTCATGGGTGAAATACATTATCACTTACCTCCACTGTAGGTACAATCAGTGGACTTATTAACAGAAATTCTATCCCGAACCCTGTGTGAATCAAGAAATCCCATTGGAAGAGAAAGAGAAACCAAGTTCTAACAACCACGACAACACACATTCTGCAGGACAGCAGAAGAAAACAGATACAAAGAGACTACTAGCCTTCTTGATCGACATGCTTCACCACTGTAACGGGACAGGTACCATTATTCACCACATAGTTGCTGACGCTGCCCATAATAACCCTGAGGAAGCAAACAAATTAAGAAACGGAACAAATCTATTTCAGTTGCTGGTTTTGGTACAGCTCGCATGCCTAAACTAGCATCCAATTAAGCCCTTGATACAGCTATGAGCTATATTGTCAATTTTGCTTAGTGGGTTGCTGATGTGATGGGGATGGGTATCCTACCTCTTGAGCTTTCCAAGACCTCTGTTTCCTATGACGATGGAGCTGAGGGGAATGTCATCAATTGCTTCACATATCTTCTCCCGTGGGTCTCCCCAGTAGATCTTCATTATCACAACAATCTGCTCAAATAGATTAAGCATTTTAAGCATGCATGGAGCTTCAGCTTAGGGTGATCAGTGAGTCATACGGAATAAAAGATGAAGCAAATTACCTCTTTCTGCCTTGATGCACACTGCAGTATATCCAAAGTTTCCGGGTCAGGCGTTATTCCATATTTCTTCATGATGACAGGGTCCGAGAACTCGCTTAATGGGATCAAGGCTGTTGAATTTTAATAAGATTAAGCAAAAAACCAAGATACCCATTAACTAGAGAGACAGACAAGTAGACCAATTGCTAATACGGATTAATGTAAAACCCCACTTTTCGTCCCTATTTTTATGCACTTGTTTTCTGTTTTTAGGAAGGTTTAAATCGATATAAACCTTCCTTCCATCGGTTGATTTTTCCATCGATCATTGATGTAAATTAATCATATATCGGTGTATTATTTACATGAATTATCACATCAAAAAAGATTCTAAAGTATATTAAAATTTTAAATTCATCTGTTGAGTTTTAGATAGATGAATTTTTCACCAAAAACAGACACATGGTCTGTTCATTTGCTTTAAAGTCTGACATTTTAAAGTGTAATAATTAACTTAAGAAGTATATTGGTATTGGTGAATTTTTCTTTCCTATGAACTGAGAATGTAATTCTAAATTCTAAAATTTATCAAATATCCATTCTAACTGTATATATCAGAGTTTTTAATTGTTTTTTAAAGATATTATTATTAAAAAACAAAAAAGTTGTATGATTGCACTTTTAACACTATGTTTGATTTGAAAGAAAAAATAAGAAAAGGAGTAAAAAATAAGGAAACCTTTACAAATCTCATATAGATTTTGTTTTAGCTTTCAGACTTTTCCTTCCTTTCTCTACATTTTCTTTCAAATCAAACATAGCATAAGAGATAAAAAGGAATAAGAAAAAATGAAAGAACAATATTTGGCGGGTTGGTGCCGATGGCAGTAAAATGACAGTTTTGACCTCCTAACACCCAACTTCTTAGAATATTTTTGCATTTTTTAATAGGTAAAATAAAGAATTGACACAAATGGAGTTTCTTTTTTTTTTTTGGAAAATTTTGGCTGGAGTATTAGAAAAAGGCACCAAATACCTTTTGATGAAGCCAGATCAAAAGCCGAGCTGGCTTTGACAGAAGCTGCTACAGCCGGTGCTTATGGAGTGTAAAATGACGGTTTTGACCTCCCAACTACTTAGAATCTCCTTTTTACTTTTGGTAATAGAAAAAAAATAGGGAATTGACAAAAGGAGGCAACTCAGGCAAGGATAGTCACTTTCGAACAAGCCGGTGCTGGACTGTGAAAATGACAATTTTGACCTCCCAACTTCTTACAGTCTTTGGTAATAGGCTAAAAAATCGGGAGTTGACAAAATGGAGATAAGGACAGTCACTTTCGAACAGCCACTAAGGCCTAGTCCTAGTCCCACACTCACGCCGAGCTAGGATCTAAATTTTAAAGAAGCATAACGTTGAAGCTTCGTGATTGAGTATAGCTAAGGGCATTTCAGTCAATACATGCAAACAGAATGATTACCAAAGTACCCCTAGAGAAAATCCACACACCAATCACGCCGTTCAGTAGCGTTAGCGTGTTTTGCTGCGAATTCGCTCAACACGGCAACACAGCAAAGGTCCTTCACCTTCAACCTTCAGCCTTCAGGCTTCAGCAGGAGAGACACTTTTTGGGAACTAAAGCAAGAAGCAATTTCCTCGTGCTCTATTCATTCCCAAAATTCAGTAATAGAATATAAGAAACCCTAGATCTTAAAGCCAAACAAGAAGAAAAAACTAATACTGAGGATCAGAATTCAGAGCAGAAAGATCGGAAAGATGAAATCGAAGAAGAAAGAAAAGAAGAAGAGAACATACGAGAACCAGTGGCTTCCCACAGCTGCATCTCGCCCTCCTCGTAGTTTCCTTCAGGCCGGACGTTAACGAGGATGAGGTGATCTCCGTCGCGGACAACGTTGTCTACCGCCCATCTCAGTGCTTTGGTGCTGCAGGGAGAGAAATCAACGGCCACGCCCACTCTTCTATCTCCTTCCATCTTCCTCTGATCTCTCTCTCTCTACCTTCAATTTATTTGATTCTTTACCGTTTTCTTTGATTCCGTCGGACCGCCGAAAGAAATTCGGAAAAGAGAAAGGAAAGCCCCGAAGAGGAGAAGAGTTCAACACTTTGAAGTTTCAACCGTAGAAGTTGAAGGAGATATCTCATATCATATGATAAAAGGAGCAAGGGGATTCCGCCCGCCACAGCGCCATCATCTGACACAGTACGTCTAATACATGGCGGGTCCCACACTCATGGTCAGATGTACGGTGCTGGATCAAGTTTAAAGATCCAGCTACTGATTTTGATTCAGATCATTTTCATGATTTGTGTTTTTTTTTTTTTCTTGTAAAATGACTAAAATGGTCTTAGCCTAATAGCCTCTGTATTTAGGAGAAAAGAAATAAGGGAGATTGCAGGGTCATTCAGAAATCTGCATTACGCCTGTCCCTATTTTCCGAAATAATATTGCCAAGACGAGGATTTGCGGGAAAACCTTGAAAAATGAATAAAATGCCCTGTTTTATAATTAAGTACTTGTTAAATAGAAGTACTTGTTTCAATAACTCTTTAGGCTGTTTGATAATTCATTTTTTCAAATCACGTTTTTAAGAATTTATTAGGTGGGAATGTTTGGTAAACGATGAACAAGGAAGGTTGTCGCCACTGCAACTCCCTTATTCTTCATTCGAGCGATAGAGAGCGTCGACAACCTCTCCTTAGTCTCTCTCTCTCTCTCCTTTTCTTCTTCTTCTCCTTTGCTTTTGTTCTTCAATAACCACTGAATCATGAAAAAGATATTGTTCATTTCCTCTCCAAAAGAAAACCAACGACAGTTGAACGTCTCTCTTTCGGTTCTTCGACACCCAAATGGCGGCGACGACTAGATTGAGCTCTATTATCGAGCTACGAGCTCTGTTTCAGAAATCTAAGATCGAGCTACGAGCTCTATTTCAGAGATATGAGATCGAGCTACAAGCTATATTTCAGAGATCTAACTTCAAAGCATAGAGGAAAGAAGCCAAATGGCAAGTCCACCAGCCACGGTTCCTCACCACCAGTCGTCGTCGGTGGACCTGCAACTGCTGCGCCATTGCTATTAAGGTTTGAGGATCGAATGAGTGGAGAGGGGGAGGTATAACCTCGCAGGGTATTTTAATCATATACAAATTTGTTAGGGACTGATTCGTCCTAATATTTTGTATGAGTGGGATAGGGTCCCCTTTTTCATGTTGGGCCACGATCACTGCCAGGCCACCTCTTCTCAAGTCGGCCTTGAATTGGGTGTTTGGTTAAAAACCAACTTATCTGGGGTCTTTAGTGTCAGCGCCAGGTTTAGCCTTTGTCACTTCGACCCAAAGTTTGACTCAACCAGAAATGACCTGATATATGTATATCCTGAAGGCCTTGACCCAACTTGACCCAAATGCCAAGTTTAAAATTAGGGTTTTCAATGAGTCGGGTGGACTAGAACAGATAAGACCAACTATAACGATTTTGTTTGCATGATTTTGTCTCAATTAATAATTGGATCGGTTCCAATTTTTGTTCATTCCAAACCGATTCCGATTCAAATTCGTAATCAATTATTTTATTAAAAATATATATAATATTTTTTTTAAAAACTGTGGTTGCATGACCCAGACCAATTATGCAACCAATTCTGGTTGTATAACCCGGATGATCGAACTGTCAATCCGTTCGACTCATGCAACAATTAGTGGTTAAACATTTTTTATTTTATTTTTAAAATAAAAATAAAACAAAAAAGGACGACATTCGATGACTCTCTTTTATGGTTTTGTTTTACCAAACCCAAAAGCCCAAAACTCTTTAGTCCTTGACAAAGATTCAGGCCTTCACCGAAGAAGACGGCAGCAACACACCAGCACCTTCCTTTCCGAAATCTGTACATATACCTGCTGGTGACCAAAGTTGCAGCAGCGGCAGCCGGCGACCAAAGTTCCGACTTCTCTGAAGTTTGAACTGAACTCTAATCTCTTGAAAGAAACGGCTCAACGACATCTCTTGAAGGGGACTGCCACGACCACTATGGACATCTAACCTCCGGTGACCAGTCTGGAAGGAGTACAACAATGACTATTCAGGTAATTAAGTGTATTTTTTTTCGTTTTTCTCTGATATCTCATTTGATTGATTTGATCTTCACATTAAGCCATTAACTTATTTATTTATCTTTTTTTTCGCAATACTATGATTTCTTATTTTCTTGTGAAGGAACCGAACCACCATTTGCGCCGATGATCACTCCATTGGAGCGTGGAGCCACTACAGAATCTAAGAATCACATCCTCTGTTTTTCAATTTTGATTTGAAGCTTAAACTGGTATATTTCTGTCTTATTTGAAGCTTAAAAGCTTAATTTTTATGATATATTCTAGTATTTTATTTAATTTGTATGATATTTTTTATTATATATAAATATTTTTATTTTTTAATTTATTTATGATGTTACGGGTTGAACTGTTCGATTCGGATGATTGAACCGCCGAACCGAAAAATGGTGCCCCTGTTTCCGGTCGGTTTTTAAAACCTTGGAAAACCCATTACCAAAACTTTGGTAGAGAGAAATAAACCTCATCTCCTATTGTGTAAAATTTATTGGATGGGTGTGATCAATTTAAGTTTCTTCGACAAATAAAAGGTTTCTTGCAGATAAAGTAACTTTTTGTCTTTAATATAAAAAAAAATAATGATTTTATATAATAAATAAAATAGGATAAATATTTTAAAAAAATATAAAAATATTATTTCAAAAAATTTACCTTATTTTAATTATTATATAAAAATATTACTTTTTATTGATATTAAAGGCAAAAAGTTGCCTTTATCTGCTAGAAACCCACAAATAAATCAGTACCCTCTCATCTCTCCTAAGAGGCTAAGACTTGCGAAGAAAAAAAGAGAGTATTGAAAATAGAGTTCCAGCGAAGATAAGTAGCAGTAGAATAATGATCACGACGAAGAGAGGAAATGACTTCGGAGTCTTCACGTTCGCATTCTTCACCTTCGTCCACCATTCTTGCCTGGCGTCGCACCTGTACGCATTCAACTTCTCGCACAGCCCAGCGTAGCAGAAGTCATGGACGACGACCCCCTTGCTTAGACTTTTGAACAGATCAATCACCTGTTCCTCGGTGCCTGTAGCAGATCTCAAGATGATTCCTCTTCGACTGAGTAAGCTCACATCCGTCGGGGAGTTGATGAGGCTACCCATGAACCGGCAATAAGAAGAGATGTACATACTATCGTCATTGTAACACTTCTCCAACGCCACCAGATTCCGTAAGATGGACTCTGTCACGGTGTAATCCTTAATGTCCACAGGTGGGATTTCAAGCACACCGCCATTAACCAACTGCACGTCCAGTAAGCTGTTCTCCCAGGCTTTCTTGAAACTAACCCCATTACGTCGGAGCTTAGTTGCAGAGTGAACATTGATGGGTTTGTCTTGCTGCCTCGAAAGGATCGGTATCGGGATAGAGGGGAGCAAACAGTTCCTGAGTAAGTCAAGCAAGTGAGTGCCTTCTTCGATGAATTTCTTCTGAAGAGCTTGTTTATATCCTGGGATTATTTTCTCGAAGAGACGGAAGGCAAGCTCAGGGAGAGACTGAGCACATTGTTTTGGAACAGGGAGGAGATCAAACAGATTCCGAAGGACAAACAGAGGGAGCTGGTTTTCGAGCAACAGCAAATCACACCTTAGACGAGAGAGCACCCACTTCTTACTGAACAGAGGGTCGCCTTTGCGTCTCAGTCCCTTAATTGCATACTTGAGGAAGAGCTCGATGATAAAGCAACCATCAAGTATCATCATTTCTACGAACTCATCGCTGCTGAGAATCCTGAGCTCGATATCCCCTTCGTAGCATTTTCGAGCTCTTTGTTCCAACTCTTTAATCGCTTTGACGCACGAATCTAATGTTGCCTCCAGCGTTGGCTTCCGACACAGAAGTGAGTGTAGGTAGCGCAGTTTATGCTCCTCCATGCCTCGCAGCTCCTGTTTGTTATGGTGAAGAGGGCCGATTGAGACCAAATGAGGTGTATATATCTTCTCGTTGTCTTCCTGGCGAAGCTCCATGGGGACTCTGCAAATGCAACGAGAAGGTGATACAGTTTCTATCTTCTTTTTTATTTTAGCCACAAGCTCCACGTTTTGATTTTGGTGCTCGATTTCAACTGAAACATGGTCCCTGGCTTCTACTTCCTTTCGTCTATAATTATCTTCCATCATTCCTTCAACTTCTTACCAGTGGTTTTGAAGCCCAGAACTTATCTCTTTGTCTCAATCAATCCAAAATGATCGATCCGCTTCCGAGCACAACCCTGCAAAGACATCATTGAGCCTATTAGCATACACCACAAACTAGCCTATTAGTGGTTTTGAAGCCCAGATTTTTTTTTTCATTGCAATCGACTGCTGAACTGCTCCACACCCTTGAAACTGTAAGAGGATTGCTGATCGCTGGATTCAACATAGAGACCTCCAAGATTGAGTAATCCATTATGGTTATCTGGTTAGATAAACTCTGGTGGGATAAACGAAAGCTGAGATTTCCTGGGTGGGACAAGGTTCAAGGTGTTAGTAATGCAATTAGACATGTATAGAATTGGCTGGAAGCAGTTGGATAAAGTGGAATGATTAAGATACCCATTATGGTTATATGGTAGATAAACCCACAAATAAATCTTAGGGTTCATTTGGTTCGCGGGAATAGGGGTTGGAATCGGAATGGGCCATTCGGGTTCCAACTGTCCCATGCCCCATTCTTCGTGGAATGACATCCATTTTCTCTTCTTCCATTGAGAATGAAATCCCATTCTAGCTCATTTTAATTTTCATTTCAATTCCTATTGGAAACAAACAGACTATAAGAATAACTATTTCAAGATTTCAATTCCAATTCCCATGTAAACAATAGATCAATTGATTATAAATGAGGCACAAACATATAGAAAAAAGATACTTAGCTTTAAACAGCTTGGTTGATTGTGAAGTAAAATATTGCTATCAACTTACTTTGGCATGAACCAATTGTATTTTACATATTATCATATAAAATCAATACATATAAATATTAAATTATAGCCTCTAACTTCATAATTCGTAATAAAACTGTATTCAGCAAACCGTATCAATCTGGATTGTGACCCGATCCATTGCCAGCTCTATCACAAAGGACGGTAACCTATGCAAGCATGGGTTAGTAGTAATTGGTGAGAATAGATCTCTAACCATATTTGCAGGGGTATAATTAACATCACTTTTAACTTAAGCATCCTAAGGAAATTCAGATCTGATGACCACAATACATTGCTGGCCACGTTCACCCAGCCACACATTGGGAACGTTTCCTATATTTTATATTACTGATATTCCCAATATACGGCTAGATGAATGTGGCCATCAATGTGTTATGATCAGCAGATCAAGACTCTCCCACAGATCTAAACAAACAATTTTCCAACTTCGCATACAAGATGAAGAAAATACTAGGATGTAGACCTCACAATTCAATGTTTCCAAAAGAAACAGATTGACAAGAGGTGAAGACAACAGACCTACCAGATTGGAGTTCGGTGATTCCTCACAACCAGCACAAGGTCAGTAGAGATAGGTAAGAGAGTGTAATAAGCAAGCCCAAGGAAGATAAAGAGAAGAAACTAAGCCCAGATATCGGATCACAACTTCCTTTGTAGATGGCATAGAGCATAGCCAGAATGGAAGGTATTAAATAGAACTGCTTTAAGAAGAAGGAAGAAAACAAAGCTTGTTAAAGTAAGATACTGCATGCTTGATTACTTGGGGGTGAGTTCAAGTATTAGTACCAGTAACCCATCAGTCATGCTACTAGACCAGAATATAGACCAATTTAAAGATAAATCCCTTCAAAGTTACTAAAGAAACTTGAAGGAAATGATTCTATTCCAAAATAAATCATTGCTCAGCAGCCCAATACAACTCTTGTGGATTACTCAACTGCCAATTCCCTAGTTTCAAAACACGTGGGGAAACAAGAAATAAACAAAATCCAAGAAGCAACAAACAGAACTTATAGGGAGAAAAGATGATGAACAATAGAAAAAACTGTAAAGAAAAAAAACCCTTTAATGCAAATCCGAGCAAACAAAACTACAAGGAATATATACAATCTTCTTGTTGAGAACCCAGCACTGCCAGGGAAAAACTGAAAGTGGATTCTCTACAAAAGTGAAAAGGAAAAGGAAAAAAAAAAAAAAGGAAAAACAGCATCCATCATTTCAAAGCCTCTGCCATTTTCCAAACCCACTCCATCCTTGCCTTCATCATCAACTACATTGCTCAACTTTGGGTTGCTTTGAATCAAATGATGGCTGCTAGAATACTTCACAAAAGAATTATCATCGTCCTTCATGCAGGTCTTCTGAGAACACTGCTGTTCGAGAGATGTTGTCATTGTCAAATGCACTTAAACCAGAAAAAGGACCAGATGAGAACATTGATGAAGTTCCATCTGATTCATAGGTAGTTGATGACTGCCTGAGGTTGGTACGTGTGTTGGCAGTGGTTAACATGGAATCCTGATACTCAGTGATGCGCTGCACCATTTTAAGGGATTGCACTACTTCTCCCATTGTGGGACGCTGGTTTGCCTCAGGAGCAACACAGGCTGCAGCAATTGTGCAAACACGTACAAAGTCATCCTTAGGATACTTGTCCCCCAGCCTTGGATCAGCCAGCTCTTCTAATCGATCTTTATCTCTAAGAATTGGCCTGGCCTGCATGCAATAAAAAACATAATCCTTCAATTCATATGAAGAAAAATGGATAGCATCTCTACCAAAACACCCCCCAAAAAAGTAATAAATAAAATAAAACAAAAGCAAATGTAAGTGATAGTTGCACGGTGAAAAAGTATTACACTAGAAGTTGTATTCTACAACATTATATGCTATATTTTGAACCATGCACAAGGAGAAAGATGTGGATATGGGAAATGACAATAAACTTAGTTTCTTGAAATACAAGAAGAAATATGCATGGCATAAAAAGTTGATGCATTTCGAAATTACCTATGAAGTATTTCCTCTCTGTGCATATTGAATTATTGATACAAAAGATAACCATACTTTTTTCCAAGATATTCTCCATATCTCTTGCTTTTTTTTTATTGGAAACAGAATGTGTCTTATTTTAATTTAACATATTTTCATCTACATGTACAGAAATATTGTGCAAAGACTAAAATTCAACAGTCAAGTAGAACACTCTAAACTTTATTTTTATTTTTATTTTCTTTTGAAAAAGGTAATGTACTGCATTAAACAAGCAGGAGTAAAGTAGAGATTTTGCTCCTATACAGTGTTGGGCTGTATTGAAGCCTATACAAGCTCTAAACCCACCAATACAAAGCAATGGCTACAGATCCACTTACATCCAAGAAGCTACACCTCCAAAAAGTGGGGTGATAAGGGGATTGATATCGACTTTCTGATGGAGATTTTTTTGGATAAATAGAAGGAGAATGATGATATGTGATGTTTTAAGGAAGTGGATATTATTTTGCTGCAAGATTTGTGGATGCAGGATTGTTCGAAAGGTGTGGAGTGATGGGCAAGTTAAATGCTGGAGCCTGGAGACTGGAGGTATACTAACGATGTGAGATCCAATTAAATGCAATGCTTTAACTCACAGGTAGGGGTGTCAATTAGACTGGATTTGGTCCAATCCGGTCCAGTCCAATGTGAGTCCATTACAAATGGACCTGGTCCAATCCAGTCCAATGAATATTTTGGACCATTTTGAAACGGTCCAGAGACTGTCCAATCTGTTTAAATTCCTGTTAATTTAGATTGGTTTCAACTCGAACCTGGTCCATTGATACCTATGTTCTTATCTTCTATCAATGGACCAGATATTGGCTCAACCCAATATAAATTCATTATGGACGGACCAGGTCCAATCCAATATGTCATATTGGTCCATCCAGTCCATCCAAATTCAATGTCTTATTGGTCCGTCCAAATGAATTTTGATTTGGATGGAGTCCAACCCAAAACCAGTCCATTGACACCCCTACTCACAGGGTGGGAGAATACTCAATTTCAGGAGATGGTGGTGGCAGAAGGTGTTTGTCATCAGTCAAATTACTGACATATATGGTCCTTGTGAGGAAGCGAGCAGAAGCTGTAGGAAAAATTGGTTGGAATTCAGGGAAATTTACAAAATGCTTGGGGGCGGGTATGGGGGGTGACTTTAATACCATTAGATTCTATGATGAGAAGAATGGAGGTGGGCACAGAACAAGACCAATGAGGCAATTTTGTGAATTACCTTTCTCTAAATGGTGAGTGGTACAAATGGTCAAATAACCAGGAATCCCCATCCTTGGTTAGGCTTGACAGATTCTTGGTGTTAACTAGATGGGAAGACTTGTTCCATTATTCATTCCAGGTTGTTTTGCCAAGATCAGTCTCAGACCATTCTCCTCTTCTATTAACAGGTGTTTCGCAAGTTAAGACAGCTCCCTTTAGGTTGGAGTTTTTTTTTTTTTTTTTGAGAAAAGGTAAAGTAAAACTTTATTTGGAGAATAGTTGGATGGAACCTGGAGGAGCAGAATTTCAAGGAGATAATCGCTTCAAACTAGGGGAATTTGGAGGTGGAACATTTGGGATAGCATGGTACGGCAATAAAGCTGAAGGCATTGAAGTGGATGATTAAGGATTAGAGAAAGAATAGTAGCTTTATAGAAAAACAGGGGATTGCTTATTGCTTTGGCAGAGGAAAGAGGGAACCTCTCTAAATTAGACAGAACCCGTAGGTGGGAGGCAGAGCAAAGATTTAACAAACTAGCTTACAAAGAGGAAATCAAATGTAGGCAGCAGGCTAAGATTAAATGGTTGAAAGGCTGGGGATACAAATACAGGCTTCTTTTTTTTTCTTTTTTCTTTTTTTTTTGAAAAAGATGGTAACTTTATTAATGAAACTGCAGGTACATAAGATGTACACAGAAATTACAACTCAAATGTTAAGTAGTGTTTTAGCAGTTCTGAGAGAAAGAAAGAGAGCAAGAAGAAGAAGAGGAAGCTGTCGAACTAGAGAGTGTAAATCCTACTAGTCGACCATAATCTGTATTATATCGTAGTTAGATTACAAGGACAAAACTGCCCCTACTTAAGTATGGGGCAAGTGAACTACAAAAGTAAAACCAGAATTGCCACATCAGCATATAACTTAAAACATAATGAAAAGACTAATCTACCCTTACTCAACCAACTCTAACACTCAACCTCAAGCTGGAGAATATGTCATATAATCCCAGCTTGTTACATATATAGTTGACTCTCCCTGAACTTAAACCTTTTGTAAACAAATCTGCCCATTGATCACCTGAGCCCACGTGTTATGTGCTTATCTCTCCAGTAAGGACTTTCTCCCTCACAAAATGGCAATCAACCTCTATGTGCTTTGTTCTCTCATGGAAAACTGGATTAGATGAGATGTGGATTGCAGCTTGGTTGTCACAGTACAATCTCATAAGTCTATCCATTGAGAATCCAATCTCTTGTAGGAGATTTTTCAGCCATACTAACTCACATGTAGTTTGTGCCATGGCTCTGTATTCGGCTTCAGCACTACTCCTTGCCACAACATTTTGCTTCTTACTCTTCCATGTCACCAGATTTCCTTCAAGAAATGTGCAGTAACATGTAGTAGATCTTCTATCCAACACTGAGCCTATCCAATCTGCATTTATATACCCAACTACCTCAAGTCTTCCTCCTGGTTTGTACAATAACTCACGGCCTGGAGCTCCCTTCAGGTACCTTACAATTCTAAGAATTGCATCTCAGTGAGGTATCTGAGGGTTCTGCATAAATTGGCTCACCACACTAACAACAAAGGAGATGTCTGGTTTTGTGATGGTCAGGTAGTTCAACTTCCCCACTAACCGCCTATATCTTCCAGGATCATCAAATATTTCACCTGCATCACTGCTCAACTTAGCATTCGGTTCCATAGGTGTTTCATCCAGCAAATCAATGACATATTTTCTTTGGCACGGGTTTACACCTTGTTTTGACCTGGCAACTTCTATACCCAAAACATACTTCAACTTCCCAAGGTCTTTTGTTTGAAAATGGTCTTGTAGAAAGGCCTTTAGTCTGTCAATCCCTAATCTATCACTACCAGTTATGACTATATCATCCACATAAACTACTAATAAAATCTTCACGGCTTCAGAATCATAGTTGAATATTGAGTGATCGACTTGACATTGTTTCATTCCAAAATTTCACCACTTCACTAAACTTCCCAAACCAAGCATGAGGAGATTGTTTCAGCCCATAAATTGCCTTTTTCAGTCTACACACCTTACATTCCTCCCCCTAAACAACAAACCCAGGTGGTTGCTCCTTATATACCTCCTACATAAGGTCACCATGGAGGAAGGTATTTTTAATGTCAAGCTGAAACAAGGGCCAATCATACATAATTGGTAAGGAAATTAAGACACGGACTGAACCAATCTTTGCCACAGGGAAGGTCTCCATATAGTCCACCCCATACAACTAAGAATAACCTTTAGCAACCAGTCGAGCCTTCAACCGCTCCACACTACCATATGGCAAGTATTTAACAGTATACACACCCATTTACAACCTACAACATGCATACCTAGAGGAAGAGTAGTGAGCTCCCGCGTATGACTATACTAAAGAGCAGAGAGTTCCTCCATTGCTTGATGCCACCCGGGTGAAGTAAGGGCCCCCTGGACATACTTGGGTATAGATATAGAGGACAACGGAGAAACAAACTAGAAAGAGAAACAAAATTGGAAATGGGATGTAGGGTACAACTACGTTTACCTTTCCATAAAGCAATGGGAAGATCAAGTTCTGGAGGTTTTGAGACAGGAGCAACAATAGAATCCGCAGAAGAGGTAGAAGTCGGAGGAGGTGCCGGTGTCTGTCAATGTGTATACGCGTGCCGGATCGGTGGTTGTTCAGTAGGAGTCTGCACTAGAGGAAGTGAAGGTTCAGTCACAACAGGAACAACCGGAACGGGATCACTAATTGGAAGAGGAATCAATGGTGGAGAGGACAGTACTTCAAGTTTCCCGAAAAGAATAGTATGGACTCAAAAAATGTGACATCATGACAGACAAAAGACTTTTGAGTGATGGGATTGTAACACTTATACCCTTTATGGGCCCAATAATAGCTAAGAAAGATACACTTAATAGAGTGTGCATCCAGCTTGTCTAAACCAGGACTCAGATTGTGAACAAAGCACACACACCCAAAGACCAGGGTGTTAATGGAAAGGGAGACAAGGTGGGAAACAAAATAGAAAAGGGAGACCGACTTGTGACCTCCTGCAAAAAAAGTTTATGGGAAAACTGTCTATCTTCCCTCATGTTTGTTCATTATGCCTCAGTGAAGGAGAATCAGCAGATCACATCTTCCTTCACTGCAAAATCACCCAAAAGATTTGGTTCCATTTTCTGACTATGGCAGGTTACAATTGGGCTACACCAAAGTATGTGAAGGACTTTATACATCAGTGGCAAGGAACAGGTCTAAGGGGTAAAATTTTTTGGCAATCAGTGCTACACGCAATGCTGTGGGGTGTTTGGGATGAAAGAAACAAAAGGCTTTTTGACAAAAAATCAAGGCCCCTAAAGGAATCAATTCCTGACATCTCTCACCAATGCAACCTCTGGACGATGAATTCTGATCTTTTCAAAGGTGTCTCAGTCAACGACCTCAATAGAGATGCTTACTCTTTCTTATTTCTCCCTCACCACCACCAACCATCTTTAAGGGTTCCTGAACCTATCAATGAAGGATAGATGATATTAAATTTTGATGGAAGCACTTTAGGTAATCTTGGATTAGCAGGTATTGGAGGAACGCTAAGGGATGAAAGGAGTAACATCTATTGGACTTTCGGTGGTCCAATAGGCATGGCAAATTCCACAAAGGCTGAAGTAACAACTGCCCTCACAAGAATCAAAATAATAAAAAGCTTGGGAATTCAAAATATTACAATAGCAGGTGATTCAGCAAATACTATAAAATGGTTAAGAGATAAAGAGGGG
>NW_010729096.1:1033006-1043690 GCF_000365185.1 Nelumbo nucifera | reverse complement strand
AAAAAAGTTAATCCCTTGATTCGGCCAGACCTGTTATTATATTATTAACTTATTGGAAAAGACTTGAGTGCCCTTCTTTAAGTAAGAGGCACTCGAACTAATATAACAGTACACATCAGCATTCTCAACAAGTACAAAGACTGAAATACCCCTTCACTAACACCACTAACAGTAACTATTCCAGA
The DNA here is from genome assembly GCF_000365185.1 of Nelumbo nucifera. The sequence goes on along the minus strand of NW_010729096.1, from coordinate 1,043,505 downwards.
AGGACAAGTATATAGCAATTTTAGATTAATAATAAGTAGAATGGGAGGTGGAAAAGCACTAACCCAGGTCACAAGATTCTCCTGCCCAGAAGGTTGTGACATATCAACAGGTTTTCTTCCAATTAGCAACTCCAGGAGGACAACCCCATAGCTGTATACATCACTCTTTACTAGTAGATGCCCAGTCATGGCATACTCAGGGGCTACATACCTAGATCCATTTGATAAGACCATATGAATACCTTATAACAACTTCAGATTATAAAAATAAAGTGTACTTCAGGAGGAAGAACCAGAGAAACTTACCCAAATGTGCCCATCACACGAGTGGACAGATAATTTGCCTGGCCTTCAGGTGCCTGCTTGGCTAGGCCAAAGTCAGCAACTTTAGCATGAAAGTTGTTCTCCAGTAATATGTTTGATGCCTTAAAATCTCTGTGGATGACACAAGGTTGTGAATCCTCATGTAGATATGCAAGCCCCCTAGCAGCATCTAGGGCAATCTTCATTCTGGTATCCCAGTCCAGGGGACAATTTACACCTAAGGGACCTGAAGAAAATACTGTTCATTTAACATCATCTGTAAAATCTCATAAAGAAGCACTCAAGGTTTCCCTCATGCTTCATAAGTAAAAACTGAATACTCATTAAAGGCAATTATTGTTATAAAGATATCAAGGAAAATGTAGAAAGCTGTGACACAAGAAAGTGAAATACCATGGAGCCAGGACTCTAAGCTTCCATTGGGGACAAGTTCATAGCAGAGGAGATTTTGTGAAGAGTCGCGACTGCTATAATAGCCTATGAGTTTTACTAAATTACGGTGATGCAGCCTGCTAAGCATCTCAACCTCAACCAAGAACTCTTTATCACCTTGTTGTCCTCCACTAGTAAGTTTTTTTATTGCAACTGCTGTTCCATCACTTAATACACCTTTGAAAACCCTGCCAAATCCACCTTCTCCTAGCACACTTGCAGGTTCAAAGTTATTTGTTGCTTCTTTAAGCTCTTCATATTGCAGAAATCGTGTACTAGTGGGGTGGGGAAGAGATCCTCCTGTTGGAACTGTAGTTGTAGTCCTTGTCTTTGCTGCAAAATATAGCTCCAAACGTGTATAGTTTCATAAAATAAAAATATAGACATAAAATTATAATGGTAACACTGAAAACAAAATCCAATTGAAGTCCTAGTTTCCTTCATTCCCGTTTCTAGTTAAAGCAGCAGACTTTTAGTGTTTTTGATGTTTTTCCTTGGATCAGTGAGTTGGTTTATCTCAGGGAGAACCATTTCCCCTGAAAACCCCCCATGTGTTTTATTCATCCAATGATTAGTTTAAATGTTGTGAGTACCAGTAGTCACAACTTGCACTTATGTGAAATAGTGATCTTAGAAAACATGTGAGGCTCCCAGGGCCGAATTACTTGCTGCTGTACAAGGAATCCAGCTCACAAATCAGCTAGGCATAGAGCATCTGATTATTGAAGGGGACTCCCAAGTGACAGTGGGTTGGTTGAAGGATCCAGACTCTGTGATCTGGGGTTTTAGAGATCTTCTCAAAAAGGTTAAATAGCTAACAAGGAATATGACAATCAGAGTTCAGTGGGTAGGCAGATCAGCAAACTCAATGGCTGATTCACTTGCAAAACAGGGGGTTCTTCAGGCTACTTTATTTTGGGCTTCTGTGTAATTTCTTTTGTACTTATAATTCTGTAACTAGTCTTAAAGGAAAGGTCGCACCTTGTGCCTTTACATGGGTTGCATGTAACTCTTATTTGCTGGTTTAATAAAATCTTACTCATTTATCAAAAAAAAAAAAACATGCGAGGCTCATGCCTTAAGACTGACCTCCAAGTGAGGCTCAAAAAACACTGAGAATCTGAGGCTCACACCTAAAGCATAAGGTACACACCTCACACCTTGAGATGTCTTATGTCAAAAGCACATGAATCATAAATTAATTAAGGTAATGTCCTAATCATAAAACCAAGTTAAAAACCAGTTATAAGTTTTTCATGTGTGTGTTTGCACCTTGTATATCTATTTTAACATTTTTAATACTCCTTTGAGGTTTGAAATATTGGGGCATGATTCCCTATGGTAGGGATTTGTAGGAAAGAAATAAAAAGGCAAGATATTTTTTGAGGGGAGGCTAGCAGCAAGGGTCAAGCCTTTAATTGGGTGCTTGGCATAATCGGTTATACATAACATTCTTGCTTAAACTCAACTTTGATGGCTGCAGCCTTGGAAATCCAGGGCCCTCAGATGTGGGGGGAGTTATTAAAGATCATGGTGGCAATATCATTCTAAGCTTTTCAGGTCCAGTGGGTCAAGGAAATTCTTTTAGAGCTGAACTTCTGGGTTTTGTTCAAGGATTGAAGTTGTTGGCTAGGCAGGAAATGAGGAATGCGGAAGTAAAGGGTTGACTGTCAAATGGTTTTAACTTTTAAGATGGATGACAATTCAAAATCAAACCCATGGAAATTCAGATATCTAGTCAGACTGGCTCAATCTCTAGGTGTTGCCTTGATCGCTTCATTCAAGTGGGTGCCTTGGACTGCCAGCATACTGGCTGATTCTTTGGCCAAGACTGGGGCTGGAAAAGATTGTTTAGATTGGGGATGCCAAGGACCAGCTTGTAATATGTATATGCAATCTGTTTTCTGTTACCTGTAATAGTTTCTGCTTTATTTTACTTGTGGCAAGGCTCCTCTTGGGAGGCCCAGTGTTGTACCTTTCTCTGCTGCATATTTTTTTTGTGCAGTTTGGCTTTGAATAAAATTTTATCCCGTTACTTGTCAAAAAAGAATAGCATTTTTTCTTTTACAATTAATTTCACCATTGCAAATAAAAATCACTACTTTGAGATTTCATCTAATATTAACATCTTTTTATAATCTGGAAGGATTTGTAGTAATATAAGTTAGTCTTGTTTAAGTTCTTGGAACTTTATAATCCTTGCCGATATGAAGATTGATTCATCTATATCCTTTTACATAAAAACAACCCTTTGTGCATAGTTTTATCATTTATACATTTTCTTATTTTAGTTCATTATTTTAAAGGGTAGGATCTCATGAGGCCTAAGCCTCATGCATCAGAATATCCTCGAGCAACACTTAACATATGCCCTTTTTAAAACATTGGCATTTAGGTATATTGGCCCCAACAGAGGTTATCAGGACTCAAAGGTGACTTTGTTGCATCTATTGTGAGATCATCACTCACTATCCCAAGAAAGGAACATAGTTGATGTTACAAAACCACATACAACATGTTGAAGAACTAGCTTCAATAAAATTTAGATCCATTGCATCTCTTACCAGGTAAAACACCCCCTCCTCAAAAAGAAGGTTTTTTGACAAGTTAGCAATTGTATAAGATAGAATGATCATGCAGAGATGTGTGGGAATCATCATCTTATGGTCATATGGGAGGAGAAAAATGCTCAAGTTTTTACTTTTACAGGGAAGGATCATATAGCAAAATAGCTTATAAACATCTTACAGTTAGAATTTCTCAATGATACAAACTAGGGATCAATTTATAGGTTTTCACATGGAGGACCTAATTTGAGAATGGTCTCACATTGCCAACCCATCCACATTAAGGCAGGGTTTATTAGAGATGACCAGATGAGTTGGCAATGTGAGACCATTCTCAAATTAGGTCCTCCATGTGAAAATCACTTAAACCTCCCCTGACATTTGGGGTAAATACTTACTGACCCCTTCTGTTAGTCCAACGTTAGAAACCTAACATTAATCTACATTTCATGCTTTGAAAGTTTTCAAAATACCCAAATTGCCCATGGATGATGAGATTCAGTTTTCTTGAATCATGGGTAGACAGTGTTGTTGGTTGATCCATTGCCTCCTCTCTAGGCCTCCACTCTGGCATGGACCTCCCTGTTGGCAAACAAAATCCCCGGCAAACTGCTCCCCATAAACAAGAGGACTCCATTTCTGAAACACTGTTTGGATTGGATCACAAATATGGTTGTTAAATATGAAGCATTGGCTTGGTTGCATGGAGAATTGAGGTTATTGCATCTCTCAGGCTATTAGTTATCTGGAACAACAAGGCCTCCAAGTGATGTTAGATCATTAGCGCACTTCATATGTATTTTTCCTTTTGTTTGCCGAGTTACTCTGTTTCAACAATTTTTTTTGGTGAAGCTATATTTCAATGATTTGAACAAATGGAAAAAAGAGATGCAGTTTAATAAAGGTTACCCACCTCCATGCAGCCAAGCCAATGTTTTATTCCCCCCCCCCCCCAACAAATCTAGGCCTTTTCTATTTTTTGAGTTCCTCCATGCCTTTGCATGCTATGGCTCTATCTCAGCTCTCAGCTCCCCAGTTGAGTCCATTGTGGGTTCTACTTGGCTGGGGTAACTACACAGACGGCTCATTCCATGCTGCAAGATGATGAGAAAGCTGTTGCCCTTCTTTTGCTATTGGCAACCATAAGGTATGTCATGTCTGATTCATTTATCTTCCGAGGTCTATCAAGTCCCTCCTTCCATCTCTGTTTTTCTTGATAGAATTTTTGTTATAGCCTTATAGGCTTCTGATTTTGGTGTTATTTGTTGATTTTCAACATTCAAGACATGAGATATGACTGGTTCCTTGCAAGCAACATTGTGTGTGGTTGGGAAGCTGGTCCAATCATAGTGGTGGCTTGAGTCATAGAAGTCCCAATGTCCCTTTCCCTTCACTACCATCCACACTGTTGAATGAGAAAGAATCTTAGGATCTGCTTTACACTGCTACAGGGCATGTCATGAGGACAAAGATGAACATGAGTTTCCTAAGAACCACCAAGGACATGAACTTCTAGGTGCCCCCCGAAAGCCCTCTCTAGTCCCTGTTCTAGGGCTTCCAGTGAAGAACCCCAATGTTAGTGTCGACTTCTACTCAAACCAGGCTGTTAAAGTCTTAATTACCAGCACCTATAATCAAGTAAACTTTCTTCAGCTTTCTAGTTCTTTATTACAAGATAGGATTCAACAACAATATTGTGGAGCCAAAGGAAGATCCGGAGGTTCCATCCATGAAAGACATTGTTGCAGGAGATTGCCCAGATGATAGAGCAGAAAAAACGTCTCCCGGTTCAGGATATGCCAGTAAAGTTGTTTTTCTTTTTTCTTGGTTACAATGCTTACATTTATTTATTTATTTTGGTAAGTTTTTACAACTAATTTCAGGCATTAACACTTTTTCCTGAAATAACTGTTGAAGCCTTGAGAAGAGCTTTGTAGGAATATCAAGAAGTGTTGAGTACAGAAAGGCAAGGTGATATAAGCAGTCATAGTTGTCAAGGCAACGCCTAGGCAACAAGGCGCCCTTGGAGGCTCGCCTCGCCCAGTCGCCAAGCAGTTTTGTATATTGCCTTATAAAATACTTTTATATTGTTTTTTTTTTTTGAGATTATATTTATAAAATAGACACTATTAACAAAAACATTCTGTTCATAAACTAATTTCTTTTTATTATTTTCTTATTTGTTAGGGTTTAATCAACACAAACATTGCTAGCTGCTGTATTGAACCGTCAAAGACTTCAAAATCTGAACCAATAAGTAAGGGAAGAACTTAAAATTTTGTTTAATCACCACATTTCTTCTTCTTCCACCTTTTCTTTTCTTCTTTTCCTATAACAAAAATAGGGGTTCGGCCCCTATATTTTTTTAATTTTCTTTTCTTTCTTCTTTTTCTTCTCATAAATGTGTTGATTTTCTAGACTTAAAGATGGAGTTTATAATTTTCTTATGAAAATTATGGATATTTATTAAAGAAAGATGGTTATGGAACCTAGGGAACTAACCCTAGGATGTGGTTTTTACTTTAAAAAAAAAAAAAAAATCCATCACCTAGCCTCGCCTTGAAAACTATGTAAGCAGTATAATATTGGTAGAGAGAAAATAATACCTTTTTGAAGGAATGGATAGAAAAAGGTAATTTGGTAATTTAATACTCTCCATCCATTCAAACTAACAGAGGGGATCAATAAGTACAGTTTCCCCCAAATGTCAGGGGAGGTTTTTGGAGAGGTCAAAGTTCAGGGGAGGTTTAAGTAATTTACCCATAAATTTCAGGCTTATTCACAATAATCATTAATCTAAAATACCATGTTCCGGTGTAACATTATTTTTTGCATGAACTGGTTTGTGTTGTTCAGAAGAAAAGTAAACTGGAAACACGTGACTAATCAACAATAACAAGATCTTACTGCAAGGATGTATATAAATGCTCTGAAATCAGAAGGAATGGATTTGAAGTACATACCGATTTCTTTGGAAGGTGACTCCTTTGCTTGACCCAATGTGCATGTATAAATAATTAGCACAGATATAATTATAATTATCAGGACACCAACACCAATACCAAGAATGAGAGCCAAGTTTGTATGTTTCCCACTGTTAGCAACAGATGAAGTAGAAGGGAAGGGCAAATGAGTTGGAGCAACAACAGGTGACATAGCTGAAACTGGGGCTGTAATCAAATGTAAAGGTAAAAATTCAAATATAGAACAAATTTCATTAATAACCTAAGATTGTTATGTTCATAAATAAATCAAGTGAAACAACAAAATGGTTACGAATGCACACAAGATTCCCCCCCCCCCAAGATTAAAAAAAAAAGGAAAAGGGAAAAACTGGAGCAGTTGCATTGCAAGTGTTGAAATATATGCAATTGGGCCGGGTTACATTACCAGGGGTAATCTGGTCATTTTACATGGAAATTGAAATATTATAAAATAATGAAGAGAGGCTTCACAAGATGATGAAAGACAACAAATCAGTAGAGCAAACAGGCCAACATTTATGGTTGAAAAGAAGAGTCCAAAAGGACCTAAATTCCACCATTTTTCAAACTTAAAGCAACACTTGTGACTCTAAAGTCTAAAACCCATCACTTCATTTTAGTGTTGTACAACCTTAAGGAGCTTGCACAGAAATGGAGGGGGCGAGGAGCAAGATATTCTCTTACATTTCGACAAGTCCATTTTTGGTTCTTGTTAATGGATCATCCACTGAATTGTTTCAGGCTTCTAGAGGCATACATCAGGGAGATCCACTCTCACCATTGCTATTTGAGCTTGTTGTTGAAGCTCTTAGCAAATGGTTAAACTTAAAAAGGGGGAAAGCTAAGATTAATTGGAGGATCCTAGGTAGGTGTGGACACAGGAGAGCCAAATTTTAAAGGATATGGAAAACTAAGAAACAAAATGTAGCATACACGGTTGCAGTAACTATAGGGACATCAATCTTATAAGCCATACTGTGAAACTTTGGGAGAGAATGAATAAACAAAAACTAAGAAACAAAATGAATGATACAGGAAAAAGGTCCAAAACCAATTGGGTCTTCATGCCAGAAAGATCAGCAATTGAAGTTATCACTGTAATTTGATGATGTATAGAGAAATTGAGAGAGGCAATCATCACCTAAAATTTTCAATTTGGATAAAAAAATATGATACAGAGTTTGGCAACAAAACCTTGTGGATTTGGGAACAATCCCTAAGTTAGTGCATTCACCTGATTAGAAATATATATAATGGAGAATTAATTGGGAAAATGCACCTAGGAAAATACAAGAGTTTTAAATAGCCGTAGGTTAAAACTAAAGCTAGTGGTTATGTCATATCATTTCACATTATTTATAAATGGGTTAACTAGGAATTTACAAGAAGTTCACGGTATATGTTTCTTTCCAAAGATATAGTCTTAATTGACAAGAGTAGAGAGTGTGGATCAATGAAAATTTTGAACTACAGAAACATTCTGTAGCAAGGAGTACATTCATGGGAATCTAGAAATAGCCCCAAGAGTTGGCAAAACAGGGAAAATAGACCAAGGGCATATTTGTTTCCTCTTAAATCATATCTCTTAAGAGGAATCTTTTAACTTTAAGAGAAAAATGGTTGTTCGTTTCCTAAAGTGCAATTATACAATTTTTTGTTTTCCAATGATACCCCAAAAGGACAAATAAAAATTCTCATATATGAGGTCAAAATGGGTATTTGATAATTTTCAAAATTCAGAATTCGGAACAACATTCTCTGCATTCAGAGTTCAGAGGAAAGAAAATTTCACCAATACCATTACCAATATACCTCTTAGTGTAATTATTGCACTTTCAGATGTCAGACTTCAGAGCAAACGAACAGGCCCTAAGATGGTAAGGGCCTATGCATAGAAAACCACCTGTTCCACCAAGAATTGATCCAATGCAAGTTGAGTGTCCTAGAAGAGCTAGGAGAAGGCAGAAAGGACATGAGTTAAGGCTGTAAGAAAATACCTGAGGATTTGCGCGTTAGCAAAGAGTATGAAAGTTGAGAGAAGTTTGGCAGATTGGAGGAGAAGAAAGATGATCTGATTTCTCAGATTGAGGCAATAAATAGTAAAGAGGTAGAAGGAACTTTAGGTGAAGGTTAAAAGGAATTGAGATGGTATTTGAATAAAGAGCTAGGGGAGACATTATTGATAAAGGAAATATGTTGGAAGCAAAAGTCAAGAGAGAGATGGATCAAAGAAGGTGATGGAAATACAAAATTTTTCCATGCCATTGCAAATGGAAGGAGAAGGGAGTGCATGATTACCTCATTACTGGTGGGGGAAAGTGAAATCACGGACCAAGGTGAGATTGCTAAAGCATTCTCTGAGTATTTTAGGTCAATTTATAGAAGGCCCCCAATTGAGAGGTGGAGGATTAAAGGCAATGATTAGGAGATGTTGGGGGAGACTCGAGTCCAATTTCTGGAAAAAAAGGTTTGAAAAAGGAGAGATTAAGGAAGCAATCTTTTCTATGAATAGATCAAAATCACCAGGGCTTGATGGTTTCACAATGGCATTTTATCAAGACTGTTGGGACATAATTAAAGGAGATCTGATTAGAGTGTTCAATGAATTCTATAGAAGAGGGGTGATAAGTCCAGGAATGAACTCTACTTTTTTAGTACTGATCTCAAAGAAGAACAATGCCAACCAACCAGGGGATTTCAGGCCAATAAGTTTAATCACTAGTATTTACAAGGTGATAGCAAAGGTGCTATCTTTGAGGATTAAGAAGGTGATCCCTCCACTTGTTTCTCAAACTCAGGGGGCCTTTGTGCAAGATAGACAGATTATTAATCAAATCTTAACTGCCAATGAATGTGTGGAAGCTCAAAAGAGATTAAAGAGGAAAGGAGTGGCTATCAAACAGGATGTGGAAAAAGCCTATGATTTAGTGGATTGGAACTTCTTCATTGATATTATGAGGAGGTGTAGCTTTCGAAATTTGCGGGATAAATGGATCAAGGGATGCTTACAAACTAGTCACTATTCAGTAATAGTTAATGGGACAATGTATGATTTCTTTGAAGGATTCCGTGGGCTCAGGCAAGGTGACCCCCTTTCTCCCTTTCTATTTACTTTGATTGTTGAAACCCTAAGTAAATTGATTACAAGAGCAAATAGTGTGCAACTATTCAGGGGCTGGTCAGTTGGGAGGGATAATGTTTTGGTCACTCACTTACAGTTCACAGATGATATTCTTATTTTTTGTGATGGAGAAAGTAGGGAGGGAGTGGAAAATTGAGGCTGGTTGTGAAACTCTTTATGAGGATGTCTAATTTGAGGATTAATTGGTCAAAGAGCTTATTGGTTGGAACCAACATTGAAGAGGATGAAGTGAGATTTTTGGCAAATTCCCTAGGTTGTGAGAAAGGTGAGTGCCCAATGAAATACTTGGGTTTACCCCTTGGAGACAACCCTAGATTTGCTAGTTTTTGGTCTCCGGTGATGGAAAGGATCGAGAAGCGCTTGGCGGTGTGGAAAAGGAACTATCTCACTGGGGGGAGAATAACCCTAATTAAGTCTACTTTAGCAAATCTTCCAGTGTACTACATGTCAGTATTTAGGATGCCACAAGGGATAGTGAGGAAAATTGAAAAAATCATGAGGGGTTTTCTTTGGGAGCTAGAGGTAAAAAAGAATGATCTTTTGGTTAGATGGGAATTGGTGAGGAAGTTGAAGGTGGAAGGGGGTTTGGAAATAGGTAATGTTAGACTGAAGAATCAGGCTTTGCTTTGCAAATGGCTTTGGAGGTTTCCAAATGAAAATGAAAAGTTATGGCACAAAGTGGTTGCAAGCATTCATGGCATGTCAAGCAACGGATGGGATGCTAGAGGTCTTCGTAGGGCTACCTTGGCTGCTCCCTGGTAGGGATGGAAATTTTCCCCATTTCCCCGATCCCCGTGGGGATCTGGCCCGAATGGGGTGGGGATGGGGATGATTTTACCCCCCGTGGGGACGGGATGGGGAAATTTTCATCCTCGTTAGAGGGGATGGGGCATGGATAGGGAGAGCACTCCCCGTCCCATGAGGTCCCTGATCCCCGCCCTATGGGATCCCCACTAAAAATATGGTTGATTATTTTCTAATAGGATTGTAAATTTTATTTATTTTAATTTTATTTTTTTAAAGAAAATAAAAAACAAAAACAAAATGGTT
>NW_010729096.1:957522-1032597 GCF_000365185.1 Nelumbo nucifera | reverse complement strand
GATAAAATTTAGATTAAACATAAGTGAAATTGAATAATAACAGAGAGTAAAGTTTGAAGAAAAAAAACTATTGAATAGAAGTTGATTGAGGGGAACTCCTCGCCCTTTGAATCTTCAATTCTCCTCTTCGCCGCCTTTCTTCTCCTCCTGGGTTGTTGACTGCTTCCTTGGAGGTTGAAGCTCTCTTGATTGATTGATTGATTGATGCCTGGTGCTAGTCCCCCTCCCCCCCCCCCCTTTATATAATCAGTGTTTTTTGTTGGGAAGTATTTCATGGTTGTATTAATACCTTTTATGTACTTCAAAGGAAAAGACCAAATTGGTGCTTGTCCCCTAACTGGTGTGTCCTGTGTAAGTTGAGTGGTGAGACTGCTTTTCACCTTCTAATATCTTGCCCTTTCGTCAGATTTATTTGGAATTGGTTTAGTTCCCTTTTTGGGTGCAGGTGGTCCTCTCCTGACAGGTTGGAAGGTTTATTCAGCCCTAATGGTATCAGTGGCTTGAAAAGGAGGGGTAGGATTATTGGAGGTGTACTAGAGCAGCAATACTTTGGACTGTTTGGGAGGAAAGAAATGAGAGAGTATTTGAAGGAAAAGAAAAATGCAAGGAAGCTTTAATTGAAACAATAGCATTGAGGGTGGCACATTGGGTAAAAAGTTTGAAGCTGTTTGAAGCCTTTAAGATCGAAGACTTTTTCAGGGTTTGGGGACTTATTGCTGCCTCATCATCTACGAGACAACAGTTTTTTGAGGCTTGGTCTCCTCCAACAGATGGTTGGAAGAAGCTGAACTTTGATGGGAGTTGTGTGGATAACCCAGGCCCTTCAGGCATTGGGGGGCCATTAGAGATGAAAATGGACTCATTATTGCTCTGTACTCCGTTCCTGTGGAGGAGGGTAATGTGGCAAGGGCAGAGTTTCTAGCTGTAGCATATGGGGTTGAGAAGGCTAAAGAGTTGGGTATTAACAGACTGATCATCGAGGGAGACTCAAAAACAGTGATAAAATGGTTGCAAAAAAGGGAAGGGTGACATGGCAGTTGAAGAATGATTTCCGAAGATTTAAATGGATGTCAAGGAACATGTCAATCCAGGTGGGATGGGTTAGGAGATCTGCCAACAGTTTGGCAGATAGCTTAGCAAAGCAAGGGGTTCAAAGAACATATATGTTTTGGGCACATTTGTAATTCTGTCTGGGGTCAGCTTACTAAGCTGATTTCTTTCACAACTTCTTGTTGTATCCTAAAGTTTTCTAATTAATGAAAATTTTCAAAGTTATTGATCAAAAAAAGAGTATGGAAGTCGATAGGTGGAATGGGAAAACAAAATTCATGTAACCATCCCAACAAGTTGGGAATAATACTTTTGTTGAGTTATATGTTTAGAATAAAAAGACTAAGATTAATCAGGTCAATACAAAATGGTCAGAGGGATGAACAACAAGAATAAGAGGATAGGTTGTTCATAGAAAACAACCTACTGCTCCAATAAGGATTGATATAGCACAAATTAAAGACCCTAAAAAGCAAGGAGAAGGCCAAAAAGGAAGTTGGCACAGGTGACAAAACTCCTGTGACTGCTAACTGAATTGTGGCCATTTATAAAGGAATGGCCAAATACCAGCCTTAGATAATTGGGGCAAGGCTTTTCCAAATAAGTGGAGTGCATATAATTCCTCAACAGAGGAATGATCGTTTACTCTCCCACAAAAAAAAAAAAAAAAAGAACAGAAGCACAATCAACACTATATAAAAAAAAAAATCACAAATATATTTTCAATTTGTATGCTTCTCATAGCATTTCCTGAAATGTGATATAACAATGTCTTCATACTAATTTGATTATGCTTCATAAGTTTCATGAACATTTGTTCCCATTTCTAAAGGGACCAAAGTGGACTTGCACTCACAGAGACTATAACTAGGATGCAAGTACAAGGTAGTACTAGATACCCAAAGCAACAAACTAATAAATAAATAAATAAATAAATAAAACAGCACAAAGTAGGCAATGAGATCATAATTATGACAGACATCAAATGAGGATTACCTTGAGTAGGAGCAGGTGGCTTAAACCAGGTAAAATTAAGAAGTTTGTAGTCACCCACTAACGCTGGGTCAAGATGAATCCTATGTTCAGCAAGGGATGTGTTTATAACATGTGCATCACTGGCAGAGAAACTTATCCCTGTATGTGGAGTAATATCCATCGAAATATTCAGCTTTGATAAGCCAAGTACATAGAAGTTGATAATTTCAAACTGAGAAACTCGTAGACCAAGCTGAGAAGCCAATTCTTCCAGAAATGGACTCAAATTAGAATTCAGAGAAACATTCATAAGGAGAAGGTCAAGCTTAATTGGATATACACAATGGCAAGCCCGACTCCCTCGTTTAAGTACCATGCCCGGTTCACAACAGTCTGCCAAAGCAGATAAAAGAATGTAAAAATTAGAGCAAAATAAATATTTCATACATGAAGCATAACTTAAAAAGAATGGAATAATATTGCCTCGAAGCCGCACTTGCTATCAAGGCCCTACTCAAGTTGGAAATGTAAAAAGAAAAACTGAACTATAATATATCTTACCAGAGATGTGAGGAGACAACGGTGGCTGAGCTAAACCAGAAGGAAGCGTACCAGCATTTGAATGTGTTGGAGCAACACCTGTCAAGCGAGGGGGTAGAAGGCCAGTACTGGGTGGTGGTAATTGATTTCTTTTCATCGATGGTTTTGACAACTGTGAGCTTGAAGGGGGATGACTAGAAGTTGTTAGTGAACCATAATTTGGAGGTGCGGCTGGCATTAGCACTGCAGGAGCAGCATGTGGAGAAAGATGTTTCCTATATGAATGATGAAATAGTGGAAGATTAGCTGGCAGGGGAAATTCAGGAACAGTAGGCCTGCTGAATGGAGTTCCAAGGGGATACACTTGAGGTGTTTCCGAAAAATGGTTGGGAGATTCAGCACCAGTGACGAATGATCTGTAAGACAGAATGAGCAAATATTCCAGCAATAACCATCGAACCTTTTTCACAACTCCTGGAGATTCAAGTATTAGAAAAGGTCCAATATGTATGAAGACAGAAAGATAATAAGGAACTCAACAATTGCAGAACAGATGATAAAAGAAAACTTTCGCAACTTTGAAGCTTAAAGCCCTAAAAAATAGGTAAAGTATTGTGTGCAAAGACAGGTAATATCTCATATTCGCCAGAACGAAAGATATCAGCACCATCCTCGTAAGAAATGTATTCCAACTAGATATATTTATCCATGAGCTCACACCTATAAGTAGTGTGTATTTCTACATGAAGAATAAGAGAATGCAACAAATAGCAGGTGTAATACTCAGGCAGAGCCAGACAAGATCAACAATCCTAAATACCAATAAACCCTAGTTCAATCGAGTCGAAACACCGAAAACTAAATCATCATCAGCTAAACCAAGCAAATGCGCTACATTTACGAAAATTACCGACTGATGACCTCAACATAACCCAACAAAGGGAAAAAAAAATGAACCGTTATTAAAGAACAGACGAAAAAAATAATCGCAGAAGTATTAGAGGAGCTCGATGAAAACATACCAGTACAGTAGGAAAGTGAGAATGAACCCGTAAACCCCGACATCACCGATGCCACAGAAAACGAACACTTCAGATCTATCTAATCTTAATAAAACATCGACGAAAACACTCTCCAGAAGAAATAAAAACTCCAAGCTGAAAAGAAACCACTAAGAGTAGCTGCTACTGTCATTGCCAACCGTCAATGAATAGGGGTTCAAAAGGTGGTGAGATTAATCGAAGAGGAGCTCCAAATGAACGACTCAGAGACACGGACGCCATTACTGATAGTAAAAATATAAATCTTAAGCCCATAAAGTCCAATTCGGAAGAGAAATTTTGACTTCCAAACTCTCTCTCTCTCTCTCTCTCTCTCTCTGTGTATGGATTTCGTCGCCTCTCCCGCTGTCTCAGCACAAAATCCTTGAAATTTTTTTTTCCTTCTCTTTTTTCCTTGGTTTTTGCTCTGGAGAAGCAGATGGATCAGTATGATGTACGCCTAAAATGCGATTTTAACGGAAAAGTTTATCTAACGGTAAAAACGGATCGACGTCACCGTTTAATAATCGTCTCCGGTCTGCGGAAAAAAAGAAAATAACATATATATAGGTAGGTAAAGTAAAACTTAAAAGTCAAAAGCGCGCCTAGGTTTTGCGCAAATTAGGTAAAGTTAAAAGGAATTTTGATTATGACGAAAATGCCACTTAAATTAATAAAATGCCTTAATGCCCAATAAGAGTGAGAAAGTCTGGGTCAACCCGCCTATAAAACGAGTCAATAACTAATTGGGCTTGACTTGAAGCCTTGAACAAACGAGCTAATTTAAGGACCAAGGCCCTGTTTGGTGGTCCACCAGGGTCAATATCTCTCTCATAATGCCATGGTTGATGGTCCCCAACTTAATCCAAAGAAAGATGCACTAATACATAATATATATACATATATATATATATATAACTAAGAACTCGTGGTCATTATAATTTAAGTTTATTAATTATACAATAAATTATTTATATTGTTTTTTAATTTATTCTTCTATTTCTTCAATTGAAAATTAAAAGAAAAAGAGAAATGTTCATAACATCCTTGTCAATGTGTTAAATCAGTCCTAGCCATCATTCAAACCAACTGCAATAAGAGTGGGACCCATTATGTATGACATGTGCGGGCATAGATCATGTTGGAATATGTTGGAACAATTTTCTGTGGGGATAAGATCTAGACTTTAACGGTGATATGCTCGGCACGTGCTAATGTCAAAGGCATCGGCAGATGACGACGATAAAAAGACAAATATTTACCACCAATGGTGACACGCAAGATTTCATTTTCATTAGAGCCATCTACTTGTCATTGTTGGATCCTACTCTACACACCACAAACACCAATTCTCTTATTTAGTTTTTATGCAAAAGGATTCTTATCCTCTCCTCCTTTGTTTGATTGGTATAACAAATGTCTTGTTATTTAGTGAGTAATTTATTAAGGAGGTTGTGTGTGCTGCTCTTCATTGGCTCACCCTTCAATCTGTTATTATTAAATTATTTTCTACTTATCAAAAGACAAAACTGATAAATCATTCAGTTGAGCCACTTCAGCCCCAAGAAACAAGTATTGAGATCATCACCATCTTATATTTGATCAGTAAATTTGCACATGGCAATTTTAGATGATGAAAATAGTAATATATATCTAAATTATTTTAAATTTTGCATATATTTCTATGTATATAAAATAATTTTATATTAAAGATATTTCAAATGTTTTCTACAAATATTATGCTTTTTTTTTGTTTTTGTCTTTCTTTAATTTTTATTATTTAATTATGATATCATGGCTTGACCCATTTGACTTAGATGTTTGAATTGCTTATCCACCACATAGACAGAATGACGACTTCATTTTTTGGTTCAACATTGAAAGAAAATGAGATTTATTGTTAAAAGTATTGGATATAGATCTAATAACATATTTTATTGGCGAGGAAATATCTTAAATATATCATTTAATGAGATATATATAATAGGTGTTGGTCTCTCAAATATATGACTCAATGAGATGGATTTGAATGAGGTGAAAAATAATAGTTTAAAATACATTTTTTGCCCTCACAATTAAAATGGGACTAAATTGAAATTACATTTTTTACATCCGTTATATTTTCATGTGCATAAAAATAATTATTATTTATGACACTTGTTTTTCTTTAATACAATGAATATACAATATTAAAGATGCGCCCAACTGTTTTTTTTCTTTTTTTTCAAAATTTATGTATTTTTCAATTTTATTTTTTTAATTTTTATTATTTAACTATGACATCAAATATTGTCACATTTGAATTAAAAGTTGAACCGTTGATTTGGACCAAATAGGAAATCAATTTCATTTTTTGGTTGATTTTAAAATTTGTGTTTCATTTCCATTATCAATATAAACAATTATTGTTTATGACACTTATTTTTGTTTATTATGATTAATATAAAATATCAAAGAATTGGCCCACATGGATTAAACCCAAATTGACCTCAGATGGTCGAATTGGCTTAGCCACCACCTTGACAGAAGAATGGTTCCGTTTTCTTTTTCTTTTTTTTTTTGTTAATTTTATAAAATGATAAATTGCTGAAATCCCCCCTTTTAAGTTTGATAATTGCAATCGCTTCCCTTTAACTTTCTAATACAGTTGCAAGTAGACCCTCTCTCTTGGGATCCTCTAACAAGAGGCACACAAAAGTGTCCAAAATACCCATGTAGGTACCATCGAGGCTAGTTTTTTTATAGCATAATGCGAATTTTATGAACAACAAAAAAATAAAGTTTAAAATTGCAACTTTTTGAGAAATTTATATGAAGGGAAATTTCATAAAATAAATCATTTTAGAAAAGAAGTTGGAAGGGTTTGGGGTAGTGATTGATATGAAAGGGAAAATTTGGAAAATAAACATTTTAGTCAAAGTAATAAAATGGTTATTTTGGACATTTTCATGCCTCTTGTTAGAGGATTATAAGAGAAGGGGTCTACTTGCAGTTGTGTTGAAAAGTTCAAGGGTGGTGATTGCAATTACCAAATTTTAAGGGAAGTTTTAACAATGGTTAGAAACTCTAAGGGAGGTTTTAGCATTTTATCCTTTAAAAAACATGGGTTTCATATTGTTAAAAAGTATTTGATAAAGACCTAATTATCAGAATTTATTAAATAAAGAATACCTTAAATACAAAATTTAATGTAAGAGACTATGAATCAGTTCCTTAAATATAAGGCTTAATGATAAGGGAATTAAATAAGGTGATAATTTGTAAAGGATATTACATTATTAGCCCTCAAAATTAAAGAGGAACTAAATTAAAAAATAGGGGTAGTTTAGTACAAAATAAGTTTCACACCCTCATTGATACTTTTAACAGTATAAATAAATACACAATACACAAAAGTATACACACACACGGTATAAATACACAGTACATAGTATAAATAAATACATAATACACATTTACTAAAACACCCCCTATAGTTTGCAATCAATTTACTTAACCGACCTTCCAAAATGATAGTTTTAACCCTAACATCCATTAAAATAAATTTAATGAAAAGAAACTAAAAACAAAAATCCCATTTTTGCCCCTAGTAAAACATGGACAACCAATCTATTATTCTCCATTTGATCAATTTTGTTTTCTATGCAAAAGTGTTAGGGGTACTTTTAGAATAAACAGCCATGGATCCGTATCCTTGAACATTATCCACTCAGTTTAGGGTATAATTGGAATAAAACAACCATGGGTGAACATTTTTTACTTAGTTTAGGTGATCATGTTACTATATTCAAATGGCAAAACAAATATTTCTTAATGAAATGTTGATAAATAGGTTGCAAACTATAAGGGGTGTTTTAGTAAAATGTAAATTATAGGTAGATCTAAGTAAATTTGTGAAACTATATGGGGTGTTATAATAAATGACCCTATAAAATAAAAAGTAAATATACACAAAAAATTCAAACTTCATGTGGATTGCACAAGGAAATTTTAAATTACAATAACAATTTCATTATCATTATCATTATTATTTTTTTTTAACCATGAGTTTATTTGAAAAAGTTGGATCATTGACCCACAATCTAGATAGAGAAATAGCTTTGTTTTTAAATCAGTTTTAAATTATATAATTCATCTACATTATATAAATATTTTTTACTTATTACACTAATTTTTTGTTTGATATAATTAATACATAACATTAGAGATTTATACATTTTTGTATTCTTTTGATTACTTGTACATTTTTTACTTTTTAAAGATTTATTATTTAACTATGACATCATTAGTTAATTCATTTTACACAAACAAATAACCCACCACCCAAAAAAGGACAATAATTTTTTTTTCAAAAAATAAAGGAAAATAGTTTGATTTTTATGTTGACTTTAAATTTTCTATTACATTTATATCGTTGCTAAAATTAAAATTTATGTATAATATTTATTTTTGTTCAATATAACGAATGTATAATATTATACATGTACCCATTAGATATGTGCCCGAAATTTCATCTAGTTTTTTAAATTTTCTGATTATTTTTATTTTCTAATTTAAATTTTTTATTATTTGACTATGACATCATTTCATTTACAGATTGATTTTAGATTTGACATTCCATTTTCATCATTAATAAGAATACTTATTATATTTCATACTTATTTTTGTTTAGTAATAATGAATATACAATATTGGAGATATGTTTAATTCTTTTTGTTTTTATATATTTTATGTTTTATTCAATTTAGTTTTTTATTATTAAATTATGACATTGTTGATTAACCCATTTAACCCCAAATGGTTGAATTGTTTACTCACCACCGAGAGGAAAAGAAAATGTTTTTTTCCAAACAAATTTTCAAAATATTTATTTTTATAGTAATAAAGTTAATGTTATGGATTTAATTAGTGGAATTTAATGATGAAAAAAATATATGTTCAGTATAGAATATAATGAGCAAATATAACTTAGATATGAGATTTAATGAGAGAGAATAGGAAAATAGTTTTATTTCAAATTATTTTAAAATTTTATATTCCATTTCCATCATTAATAAAAATAATTCTTATTTGTCATACTTATTATTGTTTAATATGTCAAATATATGATATTAAAAGTGTTACAGAATTTTATTTAGTTTCTCTCTCTCTATTTTTGGGATTTTATATTATTTAATTGTGGCAACATTTTTTGGTATTTAACACAACACACTAACTTTTAAACAGGTGGATAACTGTGGCAACATGAGTTGGTCCATTTCTTACCACCACCTATATGAAAACACTATTTTTTCCATGCATATTTTAAAAGTATAAATTTTTACGTTATTGGAATTATTAATTTATTATGTATGGATTTAATTAGTGAAATTTAGTGATGAGAATAAATAAAAAAGTTTTAAATATATGATTGAATGGGGGTGAATGGGAGTTAATACCTTAAATGTGTGATTTATGAGAGGGAATTGAATGCATTGAATAATGGCGTTTAAATTACATTTTTCTACCCTCACAATAGAGGGATTATATTTCAAAAAAGGGGGTATTTTAGTAAAAAAATTCCAGAAACTTAGAAGCTATTTGTACTCTTTATAGTAGTATAGATTTGTTATGGGGTCTGAATAGAAATTCGTACCCTCACAATAGTAGCATTCAAAAAAGGAGGTTCTAGTTTTATAGCTGTTTATTAGGAATTATGGGGTTTGAATAGAATTTTGGTTAGGTTTGAATTGGTAAATTTGAGGTTTTACATGGTTTGGTTCCTAACCAAGGTTCATGTTTAAGGTTGGTCATAGGTTGGACCTTAACCCCATCCAACACATCTTATTTATACCCATGTTTTATTAGAGAGGGTCAAAAAGAATTTTAAGAGAAAATGAGGGATTTGACATCGGAAGGAAGATGGTACAAATATTGTCTATTGAAGAGGGAAATAGATACATAAAAATGATTTTATTAGAGAAGAGTAAGGTTATATTTTGATGAAAAATTTTAAAACATAGGAGGGTTTTTATGTGGAAACAAGTGTGTACATTAAGATTTATAAAACTTTAGACAAGAGATTGAGATGATTAATATTGAAGTTTTTATTTCACTGTAAATTATCTATTTTCTATTTTTCTTTTTTTTTTCACCTGTGTGGATGAAGAGAGAAGGGGAGACTCCATCTTTAGGCCTGTATATATAAATGAGAATAATACCTTCCAAATTAAAGTAAGTGTCTGAACTGATGTGATACACTTTATTTCTTTACAAATTATAGGTAAAATTGTCAAATCAGCATAGGCTTCCTATGTGGAGTTAAACTTAAAACAAAGCATTGTTTTTCATTTTGGGTGAAAACAAAGACCCTTGAATCTACAAATAAATTAAATTTTACTAGATAAAACAATATGAACTTCATAGATTTAACAAATAATGTGTAACTTCGGGGTTGGCATTATTTGATGGTGAGCTTAATAAATGCCACACTCTAATTATGGTTGATATTCTTTAGGGTCTGTCCGTTTTTTGGATTTTGAGGGAGGAGTTGGTCAATGAGATTTTGGTTTCCATTAACCAAGA
Organism: Nelumbo nucifera; assembly: GCF_000365185.1. The sequence continues at coordinate 1,022,428 of NW_010729096.1, read as the reverse complement.
ATTTTTCAGATTTATGTGGACAATGGGGAAAATCACTTGAGTGGTAAGTGATACCCATAGTTGCCAAACATTTGGGGGACAAAATTGCCCCTTTTAATAATGGACCTTTATGGTTAAAATGATTATTGTCTTATTTACCAGTAAATAGCTTACTGAATAGCAAATAGGGGTATATCTGAATAAGAGAAAAAAAAATCTTTACTAGATTACCAAAAAAACATGCATCTTTACTATAAATGAGAATGATTAAACTTATCTTGGATTCATTAATAAAAACAGTAATTGTCCCAATATTTTAATCTTTAAATCCACTTAATGAATTGATACATGTAAAGAAGAATAGTAGAAGATATAATATTTGAATCTTTCAAAAATCTAAATAAGTGGATTATACACTAGATCATCATTTTACAATTCAACTCAAAAATTTTGCCAACTCTAGTAGGGATCTAAACTGCAAACAACAGAGAGAGATATACAAAAAAAGAAAGAAAGAAGAGAGAGAGGGGAAAAACCGAAAAAAGGAAAATAACACTTGCTTATAAAACCAGGAATTAAAAAAGGGGTTTCAGTTTCACAATAATTTTACGAATTATTCAATATAAAAAATTAAATAACTAATTATTATAAATAACAAAATATTAAAAATAGCTAAATATTATATAACAAAATATTTCATATTATGTAATAACTTTAAAATAAATAAAATTTAAATAATGAAAAACTTAAAATATTTTACATTTTATTTAAATGATTAAATAACTAAATATTTTAAATAATGAAATATTTAACATGGGTTTCTTCGGTCAGCTCCCCCTTAGAAATTGAAATCTCAAATAGCATGGTACGGAAACCGAAACCCCTACTAGCCCCAACCAACAAATATAAAATTTGTTTCAACTCCTCCCCCCATGTCAGCATAAAAATTTTAGGGAGAATGACAGTTCAGCCCAGGGTCAAAATTTGTAGGCCCAAAATACTATTGGGGTAGGTGCCAGATAGGGGTTAACCGAACTGTGGGGTAATTTTCTGGACCGAACCAATATGTTTGGTTTTTACATTTAACCGAACCGATGCAACCGGTTGACTAGTTAACCGCGGTTCAGTTTTTTGATTTTTTATGCCCTTAAAATTAAAAAGAAAAAAGAAAAAACACAATCGAAGAGAATTGAGATTGCCACTTCACTAGTGTCTTCGATTTTTCGATTTTTTATGCCCTTAAAATAAAAAAAAAGGAAAAACATAGTCGAAGAGAACTGGGATTGCCACTCCGCTAGTGTCACTGAGATGCCTCAAACCCATAGCCGAGCCTCTAGTGTCACTGAAGCAGGATGGATCACTAGTGTCGAAGGCCATCGGTGAATCGGTTGGAGCATCGAAGGCCATAACCTAGAACTGGGAGAGTGGGAGTCTGAAAGAGTGAGAGTTCAAGATATATATATATATATATATATATAGAGAGAGAGAGAGAGAGAGAGAGAGAGAGAGAGCTCATAGAGAGATTGAGAGGAGAGAGAGAAAGAGAAAGAGGGAAAGAAAGGAATGCACTGCGGGTGTCAAACGATTCAGATTGTCAAACAGGCTATTTGCTAGTCTTTCAAACTAGTGAACCTGAAAGCCTCATACTCTCAGTTCGATAGTTTGAACATTAGATTAAAAAAATAATATATATATATATATATATCGGTTGATTCGATTAAGCGTTGATTCTTTTAAATGGTTAACCAAAACCGAACCGAAACTATCGATTTTTTGAAAACATCGAATCGAAACCGAATTGATCAGTTCAATTAACCGATTTTTCAGTTCGATTTCTATCGGTTATGTTTTTCGGGCGTTGGTGCATAGAGTGTGAGTTGTTGACATTTTTGAATGTTTATAGCTATATAGTGGAAATCATAAATCTGCATTGGACCTGCCCGCATTTTTCCAAAAATTTTATTATTTTACCCGTTATACCCCTGGACCCCAAAAAAGAGCTCTTCGAAAAATAATTTGGCCGTTGAAGCTCTCCTCTATTCGAAAAACATCTCGGCATTGAAACTCTGTTTGAAAATGTAACCTTCTTCTTCCCCATTTCATCCGACGATGATAATTTCGGTTGAAGCTCGCTCTCTATCTCTCTCTAGCACAATATTGTCTTCTTCCCCATCTCGTCCGGTGGTGATAGTTCCAGTTTCCGCAACCGCCTTCTTCCCCATCTCGTTCGGTAGAGATCCCGACCATTTCGTCTTCTTCCCCATCTCGTCCAACGAAGAAACCCCCTATTGTCATTCGGTAATGTGATCAGAAGATCTCCCTAGAGTTCGCGATCTTCTTCTCTCACTAATTTACTGAAAGGGATGGTAGGATCCATCATATGGACGCCAAAACTGTTGCAGAATGGGTGGGTGAATTTCAAAAATTTCCTACCTTCCTTCCAATTGGGAATTGTATTCCCTGATTTTAGAATCAAAATTCAAGGATCCTACTTGAACCAAACCAGACCAGATTTGAACCAAAAGAGAAGGGAGTGATTATACCTGATCCAAAGAAGTAATATCTCCCAAAGTTGGTGTTCACGCCCAAAGAAGACACCAATATCAGCTCCCACTGAAGATGACACAGTGATGATGGAGCTGAACCAGCAGCGTTCATCCCACGAACCAGGTTCTTTTGAAGAACTCGATGGAAGATTGTGAGCACCACACGAACAATCAATAACCTTTCTTGATCTTCTCGAACTGGCAGAAAAAGGTGGCGGCGGCTGCTGGAGGAGAGTGCTAGAGAAGAAGATGGTGAACTGCTATTTTCCTCTCTAGGGTTTCTAAGATCCTATCTCAAGAATGCAGAGTGCTCTCTTGAAAACACATAGGGTTCGAATTCAAGTAATTCGAAATTAGGGTTTTCCTCCTCTTTCTTAATGATTAAGAAAACCTCCTAATCATATCAGGAGTTGCCCTTATCCAAATCTGTATTTGGATTAATACTCTTCTTAATCTTATCTGTAGATTAGATAAGCTTTTTGGGCTTAACCTAATCTCAGATCCGCCCCTCAAGTGACTGATCAAATCAGCCCAGATCGAAATGGGCTTTAGGCCCAATATGTAATAAGTGCTCAATAGTTTTCCAAACTGCTGCCCAGTTGGGTTTCTTTGTGTAGCGTGGGACCCAAGCATTGATCTACACACTAGCCACATGGGTTCGGCCCAGCCTCTGTTACAAGGCCCAGCCTCGGTGGTTATGCTTGGGTAAATGTGTACATGAATTCTTGGTCGGTGGTCTTGACCAGTTTGTTTCTGGTTGTGGTGCTGGATCAAGTGGAGGCTCATCCTCGTATAGTGGCTGCCTATTTGGATGCAATGTTGTGTTGATGGTAAGTGTGGATGGCATTCATTTTTTTTATTTATACTTTATGTTAATCTCATTCAACTAAGGATCGATTATTGGTTGTTTGCTTTTTGTAGGCATGGCTTTACGAGCGCTATTCAATCCTTCAGTTCTCGATGACAGTCATTGTCTGTTTAAGTGGGGGAACGTGGGGTATTAGTGGAAGCTGAAGAGAGTTGATTTATTGTAGAAAGCTAGGCTGGAAACGGTTCTCACTTATGTTCCTCTACTTATGGTGTTTGTAGTTTTTATTTGTTTCTTTTTGGGGAGACTCATGATCTCATATGGATTTATAAATCTGTTACAGGTTATTGAGGTTCTAAACCCTACTAACAAGGAGGTGGCCTTAGTAGAGGTTCGATCAGAGGGCTGTGTAAGTTGAATTAATGATATTATTTTTTTTTCTTTTCTGTAGAGTCCTTTATGTGACCCAAGTACATGGTAATAATTAACCTTTGGTGTTCTTATATAGTTTGTTAACCCAGGGGGCCATAGTATGGGTGAGGAACCATTTTTTGATATGGAGGATCATGGTCATGGGTGGAGTTGGAGGGGGCAAAGGTATTATTAGCATAGCATACATGTTTTGAGTTTACAAGTTGACTTACTACTAGTTTTGAGATTTGTTAACCAGTTTCTAACTTGATTTTTCAGGGATTTTGCAAATCCTACGTGGAATATATGGAATATCAATTTCTTTGTATGGAGGCCAACTGATACGCCTCGACAAAAAAGCAGAACGAGGCACTTTGTGATGAAGTTAATAGGCTCCGTACAATGTTGAGAAATAATGGGTTAGACCCGGATGCAATACCATTGAGTGAGGGGCTGATAGGTTTGGAAACTTGTGTGCCAGACGATGATGATTATGGTGCAGACTTGCCTGCTGGAGTTGCATGCGGCACCACGAGGGTAGAGCAATCTCCTGAAAGGATTAGCGTTGTAGCTCCGTCTTGCGAGATTGTTAATGTCTTTCCCTCCATGGCCTCTACTTCAAGGTTCAAAAAACGGTCAAAACTTTATTTTTTTTAGTTTTTTTTTCACATTTTAGTTTTTTGGGAAGCTTTTAGCATGCTTTTTATTATTAAAAAAAATTGGGAGTTCGAAACACCTGGAAACAAGCATTTCGGACCGTATCTTTTTCAAAAGATACGATAGGGCATATCGTATCGATACTTTGAACCATGCTCTACTTACAAATGTAAGTTTCCCTGGGCAAGGAGAGAGCGAAAGCAAAGCAGCACGGTGGTGTTGGCTTACCTATCTCCTAGGCAGCAAGGCTAGGCAAAGTTCAAAGTATCGAAAACGCAAGGTGTATCAGAAAGACAATTTTAAGAGACGTATCAAGATACACTTTGGATATGTATGGATACAGAAGAAAAATCAAGATACGCATAAAATATGGTAAAAAATTGAAATAAATTTTAAAAAAATATATTACTAACTATATTTACATATTTTATATGATTGTAAATAAGTCTTTTAAATGTAAAAAACTATAATTTAATGGTTTATATAAAGTGTGGCATATCGGGGCACAATTAGTAACCGTTGAAAAAATGATGGAATAACTAAAATGTAAAAAAAAAACTTAAAATGTAAATGCCAATTTTCAAAAACCAATATAATTAATTTTAATGTTTATTAGTATATAAATTTTAATAATTAATTCTAGCATTTATTAATAAAAACTTGTCACTCATTAAGAAAAATGAAAATTTACTTAAAATTAAAAATACATATAGTCATAGCAAACAAATATGTGTGGCTTATTGGCGAACTTGTGGTTGTTAAAATCAAGTGACCAATGTTCAAATCTTGCTATAGCTAAAATTTTAAGTTTTTACACTAACAAAATGAAATTAATGATAGGGGATCATTAATTATAAGAATTAATGAGAATATGAAATAGGCACTAAAATTCATATTTAAATTTAAATTTGCCTTTGAGTAATTGGTTAATTAATGAAAGAGAAATTAGACTTAAATAAACGACATTAATGAGAGATCCAATATTAAATATGGATTTATGATATAGATCCGAATTGTATCAGACTGTTTCAGGCCCGTATTAGTCAATACGTATGAAAAGAAACAGAATGAATGATTTATACACATTTCGTGTATCGAATTCTTGTTGGAACGATATGTATCAACCGATACATTGTGGTATTTTGAACCTTGAGGGTAGGTAGTGAAAGAGTTTGCCATTGCTATAGGGTCCAAAAGAGTAGTGAAGGGGAAGGTGAAGTGATAACCGTTGGTGTTGTCTCGATGTTGTCTGTAGGGTTGATTTGGTTATTGTGTGTAGGGTTGAGTTGCTTAGTAGTTTAGTGATTAGTGGAATATTTATTGCAGTCGGTGGATGCATGATCCTTGTGGACTTCTTTTAAGATGAAGGACTTGCTCCCAAAGTAGGACTTTGCAGTTGTGAAATAGTTCTTGAACAACTCAAAGAGAGGGCAAGTGCATATGATTGTATACTAGATTGTGTCCATTTAATTTATTTGCTTCAAATTAGATTTTGTCTATATTATTTTCTTTTTCTTGTGTAATAAGGTTGATTAATGGTTATGGCAGTGAACAATTGGTATGGAGCGATGGTGTTGTATTTTTGACCCCTGCTTGTTGCCCCTCTTTAACTTGGAAGCATGGGTGTACCGTGAGGTATTGGTTTGGTTTAGGGGAGTGTTGAATGCCATATAAGGCTAATTGGCAATTCAGTTTCTGAGGCGAACCTACCCATAAAAATTCCTTTACTTGTTTTGATTTGACATATTTGGTTGTATAGGTCATATATGCATATGGGTTCTTGTTAATGGCAAGAACCAACAACACCATCAAGATATGTTGTGTCTTCGATGACACTGGTATGGGTTGTTAATTGCAATGTGGCTGAAATCCATATGCTAGTGATGCATTTTGTAATATAATCTCAATGTTGTTTGTTTGTAATGTATCTGTATTTTTTGGACATCCGCCACGATATTCTGTATCAGTGGCTGAAGTCCAATGAAATATTGATGTGCAATAAGGTTTTCATACCATTATCCGATGGATCACACTAGCAGCTGCTAGTGGTGGATATGTTGAACAAAAAAATCGAAGCATACAGTTCCTTAAATAGTAGTTGCTACCAAGTTTATGCAAGAACCATGGTATGTATCATGAGTTGATTTTTACACTACTAATTGGGTATAACATAATGAGTTGGTTTGCTCATGTGTCGGTTTTATTTCACATTATCTGGAAGCAAGCAAATTTGAGAGAAAATTTGGCACCATTTGTTCTCGAGATCACTGGTTAGCCATTTGAATTCCTAGAGTTAGTTCCCCAACAAGTTGGGTACGTGTTATATGTTCAAAGCTTAGGTGTAGGGGTACTTGTATGACGGTTATTGAGTAAAAAAGTGATGTATATTTTGTGTAGTGGTAGCAAGTGTGAGGTGTTTGTGATGAAGTACATGGATTACATTGCCCGGGGCATAGATTTTGACTTTGATCTAGTGAATACATGTGAATTTTGTTTGTTAGCACAAACCTAAATGTATCCCGTTAGTACTAACATATAATACCTTTGTTGTAGGGAATGATCAATGTTATTAGGTGGCAGGTAGGGGCTCAATTCATCCGGAACCATATCCCATGATTTGCACATTTTATGAGGATGATTGAAAATCATTTTATTTTTGCTTTCTCTTATTTGACCAGTGTGAGTAGATATTGACAATGTAAATTATTGTACATAGCTAACAATTGAACAGATCTAACTATATAAATGTACAAATGAATGGATTAAAGTAATGTAAAATTTTTTATATTGCATGGTGAAACCTTATCTCCATAGTAGTGTTGTCCCATTATGTGTGTGGTGTGACTTGTGATCAAATTTTGCTCAACATGTAGTGGCACAAAGCAATGTGAAATAATAATTAGGAGGGAGTGGGTTTGGTGGCCATTGAACCCCTCCGCACCCGCCGGAGCAGCCTTCAGGTGATTTTGCCATTTTTAACACGCTGTCCCGGAGGGGGGGCCTGGGGGTAGACGAGCGGCGATACCACCTCCACAGGCTGGGGAGAGGTCTACTAGACGTCCACAAAGATGGCAGAGATGCCTCGAGTCAACAGGGAAGGCTGACGGTGGGGAACAGTGTTGTCGGTCTGGGTTGTAGGGCCGATGGGCTACTAGAAGGTGTCGTGATGCTCGATGGGTGAGTGGCTTTGGTGGCCAGCAAACCCCTCTGCACCCGTTGGAGCGGCCTCCAGGTGATTCTGCCATTTCCAACACATTGTCCCAGAGGGGGGGCGAGGGGTAGACGGGCGGCGGTACCACCTCCACGGGATGGGGAGAGGTCTCTTGGACATCCCCATAGGAGGCAGAGACACACTGAGCCAACAAGGAAGGCCGATGGTGGTAAATAGTGCTTTTGCAGAACCAGTGTTTCCCATCGTCAGTTCGGGCCGATGGGCAATCGAAAGGTGTTGGGATGCTTGGTGGGTGAGTGGTAGTAGGAGGGAGTGGGTTTGGTGGCCAACGAACCCCTCCACACTTGCCGAAGTGGCCTCCGGGTGATTCTACCATTTCTAACACGTCCCAGAGGGGGGCATGGGGGTAGATGGATGGCGGTACCACCTCCATGGGGTGGGGAGTGGTCTCCTGGACATCCCCACAAGAGGTGGAGATGCACCAGGTCAATGGGGAAGGCCGACGATGGGAAACGTGGTTTTGCAGAACCATCATTTTCCACCACCAATTTGGGCAGTTAGGATAATAGGCGACCGGAAGGTGTCGGGATGCTCAGTGGTTGAGTGGTAGTAGGAGGGAGTGGGTTTAGTGGCCAGTGAACCCCCTTTGCACCCGCTGGAGTAGCCTTTAAGTGATTTTGCCATTTTTGACACGCTATCTTGGAGGGGGGCACGGAGGTAGACGGGTAGCGGTATCACCTCCACCGGGTGGGGAAAGGTCTCCTGGACGTCCCCACAGGTGGCAGAGACACACCGGGCCAATGGGAAAGACCGAAAGTGGGAAATAGTGCTTTTGTAGAACCATCGTTTCTCATCGCCAATCTAGGTCATCGGGCCGATGGGCGAAAGGGAGGTGTCAAGATGTTCGGTGGGTGAGTGGCAATAGGAGGGAGTGGGTTTGGTAGCCAGCAAACCCCTCCGCACCCGTAGGAGCGGCCTATAGGTGATTTTGCCATTTCCGACATGCTATCCCAAAAGGGGGCGCGGGGGTAGACGGACGACGGTACCACCTCCACGAGGTAGGGAGAGGTCTCTTGGACGTCTCCACAGGAGGGGGAGATGCACCGAGCCAACGAGGAAGGCCAATAGTGGGAAACAATGCTTTTGTAGAACCACCGTTTCCCACCGTCGGTCTGGGCCAATAGGTAGCTAGAAGGTGCTGGGATGCGGGGTAGGTCATTTTCTATAGACTATCCATTAGGGATGGCAATTTCCCCCGTAAAACCAGGGCCTCGCCCCGCCCCGCTCCGAACGAGGCGGGTTTTCCCCAACCCTAAACAAGGACAAGGCAGGGAGGGGATGTGTGTTGTATATAATTCCCCAAACCCGAAGGTAAATTAGTAAAATATCTCTAGGTTTAATATTGATATTTAAAATATCTCTAAGTTTTCCTTAATATTTTAAAATCCTACGATCCCATAATTTTATTTTTGAATTACCCCTAAAGTATTATAATTCAATTTTGAAATACCCCTAAATTCCTATATCCTATGTATAAATTATCCATAAAATAGATAATTTTTAAGTAATTGCCTTTGAGCAGGGAAAATGTGGGGATTCCTCGTCCCCGATGGGGAATGGATGCCCCTCTCTAAACCTGCCCCGCCACTCGGGATGGGGCGGGTATGGGGAGGGGGTGCCCCGCCCCTAACCCACCCTGTTGCCATTCCTACTGTCCATTGACTCTTGAACCAATAGATAAATGCATGTAATTTCATTCGACACCCCGATCAAACCATTAACACAAGTGCACATACAATTAGGCCATTAGGGCATGGTATTTGCTCAAACGGGGTCCACAAAAAGCAAAGATTAAGGAAAATTTTTGACACTTTAGGATTTCAACTTTGTTGGACCTTCCCCTACTCAATCGGTGCCTTGCACGTGCTCCTATAGTGTCCCGTGTTACCACATCGCCCGCAATGAACCTTCATTCTCTCAATAAGCTGAGACTCAATCCGTTTAGTCTAGGGTCATTCCGGTGGTTGTTTGGTATTCGGTGGGCGAAGTATAGCAGATGATGAACTATTGATGCCCGCACTCATAAATGATGACATGGCTGTTGAAGGCAACTCATCGGACAACATAAAGTGTATCGATTGAGTGTATATGACCCCCTATTTTTTGACCGTGTAGTAAGGGTAAAAAATTCATACACATTCCACCCCGCTAGCGATATGGCCGCGCATGCATGTGCACATGGGAGGCCATTCATTTGCCACTCCATGCACTGGCACATCTTTTGGTCCAATCGAACGGTATACTGCCTTTCCACATTCGTGACCTCGAATTCATGAACAGACACACGAAAAACTTGGAACAAGATGCTATTGCGAATTGTCAGTGCAACTTCTCTTCGATCCTTCTCCCAACCGATGTTATGCAGTCTCGGGACTCGTAATGTTGCCTCCAAAGGAGCTCCATCAATTTCAATCGAAATGTGTTCAGCATGGTCATTATAGGCTAATCATGAATGCCTGATACCCATCCATTGAACACCTCTACAATATTGGACAATATTTGGTCATGCCACATTCCTGAGAACTTGGAGTTCACCCAATGATTAGGTTCAGTGCCCTTTACCCAACTATCAAGGCGTTCATTCAATGTGAAAAGCCTCCTCATTAGTGACTCATACCTGTCGGTAGATCTCGTGTACATGATTTTAAACATTATAGCCTTTATTGCATCACACATCTTCTTCGATAAACGAAGCCGTGTCATACGATTTCAAATTTTCCATGAGATGTCGACAATAGAAGGCATGCAGATTTGGTCGGAAAATCCGTTGGACTACATCCATTAAGCTATTACCCCTATCCGAAACAATCACAACATCTCTGTCGTCACTGATTGCTTCTTTAAAATGCCCCATAAACCAAGTGCAATCCTTAAGGCACTCTGCGGGGACAACGACAAATGATACAAGGAACATCCCATTGTTGGCATCTATTGTGGTGGCGGCTAGAAACTTCCCCTGATATTTTCCATTAGAGTGCACCTCGTCTACAAATAAAAGTGGTTGACACCCATAGCGAAATCCATGAAGAGATGCATGGAATGCTAAGAAGAGTCACTTGAAATTACCATCTTCATCAATGCTATAAGTGACGTACGAACATGGATTAGACTCGACAATCTTCTTATAGAACCATGGAATACGTGAGTAGGAGTCATCATCGCTACTATTGATTAGAACCTTTGCGACCTCTTTCCCCCTCCAATCCCGTTGATACGTTAACTGCAACGCGTAGTCACATTTGATGTCCTTCGCAATATTCATTGCTCTGTATGATGGGTTGTCTCGTACCTTCTCAACAAGAAGATTCCCGACAAACTTATTCGATATGGGAAGACTTACAGAGGATGATACACTTGTGGTGTGGGAGTGTAGAGGTTGGTACTTATGCACTTGGACCATTGGCCCTCCTCCCAGTCCACTCGCTCGAATTTCCCACTGAAAGTTGTCCATACAACATTGTGCATGAATGCATGCCTTGTCGTTCCTTCTATACTTAAAAGGAAAATCTATGGGCTACAGAGTATTTAGATAGGGTAGTTTGAAATGCAGTCGCACTTTCAAACACTTGGTTGACTCCGGTTATGAGACCATGCCACATTGTTGCTACTAGGCTACCGCTATCAGATATACCATTTGAGCCAACATGCATATGCATGCTCTGGTCATCATCGGAGTTGGGTTTTTCCGCCATCATTCAAGAAAACCACATCCCTTGCTGGTTCATTCAATGAGAGATGATGTCTGAGGATATGCTGTATTGAATAAGTGTTTGTATGTCGCTTTGGTGTTGAAGTTTTAGGTGTGTCTCTCCTTGCACTGGATTGTGTACTCTATCTTTGCAATGCGTGGGTCGATCCCAAAACACCCACAAATGGTCTACACAAATGAATTTAATTCTGTGCTCTCGTTTATAACAATGCCAATTGATTCGCCATTAAAGTTGCAAATGCATAAGATTGACTTATCCGCCCCAGGGTTCATATGTGTTTGTGAACGAAAAACACACTTGCAAAAAAAAAAAATAGATATCATTAGTCATAACTATTGATGCGAAGAGAAAATGGTGGAAGAAAACATTTCGAAGAAAGAATACAATATTGTGAGTTAGCCGAAGGATGTGTAGACCACCACCAACCTTGGTGGTGGGGGGTGGTGCTTATAAGATAACTGCTTGTGATGGGGGTGGGGGTTTAAATGAGAGGGGTAGGGGATGGTTGGAGTATGGCAGTCAATGACCAATGGGCACTCTAGTGTAAAGGAGATCCATTGTACGAGGTGCAGCCCAACGACCATGGGGCAATTTGATGTAAAGGAGGTGCACTGCAATGTGATGTAGGTCAATTGGTCAATACGATGACCCTTCGACATACATCACCATGGGCTGGAGGGATAGAACAGACCTAGGTACTGCTTCACACATGTCTTGACTACCCATGCACAACCAAGGGAGGCCTAGGATGGGAAAGTGGTGCAAGTCAATGAACAATGGACACTCTAATGTAAAGGAAATCGGTTGTACGAAGTGCAGCCCAATGACCATGGGGCAATTTGATGTAAAGGAGGTGCACTGCAACGTGATGTAGTTCAATTGATTAGTACAATGACCCTTCAACAGACCTCACCATGGGCTAGAGGGATAGACCAAACCTATGTATTGTTTCACACATGTCTTGGCCGCCCATGCACAAGGACCAAGGGAGGCCTAGGATGGGAGAGTGGAATGGCGATAAATTACCAATGGGCATTCTAATGTAAAGGGCATTGGCTGTAGGAGGTGCAACCCAACGACCATAGGGAAATCTAATGTAAAGGAGGTGCACCGCAGCGTGGTGCAGGTCAAGCGGTCAGTACGATGACCCTTCGACAGACATCACCATGGAATTAACATTTGAATATCACTCTAATATATTGCATTACAATGACCTATGGGCCTTGCCATGGGGCAGTTAATGCATTTGGTTAACACACTTCACATTCTAACCAAATTCTGCTATGTTTTTTTTAGGTCCATGATGGAGCACAATGACGTAACCACTAATTATTCCATAGAGGGAGTTGCTTAACTTGATCCTCCATGAATTGAATGCACATGATGCAGAGTGGATTGTGAGCGTCGGGAACGACCTCTACCAAGCAACCGTGGCCTTCAACACACATGGAAATGAGGTATCATTTACTGGTGAACTCCGTCCATCGCCAGGAGTTAGCATACAAACAATGACTGTTATAGGAATCCGCCACATCAGAAAAGTCCACCGCGTCCATGTGGTGGATGTTACATACCTAGAATACCACCACATTCTTAGGCAAAGTTAGAATCTATAGAGAGACATGGATGCTTTGATGCAGGAGAATTTGGCTTTGAGACAACAAAATTTGGAGCTTGGACGCGAGGTCACACAGATGAAGGCGCGGGCCAAAACCAGTGTATCGAGCAATAATCTGTAACATGAGTGTAACGTCCCCGTGGTCGCCATTGGTGCATTTGATACCACAAAGGGACTAATCATATTTATTGGCCATATATTTTGATCAATAATTGTATCGTCCCTTCCACCCCATCCCCACCCAACCTAAACATTACCCCAACAGCATGAAAGCACCCTCAGTAGGGGTTTTAGGAACCTTCCCTTTCCTTTATGCTAGTATAACATCTATGTGGAAATTTTAATGGAAGTAGACATGTATTGCTTTTACATGTGCCTGCACTTTACACTTGCCAACTGGATTCCCTTATGTTTATTTATATGTATACGTGCCAAAATTATAGTATAGGCTTCACGTCACACTTGGACAATTAAATTTACTTCACTTTATGAGGTGGTATCGCACTCTCCTATTGTCACTCACCCACTGAGCATCTCGACACCTTTTAGTCGCCCATTGGCCCAATGGTGGGAAACGGTGCAAAAGCAATCGTCGACCTTCCCCGTTGGCCCGAGGCATCTTTGCCTCCTATGGGGACGTCCAGAAGACCTCTCCCCACTCTGTAGAGGTGGTACCACCGCCCGTTTACCCCTGCGTCCCCCTCCGGGACAGCATGTTGGAAATGGTAGAATCACCCGGACACTGCTCTGCTGGGTGCGGAGGGGTTCACTGGCCACCAAACCCACACCCTCCTACTACCACTCACCCACCAAGCATCCCGACACCTTCCGATCGCCCATCGGCCCGACGGCCCAGACTAACGATGGGAAACGGTGGTTCTACAAAAGCACTATTTCCCACCGTTGACATTTCCCATTGGCCTAGTGTATCTCCGCCTCTTGTGGGGACTTCCAGGAGACCTCTCCCCACCCCATGGAGGTGGTACCACCACCTGTCTACCCCCGTGCCCCCTCTGGGACAGTGCGTTGGAAATGGCAGAATCACACAAAGGCCGCTCCATTGGGTGTGGAGGGGTTCGATGACCACCAAACCCACATCCTCCTACTATCACTCTACCACCAAGCATCCCGACACCTTCCTCGTTGGAAAAGCACCCTTTCCCACTGTCAGCCTTCCTCGTTGGCCCGATGCATTTCTACCTCCTATGGGGACGTCTAGGAGACCTCTCCCCAGCCCATGGAGGTGGTACCGCTACCCGTCTACCCCCACACCCCCTCCAAGATAATGTGTCGGAAATGGTAGAATCACCCGGAGGCCGCTCCACCAAGTGCGAAGGGGTTCGTTGGCCACCAAATCCACACCCTCCTACTGCCACTCACCATCGAGCATCCCGACACCTTTCAGTCACCCATCGGCCCGACGACCCGGATTGACGATGGGAAATGGTGGTTCTGTAAAAGCATCGTTTCTCATTGTCAGCCTTTCTCGTTGGCTCTGTGCGTTTCTACCTCCTATGGGAACGTCTTGGAGACATCTCCCCACCTCGTGGAGGTGGTATCACTGCCCGTCTACCCCCGCACCCCCTTTGGGACAACATGTTGGAAATGGCTAAATCACCCAAAGGCCGCTCCACCAAGTGTGGAGGGGTTCGTTGGCTACGAAACCCACATCCTCCTATTGCCACTCACCCACCAAGCATCCCGACACCTTTCGGTTGCCCATCAACCCAATGGCTCGGATCGACAATGGGAAACTGTGGTTCTACAAAAGCATAGTTTCCCATCGTTAGTCTTTCCCGTCGGTCCGATGCGTCTCTGCCTCCTGTGGAGACGTATAGGAGACCTCTCCCTATCTTGTGGAGGTGGTATCGCTGTTCGTCTACCCAGGCTCATCGACTGGCCGCTCCGACATGTGTAGAGGGGTGCAATGGCCACCATACCCACACCCTCATACTGCTGCTGACCTACCAAGCATCCTCACACCTTCCAATCACCCCTTGGCCTAATGGCCTAGACCATTGGTGGGAAACGGTGGTTTGCCTCTTTCGTGAGCCTACAAAAGCACCATTTCCCACTGTTAGCCTTTTCCGTGAGCCTAGGTCTTTGCCTCCTGCGGGAACGTCATTCGATGGGTATACAAATATTTCTTAGTGAACAAAATAAATCGTGTAAGCAATTATATTTATATATTTATATTTAAAAGTCTAACATAACTACAACAAGACACCAAAATGGTTCGCTAACATGAAAACAAAAAAAGGGGGGGGGGAGTCTTCTAACACAATAGTAAAAATGCTGAACCAACATATTCACCACTTATGGTCAATTATTCAAAAAGATCAGTGTCAGGAGAATAATAACAAAAAGAACAAAAACAAGTCACCTAATTGTAGCCATACTTTCAACAGCTAACTCATGGATTGATTTCATGGACCCAATTTGCCTTATGCAAACATCAACTACTCTCTCCACATTTCTAAGGCGTTCCACAATACTGCCATGACTACTTGCCGATGTAACCTCATTTGACGAACCTCGAGGAATCGTTCACTCAAAAAATTTGCAACCATCAATAGAATCACTTTTAGTCGTTGGGCTATCCAACACCTGCTCCTACAAGTGCAACACATGTGACTTGCAATGTACATGCCTTATATCAATGCTAACAAACAATATCGTCCCATTGAAAATATTACCTCAGATTTTAATCAACAACTATAAAACAACTTCTATGGGTTATTCTGAGTTGTTGAAATTCGAATGATGCATTTTTGTTTGCAATAATAGTACTTAGTATCATACTACAAACTATTAGGAGGTTGATTCCCGATACACCATTGGCTATTCATACCTACAAATGTTCAACAACCCATGTTAATGACATTCATATCTTAATCAACATTAAACAATTCATTTTCATTAGCATTGAACTAAGCAACATTAAAAAAATCATTTAAGAGATCCTTACGACACTCAACCAAGGAAAAAATCAAGTAATAAAGTAAATTGCCTGTGGTTGATTAGTGCCAACAAACAGGGTTTCCGATCTCTAGTGCACTGCAAATTATCAAGATTGGATGAGGGGGTTGAAAGGTCGATCACCGACACTGATTGAGGAACGATGCATAAGAGTACAACAAGCTCGGGAAGGCTTTGCACGGGTGGCCAACAGAATGCTAAAGCATTAGACTTAATCGGAAACATAAGGGGCATCCAACTGAGTGAACCGGAAACACAGGCCTCCAAGTCAGTTGAACGTAGGGGGCCTGAGAATCCTTCCAACAGCCGCTAAACTCAGCTTCGAGCTTCCTTCAACAGTCAGAGGTTTTTCGAACAGAGCAAAGCTTCAACGGCCAAATTATTTTTCGAAGAGAACTCTTTTCTGGGGTCCAGGGGTATAACGGGTAAAATAATAAAATTTTTATGCTGACGTGCGGGTAGGGGCTTGTTGGCTGGGGAAGGCGGGGGTTTCGGTTTTTGTACCATGCCATTTGAGATTTCATTTCTGAGGGGAGCTGCTGATCGAAGAAAGGATGTTTAGAGGAGCATAGTAAGCAAGTATCCCATAAACTATATAACATACATACCTCAGAATTTTGATTTGAACTGCAGACCTACGACGAT
This sequence comes from Nelumbo nucifera, assembly GCF_000365185.1. The sequence goes on along the minus strand of NW_010729096.1, from coordinate 1,005,843 downwards.
TCAAAATTTAAAACAACTCCACCTATATAACATACATACCGACCCTTGAATCAAAAAAGTTTCAGTCCTCAAAATAGAGGAGCATAGTAAGCAAGTATCCCATAAACTGTCTGTGTTAGCGTCAGCCCAATAAGAAAGATAGCCGCAAGAAGGGAGATGATGGCCCAAGGACTGTTAAAGTAGTCATGCTTCAGGCTGGCTCTCCACGCATGCCATTTATGCTCGAAATATCTGTTCAGATCAAAGGATACGCCGGAGAGATAACAGTCGTTGATGTCAAAGGCAACTTCCCTACAGAGTCTGTTCAAGAGATCGGCCACCTCCTCTTCGTTCCCAAGCCCATGGTCGATGATTCCTCGGTAACGGAGATACCCAACGTCCTGAGGAGAATTAACCAGCCCATCCATGAAATTCACGTAGGATGTCACATGGTTGCTGCAGTGGGGGTAGCATTGCTCGAAAGCCATCAGATTAAGAAATATCGACTTGGTCGAGTCGTGAATCACCAATGGCGGAATGTAAAGAATGCCTTTCTTGAATTTAATATCCATGAATTTCGTCGACTCGTTCTTCCTGAACTTCACTCCCGCGTCCCTCAGCATTGTGACGCAGTGGGTCATTAGTTGGGGCTTGTGCTTATTACGCTGTCTGATGCTGGACGGAATTCGCTGGAAGCTATGCTTGGAAGAGGAGGGAAGCAGGCATTGACGGACAACGTGGAGAAGATGGAGCCCTGGGTCGTTGCCGTTCTTGAGCTCATGCTGTTGATTCCGGCATCCCGGGATGACCGAGTCGAAAAATTCCAGGGCGAGTTGGCTCACTGATTCGGTGGTTTCATTTGGGTCACAGGTGAGAGCGAACAAGCGGTCGAGCACGAAGAGGGGAAGCTGGTTCTCCAGCATCAACAGGTCGCGTTGGATGCACGGCACGACTCCTCGCGAAGTGAATACAGGGTCTCCCCAGGAGTACCCACAGTGTATGATTCCTTTCACAGAAGCATTCAGCAGTTCCAGGATGAAGCAGGCGTCGAGCAGCATCATCTCCACGAATTCTCGACTGTCCATGTTGTCGATGGGTTTCGAGTAGCACTGCCGAGCCTTCTCTTCTAGCCCCACCATGGCCTCCAGGTAGAGCTCCACTGGATGTGATGTGCGCTCGAGGACGTGACGGAGGAGCCTCCATTTTTGCTTCTCCATCTCCTGGAGACGTGCTTTGCCATGGTGATAAGGACCTATGGAGACGATTTGTGGAACGTAGGCCTTCTGGTCCATCTCTCGGAGGTTTCTGGGCACTCTGAAGATGCTGCGGTGGAGCGACGACTGCCCTCCTTCGCTTGCAGATGCAGGGACTTGATCAAGCCTCTCTTTGATTGTGATTATCCAATCCTGTGCTGTGTTTTGGGAATTGGGGTTTGCCTCTTTCTGTTTGTCTTCCAATCCTCTCTCATTCTCGTCTTCTTGAACGGAACGGGAAGAGCCTGCTTGCTCACGTCGGCTCTGAGCGGCTACCTTTCTCCTCCGAGGTGATGCAACCAGGACAAAGCCTCCGACGCTTAACTTTCTCGTCCGGACTTTCAGCTCAGGGATTGTCATCTCGAATCAGGCATCGATGGAGAAGAAATGGGAATGAACGAAGAGGAGAGAGATCATTCCATGAAGTCAAGAAGAGCAGCTCGATATGTCTGTAATTTATCATCCTTGACGCATTCTATCCCTCCATTGATTAAGGGGATGCAAAAAAGTGAAAAACCAAATCAAGATCTGGAGCTCTCTCTCGRTAGGCAAGATCAGATCSGTTCAGAATCGAAGGGATTTTCCTTTGAATCCACCCCATAAGCTGCCACGTCAAAAGTGGATTATGGGTTACCGACTGCACCACAATCCCCAGAAACGATTCCCCACGGACTGTTCTTCCTCTTCCCAAAACATACTCCCTCTGMTGCTCTGAAAATCTAATAATATTCAACACAGAAAGGAAAAAAAGAACAAATTAATTTATRAAACCACAGCGGAAAATTACAAATAAATGTCAGTCGTCAGTCCTCCTTCTGTGGGTGTGTGGGAGGTGGTTTGGAAATGTTCATGTCAACTACATGACCAGAAATTGAAAAATAAAAAATAATTGTAAGGATCAAAAGAGAACAGAAAACGGCGAACTTCGCTCTGGTTTTAGAATTTAGAGCGCCAAGACAAAAGAAAGCATCCGGCGTCAATGCTGAACAATTCAAGAAACAAACCCGAAGTCAGACTGACTCGAAAAATAAGAAACATCCAAACGATCGATCATCCCATTTCGCCTCTCATCACCAATCTTCTCCTTTCTTTTACACCCTTCAGAGTTAGAATCACCTGTATGTAAAGATCAAAAGTTATACAATCRTCCTTACAACTTRTGTGAACTTAATTAAAGGATCTAATAAGTAGAAATTAGGAGAAAAACGAAAGTGGAAAGCGGGTGTCAGATCGAACCATATCAATCCGAGGCTCCGAGAAGAATTTGTGAACTCATGAGTTGTTGCAGAGAATTCAATCCAGAAGGAGTCATGTTCCTCACAGATTATCGATGATGAGAATGAGGTTTTGATCAATGGGAAAGAACAAGCAAGGGCCAGTGGTTAAAGATGTAACAGCTTATAATTGTTTGGTGAAAAAGTGATACTTTCAGACGGGGTATAGGTATTTTTATAAGATTATGGCTTATGTGGCGGGCTAAGAGGGGCCAAAAATGCAATATGTGCTTTTTCAATAAGCACTTGTAAGAAAGTCGTAATTTTGGCCTTTTGAGCTTTTTCAAAACGGACTTATTCTCTTGAAAAATCACTTGTTTATAAAAATAATCACGTATCTAAAATCTATGCTGCGGAAAAGATATGATATGGAAAGAAGCTTTGATCAATCAAAACCCACGCATGAATTTTGATAAATAACACCTAATTCGCTACTACATAGGATATCATATATTTTCCATATCATGGTAGAACCCATATTATTAAAAGTGTGAATAAGAGTATGAAACTTTTGTTTGACTAAAATACCCCAATTTTTTAATATGATTCCTCTAATTGTAAGGACAAAAATGTAATTTGAACAACCATTTTTCTCCTCATTCAAATCCCTCACATTAAGTTTTATATTTAAGGTTTTAACTCTCATTATTAACATTCATTGAATACTACATATTCTTAATAAGAATACCCCTATTTTTGAATTTGGTCCCTCTAATTGTGATGGCATAGAATGTAACTTTAATTATTACATTTCTCCTCGTTCAATTCCATCTCATTAAGTCCCATATATAAGGTATTAACTCCCATTCTTTCATTGAAACTATATTAATTTACTATATTAAAGAAAAATAAGTATGACAAAGAATAATTATTTTTATTGATGATAGAAATAAAATACAAATTTAAAACCAACCAAAAAATGGAGTTGTTTTCCTCTTTGGTGGCGAGTCAACAATTCAACGTTTTGGATCAAATGTATCAACCCTTGATGTCATAATTAAATAATAATAAAAATAAAAATAAATGAAAACACAGAAGTATAAAAGATACAAATTTTTTTGTAAAAAATATTTGGGCACATCTCTAATATCATATATTCATCATGTTAAAGAAAAATAACTATGACAAATAAGAATAATTTTTATAGACAAAATATATAAAAAATGTAGAAAATTTTAAAATCATATTTATTTATTATCATAATCAACATCGTCAAAAATTGCCACATGGAAAGCATGTGCCCACTTACAAGTTTTACCAAAAGCCACAAATGTTTTTTTTTTTTTTATTCGTGTAGATCCAACTTCCAATAAATGCTTAAAAATAAAGCACTCCAAACATAAATGGACTCACACCGTTCAAACTTGTTTTACTCGACAGCTCACATGTTCAAGCTCAACTGGGCTCAAATTGGACAATGAACCAAGCATACTCAGAAATAAATTTATATTATATTTAAAAGTAAATTTGGTTTGGATTTAAGATTCATAAGTTCAAGTTTCAAACAAGTTGTTTTGTATTCATTTTGTTCACTTGAACTCTAAATTTCCCAAAAAAGAATTCATTTTGTTCATGATATGCAATATCAAAATTATTTTTAATTAATCATTTAATCTAATTAATAATATATAATATTTTGATTATTTTGAGATTAATTTATTAATGCTATTCAATATCCGATTTCAATTCAAATATGTTTCAAAACTGGCATAAATCCAATGGGTAACATTTGATTGAAATCATATAAATGAATCAAATTTGGGTCTACTAGTTTAATTTTCTTTTTCAATTGGTCTGTATGTATATGGTTTTCATGTAATAAAAAATTTAAATCAATCATTTTGGACCCCTAAAGAGCAGTTGCTCTGATCACTCCTCATTTACAATCTCCAATTAGTTATTTGGCCTAGGAGGTGTTAGGAAGGTTTACACTAATCTCTATTATTATAAAGTGAATACTTCCCTTGGTTTTGATCATATAATATTAACTTATATCTTTAACCTTTACTTTCATACAAGTATAAGATACATAGTGTAAGCTCAAAAATCCATCTTCATTCAGTAGCCTCCCTTGTGATTGGCATTTAATGATTGAATGCCCAGCTCGGCCACACAAGATTAAAAGGGAGTACTGTCACAAAATCAGAGTTCACAGTGTAGGATTCTCTTGAGAATTGAAATCCCTTTATATTGCTTTTCAAGTGTTAGGAGAAATGGCTTGATTAAATTATTACTTTTATTCAAATTGCCGTTTTGTTGTTTGATAAATTGAGGCTATGTTTGGTTTGATAGAAAAGAAAAATCAGAAAAAGAGAAAATTTGATGGAAAGTTGCGTTTCTCTCTTACTTTTTATCAAACCAAACACAGCCTAAGGTTACGAGTAAAATATTGTAATGATTTATGATACAGACATACAGTCGCATAATTTAAGTTCATTAGCTCAACTACTTGACAAGTTTAACATTTCAGTTGGAGTTTGGGGCGCACCGCCAGCAGAAAGGAGAAAAGCTGCTTACAAAAGAAAAGATCACACAATATCCTAATTTTGGAGTCTCAGGGATAAGTACAAGCACAACAGGACATTGGAAAAATGATCATGGAGCTTTATCAGGAATCGTGGAGTGTACCTCTTATAAATTCCCTGTTCTTTTTTTCCCGTAGGCCGAATCAGCTTCACTTGATAAAAGATGTAAACTTCCCTGCCAAAATAATCTACATCAATTTGACGGTATGAGCACCAACATGCTCGGCAACCAACTAGGTCTCAGTTGATTATGTACCTATCTCCTTCCAAGTGTAGCTGCTGATTAGTGCAGAGCTTTTGCATTTGGCTGCATTGCAAGTTTCTCTCTTCCACCAAATCTCTCAGACACGCAAGAACTTCAAGGAATCCATCTTGCAACTTGGCTAAATTACCAAGACTTATTTTTCAACTCCTTGATCAACATCAAACTGAAGTTTGAGCCAACTTTGAGAAGACTGACATTTTGAGAATATGCTTGTAGTACAATATTTCATTCACACTTGGATGCCCAAGTAATCTCCCATGCAACTGAATCATTTTCTTGGTCCAGACCGCCAGCAAGTCCATAACCTTGCCTCTTGCAGTTGACAATTGCAACTCTGAACCTTTCATTCTCAAGCGAGGAAGGATACATAGCTTGTTCTTCCTGAATTGAATGAACAATTAAAAATACGGAAAAAGAAAAGGGTAGAATTGCATAGGTATTTACTATGCATTGTCTTAAGCTTTCCATTTAAGCATGCAAACAATGTATAACACTTGACATACTTTCTTCACAAATTATAGCCATGAAAATGGCATAGAAAACCAAGACGTTCTGATACAGTTCCTGTTCTATTGATTTGCTTGCATTTTAGCTCTATTCCATTCTGACTATCGATACTTAAGCCTGCAATGCCAGGTTTTCTGCCAAATGGAATGCTAAAATCGCAACTCCCAGGTGCCCATCTAATACTCGATTCTCTGAATTACCCGCATCTACTATTGCCCTTTCCCGCAACAGTCCCACAATCCATTTTCTTATTTGCTACTGATATAGGTCATTAATTTTCTGATAGTTTCTCCTAAAAGAGGTGGAGAATGAACCTTTCCATCATGAGGCACAGGATTGTTTGAAGCAAATGTTGCCGGAGAGAATAATGCAAATAATGAAGCAAGGAAAGAATACATGGAGAAACATCAGTTTTCCAATTTGTACAACAGTTTCAGAATTTCTGAGTGATGAGAATATCAGTATTGTTTGAGTTATTAATTTATTTTCTAGTTTTAGGTGTCTTGAGAATATCATTTTAATCTTTCTAGAAATTTTCTTTTATTTCGAAATTTCTATTTATGGTAACTTTCATACTTGCTATTTATAGTAATCCTTGTAATGATTATTTATATTAAATTCATGATTTACTATTTTTAGTAATTTTTGGTGTCTTTGCATTACGCTAATTTTAATAGGAGCAGGAAAGTGTTCGCAAAGCCATAAAGAGTCCTTGTTTAAGTATGCTCATAGATTACCTATGGATTTGTCTTCGCTCTAAATCAATTAGAAGATGATTTTGGATCAGTTTCCTAGTCCAAATTAGAGTTTTGTAAAGGGACATCCAGGTTCATAAATTGGCTCTATAAATAGTCATTGTAATTGCAACTTAAAAAGAGTTGAATTGATGAAACAAAATTTAGTTTAGTGAATTCTGGTTGTTGCTGGGATTTTTTTTCTCCCCCCCCCCCTCTCTCACTTATTTCTTCTTCTAAGTGATCCATCTCTTTGCTGTTTTCCGTAACAGCAAGAGTTCTCTTTCTTTCTAATTTCTTATCAATTTATCATTTGATGAACAGCAAGCTGTCTACTTGTTTCCTCACCCCCCCATTCTTTAATCTTAATCACCCCAAAACACCTCCTTCACCCCACAAAGCCCATCACCAGATCTGAAATTTGTAGGACCCATACCCCGTTCTACATCAGAGATGGGGTTACATGGAGAAGCACACCATATTCAGAAGCTATGTCAGATGTTATGCAATTGTCTAGAAATGTGATACTGGATCTGTTTTGGGGTGGAAGTGAGTTATCCAATTTGAGGAATTTACATCTGCCCTGGGCCCTTTGGTTGGGATCACTCAATTTTGCAAATGCTCAACCCGAGCCTGCCCAAGTTGCACCCCTAGATCTGTTTAAGCATTGTTGGCCTCATATACTGGATCTGTTTAGGGGTGCAAGTTGGCCATCCAATTTGAGGAATTTACAAAGCATCTGCCCTGGGTCTTTGGCTGGGCTCACTCAAATGCAAATTCTCAACCCAAGCCTGCCCAAGTTGCACCCCTGGATCTGTTTAGAAAACATTGTTGGCCTCAGATACAATGAATTTGGACTTGTATGGTTTCTACAAATGACAGCTGTGGTAAAAGGACCCAAGAGATCCACACATATGGCTACCTCCCACTTTGTTTCACATAGTAAAAAACCAAATGGATGGAGAAAATTCATCATGATCTCATAAATGAACAGTTCTAGCTTGCCTTGCTTGTGTGATTATGTAAAATGTCTTCTTGACATGGACCACGAACCTTACTGCATATCGAATGAAAAAAAAGGCCAGAAACATGTTGACAGGATAATATAGATTTATTACCTCAGGCAACTCATAGAACTCATCAGGAGAAATCTGCAGCAACTCTGCAGCAGTTTGACCCATACACCATGCAAAAATCTTTGCACTCTCATCAGCAATGGTTATTTTCAAATGGAAGGTGCGAACAACTTCAGAATCACAAATGAAGTTACAGAAATAACATTCCATAAATGCATCAGCACTCTCATTCACAAAATGGCCACAGGGGGCATGCAAAAATCTTGTACTGACATGACAATGTTCAATTTGGTTAAGCTGAACACAACATATCTGTAAAATTTATAGAAAAGAATTAGCATTTGTAAGGCTAAGGATATGAAAAGATGCTTTAAAGATGCAAGGAGTGGTTAAGCGTACAAAGCCTTCAAAATACATTAAATAAGCAATAAGTATGGCATAATATTTTATACAAAGAATGCAAAGATGTCTTTTGAAGCATGGAAAATAAGGAACATCTATCTTCCAATAGAACTTTGACTTGTTGGACATCAGAACTGATTGTCAAGAAACTTTTTAAGAAAGACCAGAAATAAATACATGAAGTCTTGCTAGAATGGCCGTTAGTCCTTGAGAGTTGAGCCTGTTTTGCACTGCCATTCCCAAGACTGAGGAGGAAGGTTGTCTCATGTGGGCAACCAGTACAAATCACTTTGCAGACCCCTCTTAACATGAATCCTGAAACAATGTTTCAGACTTATTATTTGACACGGTTGAATGGAAAAACAAGGATCATATGGCCAACTCAAATTATGTTGGTTGCAAACCTTGGGTCCAGAATACTGTCAGAACTCAGAAAGTTGTCCAATGTCAATTGCCTCTTTTTTGTCAAGACAAGTATACAACTGCCCTTCCATGAGTTCCATCTCCCCCATAAACAGTATTGGAAGATGAGTAATGCATGCCAGTCTAAGCAACAAGGCCCTAGGCCCATTATAGTAACACAAGTAAATAAACTAGCTCTTTTATTCATTGTAATACACTGATGGAAACAAATACTTCCGCTCTTTTTACTGCAGACGATATCATTAGAAATTGGAGGAATGTGGAAAATTCCACTGTTACTATAAATGGTGGAAGGGAACTCCCATACGGAAGTGAGATGGCTAAATGAAAAAAAGTGATGGTTCTAAGTGATGGTTCTTGGTCATATAGACATTTTATGAAAGAAATTAGAAACTTGGCAGAACTGATTGCAAGTTACCAGTTGGTCCCTAGATCTACCAAAAATTTACCAGATGGTTTAGAAAAACAAGGACCAATTGTAGCTCAACTTTATTGGGGTTTTATGAGGATGTAAAAACAGAGTGAATGGCTAGCAGGGGGCTAGGCCAATTACAGGGGTGCTTAGGAACTCCAATGTTTGAGGGTGGACCTTGGCACAACAATTGGGTTGCTCCACTGCAACCTGGGTGACCAGGGTTCAAATCTTGGAAATAGCCTCTCTATGTGTACAGGGGTAACACTGTGTACATCTGTCCCTCCCCAGACCCCATATTGGTGGCAATTTTGTACACTGGGCTGCCCTTTTTTAGGCACTCCAATGTTTATTTCTTTTATACCAATGAATAAAAATTTCAGTTATTGATAAACAAGGTAAATAATTTGGCCAACCACAAGATTATGACAGGGTTGTTGGAACTGTTTGTGGAAAATTCTGAAACTTAAAGGTTTCAGTGATGGAAAGGGTGCATCGGTTCAACTTGGTTTTCTATTCTATTTAATGGCTCTGCCTTGGGTTTCTCCAAGCCCTCTAGAGGATTAAGGCAGGGTTTCCTATCTGTCCCCTCTCCTATTCACCTTGATAGCAGACATTTTGGATGCCTTTTTTGGTGAAAGCAGAACCTCTGAACCTGATTAGAGGTTTCTCATTGGGAAGAGAAAGTATTCATGTCACTCGTCTTCAATATGCAGATGATACTATTATTTTCCTGGAGGGAAATAAACAGATTGTCAATCTGAAAAAGATCTTGAATTGTTTTGAAGCAGTAAGAGGTAAGAGGCCTGAAAATTAACTTATCTAAGAGCAGTTTGATAGGGATTCATCTTTCTCAGCAACACCTTTTGGAGTTGAAATAAGTTCTTAGTTGTTGGCTGGATTCCTTACCAATTAATTATCTGGGTCTGCCTTTGGGTGGTAATCCTAAATCAGCCAGTTTTTGGAACCCTAAAATTGAGAAATGTAAGAAAAAATTGTACTTGTGGAAGAGGATTTTGCTTTCAAAAGGTGGTAGACTTGCTCTTATCAAAGCTTCCCTTTCCAATCTCCCAATTTATTACCTCTCTATCTTCAAAGACCCTTTAAGGTGACTAATCATATAGAAAAGCTATAACGGGACTTTGGGAAGGGGGAGGTGGCAAAGGACAATACCTAGTTAATATGAACATTGCCTATAAATCAAATGTTGAAGGGGGTTGGGTTTGAGCCATTTGTTAGAAAGGAATTTAGCTCTTCTTGGAAAATGGTTCTGGAAATTCCCTATCGAACAAAGATAGTTTTTGGTCCTCTATCATTTGAAGCAAATATGAAAGGAACTCAAATGGGTGGGGCAGCAACCTGAATCTTAACAGATTCTCCTCCTCACACCCATGGAAAGGTATCATCCAATCTTACCCTTTATTTTCCCCTTTCCCCCTTGGTTGAAATATTCTTCTGGTTCTGGAAATAGAATTAAATTTTGGAAAAATTTGTAGTGAGGAGCTCAACCCCTCTCTATTGTCTATCCCAGTCTTCTTCCCTATTTCCCCTGATAAAGAGGCCTCCATTTCTTCAGTTCCGAACCTAGGAAATCACGGTTTGCCTTTCAATTTCCATTTTGGTAGAGCCCTCAAGATTTGGAATCCTCTGAGGCTTCGGGCTTCCTCTTTCCTTTCTCCCTTGGTAATGTTTTCCTCTCTTCTTCCCTTCCTGATAGAAGAGTCTGGTCTCCCTCTCCTCAAGACACCACTTCTAAATCCATTTTCTTGCCCTTATCGCTGGCTCCACGATCTCCCCTATCTCTGTCAAGAGGTTCTGGCCTTCTACAGTTCCCTCAAAGGTATCTTTCTTCATTTGGGAGGCTATGTATGAAAAGGTCAACAGCTTCAACATTATTCAAAGAAAAAGTGGCAACCTCTACATTCAGAGGTAATCTATTTGGGAGCTCTATTTTGCATTCTGGTCTGTGGTGCTTATGGAAAGAGTGAAATAAAAGAATTTTTCAAAATAAATGCTTATTGTGGGAAGCCTTAAAAAACCATGTCTTGCATACTGTCTTTTCTTGGCTTGTTTCATGTGATCAGTTCAGAGGCATATATCTTTTGATCAGTTGAACAAAAATCTTGGTGAAGTTCTTCTCACTTCTGGGACAGATCAGCACCCACCTCTCAACCCAGAGCTCAGCCCCCTCTCCCCTTCTTTTTGAAATTCGATGGAAGTTACAGAAGCCGAGCTGGCAATGGTGGGCCTGCTGGGATTGGAGGCCATGTCTCAGAAGCTAATAGTGGCATTCTTTTGGTTTATAGTGGACCTAATGGTGGGGCTGATATCATGGAGGCTGAAGTCAGGGATCTCCTTGTGGGTTTAAGAGCTGCAAAAGCTATATGTGCTAGGCCTTTATAGGTTGAACGTGATTTCAAAAATGTCAATCGATGGGCTTTAGGGATGAAGGGTGGTCCTTGGTGATTTGACCACTTTTTGAATGAGATCCAGGAAATTGCTACAGATCTGTCTTGTTCTTTTAGATGGGTTTCAAGAGCTTTTAATACTATGGCTGATTGCCTAGTTAAATCTGGGATGGATAGGGATTCTTTGTATAGTGCAAATATAATGCTGATGTAAAGCCTGCCTTTTTTGCCCCTTTCTTCCTGTTGTATATCCCCCGGTCTTGATGAAAGTTACCTTTTCTCACAGAAAAAAAAAACCACTACATTACATGAGCAAGTCTCCACATTTCATAGTTTTTCATGAGGTGAGAGATAAGATAAAGATCATTAAAAAGTATACAATAGGAAAAATGGTGAACCAAACTTATCAGCAAGAGGACATAAATGGGCACAAATCTAAAGCTCTCAGAAATACCAAACATAACCAAAATATTGCCAGCGGGCCTAGAAACTGTGCAGGGATGAGTCGCACTCCCAAGTGACCACCCTAGTGCACCATACTGTTTCTCTAGAAAGGCCCCAAACCCACCCACAGATTGGGTAAAGCATGATATGCATCAAAGGGATGAATTGTTTCTCATGGTCCAGGTTCACAACTTTGGACACTGGTAAGACACTTGGTAGATTTGCCACATCCCCTCACCCCCGATGGAGGTTTGAGGCCTCCATAAGATCCATACATACATCCAGGAGAGATGAGATGTGCATTCCCATCATGATCCAGAAAAGGAAAAAAAAAACTATATCTGCTACCTCAGGATAAGTACTCAATGGAAAAAAGGAAAAGAGAAGAAAATTGCAGGATAATTGTCCTTCTAAGGGAAAACATACCAGTTTGTGGCAAGAGTAGCAAGCCAGATTGGCCTACTCCATATCAAGCAGGAGAAGAACTGAGCCAAGATGCTCAATGGGCACGCTAAGATAAGAATTTTAGGATCAACTACATCCAGCAAACAGGGAAAGGAGTTGAAGGGTGCACAACCCTTCCAAGTAAGAAGTAGGAACCAAGTTATTAATCGACCCAAGGAAAAGGTCCATTAGAGTTTGTATGGAACCCAAGAATTGTTGAAAAGATCAATGAGGTCCTCGGCATGTATGATGCAAAATGTAGATGATAACAAATTTCCCATCTACCAAGTACAAAAAATGAACCAGAGATAGACCTTTCCACATAATAAGATAGTCAATAACTGGCAATCTTGCTAAGTACTGGTTTCTATGCAAAAGAAGGGAGAGAGGACAATGGACTTAGCAAGGTAATCCTTGACAAACTTGGTGAGAAAGAAAAAAGATTGAAGCAACAATTTGTAAGGAAACTGTTCTTTAGAGTACAATTAAATACACTTGCAATCTGTACTGACAAAGATACACATTTTAATTGTGTTCTTTATAATTTGAAATCAGCATTAACAAAAGTAAGACATCATTTTAATCCTTATAGTTTGAATGCCTTCATAATGGAGTGGAGAGTTAGAAACATATTATATGACATCAAGAGACATCAAGAATTACTTCATAAGAACTGCAAATATACGACAATTTTAAACATTTCCTCATGGATCAAAGTCAGATATTCATAATTAAAACATACATGTGTGATAGTAGTCTCACTGGAGAGATCAGAAAGATATGACAATTTGTGGAGACAAGATGAGTTCAACAATGCTGGCAAGCAACTTAGGTTTACAATAGAAGCTCCAACATCTTTCTCGAACCATGAAGCTTCAAGCCTATCAAGTAATATGATTCAAACATGAGATATTCTAATAGAGTCCTAGAAAATTGATTACGAGAAATTAAATTCAACTGATAATCAGAGGAAATGGAAACCTGGAATTGATACCATCAGTTGTTTAAAATACTGCCATATGCCATACCATGTCATGAGGATTAAAAAATGTCCAAGACAAAATTACTGTAAGTGTAAAGAGAAACTGGGCTCTTTCAAATTCAAACCTATTTGAAGAGATTGAAGCGATATGTGTCTTTACGATGGAAGATGCTCATTTAGAAAAACTCTGATACCTTTTACATTTTAATCAGTATTTTGTTCTACTTATTTATTTATACACTTTCTAGATTTCCCAATTTCATATTTTATTCCTTTTAGTTCCTCCAGTATGACTTTTGACTTGTTTTCATTTTGAAAGATAATATGAACTCTTTATTCATGAGCCTCCACTTGTAAGGTTTGCGGTTGTTGGCAAATATTTTGCAGATGGTAAAATTCAAAGTTGACAAAGATGAGTCAGATCTGATCCAATTCGAATATGAATTCTATCTGATAAGAGTCAGATTTGGGCATCTGTTTAAGTTGAATGAAGGATCAGATTGTGAAGCCGAATCTGTAAATTATTGGATTGAATTCAGATATGTGCCTATGTGATCCATTACACACACACATTCATGTTTTACAATTTTTATGAACTTACAACTTTAGTATTTTAGAATGTCTAAAAATATAAATTCGTTTAGAAAATATAACCCTAACTCAGTAAAACAAGTTCAAGAGAAGACGAACAGGACATCATACCAGGTTAACTTCATCTCTCTCTCTCTCTCTCTGGAATCCTAAGCCCCTATTCCCTAACTGGCTAATTTTCTTCCATCAAGGTATGTATCAAAGAACCAATGTGTGTGTGCTAAATGACTTTGAATTTGATTTTGATTATATTTATGGTGAATATGTATTGGAAATGAACGGAAAATCATTTTCCTATATTGATAGAACCCAGAGATCATTGAAGCAACAGGGCCCAGACATTTCAGCTTCAACCCAGGCTCAGGATCCAACTCGATTGCTGATCCACAAAGATAATTCCTACAAGCCACCTCTTAAATACGTATATTCTAGAAGGACAGGTCAGCATAGTTAGTTACTGGGTTGTTATTCTCAATGAAAATGGATGTATGAGGCTATAAGTAGCCATTTGAACCGAAGGAGGAATAACAAGAGAAATTTCCTTCCTATTCTCCTCTCTTCTACTGCTTCCATTAGGAGGCAGAGCTCCCTCAAGGTAGCTCAATTCCCCTGTTTTGTTCTCAGTTCTTATCATCTGGCTTGTAGGGATTGGTCTGTGGGCCAGCACTATAGTTGGACCCTGGGCCTGGGTTGAAGCTGGAAGTGTCTGGGCCCTGTTGCCTCAATGATAGAACCATATATTCTTTGGTTTTCTCTAATAGATTGGAAACACTTTTACAATCTACAAGATTTGTGATTTAATTTTGACTAAACCTCTATAAAAGGCATCATTCTAATGTCATAGTTGTTTCTTCCACGTATAATTCCATTAAAAGTGTTATGCCTGGCCACTTGGGGGCTCTTAGCTTGTCATTATAAAGTCCCACAAGAATGCATATCAGTATCAATAATTTGATCAATGGTACTACCTAGCTGCCATTGTACAATTTCTCACAGTGACAAATATAGCAAAGAAGTAGGTAGTGTGCTCACAGCTTTTCTTTTGTCATGGAGCATGTCAAACCGGATATGTAGATTGTGTGACCAAGGCTTAATCTTCCCATTGACCTGGAAAAACAACAGATATTTTCTACTAATAAAGCAGCAATGTTGACAGCTCAGAAAGGAAACAAATGCACTAGAAATCAAACTTCCAAAAAATAAATATCATCATTACCAAGATCTGACAAAACACAACTTTGCCAAAACTGTTCCTGTTGTATCTTCAATTATCAATGAAAAAACATTTTCTGCAGTACTTCTTTCTCGGAAGATGTCTCTGACAACACCATAAAGGCTGATGCCAGTCATCTTGTCACAAAGATCAATCACAAATGGCTGCAAGAATTTGAACATGTAATGGAAGTGATCAAAATATAACCACACATATAAGATGTTTTCTGAATTTCATGCAGAAAAAATATGTGAAATAAAAGGCTATAACTCCGCTAGTTTCAGCCTATTTCAAAGATATGATAAAGGAAAATTGAGTAAAAGGATGAAAAGAAAGAATAAAAGTGTGAAAGCCTTCAATGTTCAGTTGATGAATCAAAAAAAAAAAATCCTTAGAATAAGATTTTCTCCTTTCTACAAAAGCATGCAAATCCAAAGCAAGAAAACATACAGAGCAATAATTTTGGCATTATTATAGGGGTTCTGGCTCTTGTTCTCCTTGAACTTTCAAATGCTGCAGGTGAAAGGTGACCTTTAAGTGGTCATAAGATGGATGAACAACATGGATGAGGATCCATGACAGATGATGAACCTTACTAGAGAAAGCTAAAGCTCTTGTGTCCAGGGTAAATATAACTTTTGCATGGTTATGGAGTTTGACTTATGATTTCCAAGATTCTTTAGCCAGATAATGGTAATGGTAAAATCTCAGGCTGGCAAATGTGAGAACACAGGTTCAATTCTGAATGGCTACTCTGTGAAAAAATAAAAAAATAAAAAAAAACAAAGGTTAGGTTTTTTTAGGTCCTTATCCAGTCCACCACTCCACCCCTCCCAAGATCCCATATAGCTGGAGTAATAAGGAGTTATGGCCTTTAGCCAGATAAAGCATGGAAATGAGTGAATCGTACTAGAGAACTTCTATTTCTTAAAAAAGGGGGCATTTGAGTATGTTAAGAGCAAACGATTGGGTTAGTCTTCAATGAAGTCTGGTGTTGGACATTCTAAGGGTTTTGTTGTACTTTCCTTGTCTCTTGAATATTTTCACTACCTCTTTTAGTGGCCATTGCTTAGTGTGATGCTAAAATTTCAGGCTGACAAGTGTGAGAATGCAGGTTCAAGTCTGAGAGTGATCATTTTGTGCAAAATAATACCAAAGATTAGGTCTGTATCCAGTATGCCCCTCCCTAGGCCTCATATATCTGGGACCAACATTGGGTAATGACCTTTATCTTTTCACCACTGTTTTTCATCAATAACTGATGATTTTATTAATACCATAGCAAATCCCTGCTATCGACTCTTTAACAGGGTGGAATACATGAAAAATAATAGATATAATACACAGATGGTTAAAGCTATTTTAGGGGCATTGCTTGGTGTAGTGGTAAAATCTTGGGCTGGCAAGCATGAGAATGCAGGTTCCAATCTCGAAAATGTGACCAAAGTGGAGAGATTCTACAAAAAGTGACTGCAAATGCTATCAACTTTAAGAAGTTAGGGTCCGTTTGGTTTGCAGGAATAGGGGTCTGGAATCAGAATCAGAATGGACCATTCCGATTCCAACTGCTTTGGTTGGGCAGAATCAGAATTCCATTCCCAATCCTGGTGGAATGGCATTCCCCCATTTGAGGAAATGACCATTCCCTCCTCCTTGGGAATGAGAATCCATTCCAGCTATTCTGATTCCGATTCTGATTACCATCTGAACCAAATAGGTGGGAAGAATAGATTGATCCAATTCTGATTTCAATTGTGAACCAAACGGACCCTTGCTCTTCAAATGGATTTTAGAAAAGAAAAAGTTCATCAAGTCACAACCAATTAAAACAAGGAAAAACAAAAGATGACAATCTAAAACATGTAAGAAGCCTCAGTGATGGAATACTCACTCGATAAGGATAATTTCTGAAGTCTATAGAGCCTTGAGAATCACAAGGCAACATCACTTGAGAAACTTTAGAATGCTGACTTTGACCAAATGCATTTATCAATCTTGATCCTTGACACCGATTTTGTGTCGATGCTAGACATACCTAAGCAACAATAATATTCTTTCTTTACATTTATCAAAAAAAAATCTTTCTTTACAGTAAACCATATTCCAGATAAAATATTTGCAGTTCATCAACCCACCTGTTCCTCACGCTGAATAAATGGCACCAAGTATAACTGTGTTGCACTACCATATTCAAGACAAAATTGCTCATTGGTTTCAATAGCACTGTCCACTGCACTTGCAATAAAAGGTCTATCCAGTGCTAGCATACTTCCAACACTGAAAGAAATTTCATATAGATAGATAGTCATAACTGAAGTGGAAATCAATACAAAAGTCGCAATACAGTACAAGGACTAACCTGAAAAGATTAGCAACAATAACCTGCTCACCCCACAAGAGAAACTTTAGTTTGACACCATCATTATCAACAAGCATTATTTTCTTCCTCTGTAATCTACCAAACTTTCCCTGAATCTCCAAAGATCCAATTGATTCAATCCTATACAT
Organism: Nelumbo nucifera; assembly: GCF_000365185.1. The sequence goes on along the minus strand of NW_010729096.1, from coordinate 988,403 downwards.
AGATGGAAGAAAAAAAGGTATATCTATCATCATTCTATATCCTTGCATCATCTTAAACATTAAGAATCTGACAGTTAGCAATGAGGGCTAGTGCTTTTTCACTTTTCCGTCTCTATTTCTTTTTTGAACAGCACCTTTCAGTTTGTGGAAGATGAAATATTGAAATTAAACATAGCCTCCAAGGTAATCATGTCTTTGATTTTAAAAACTAGGGTCACAAAGAGCCAGTTTTATACATACCAATTATCATATAAGAAAATATACAATGCTACCATACAAATAATGGGTAAATACATTGGAAGTTGGAACCTACGCATTTTCTGTGTAAGTTTTGTAATTTAGCTTAGTTCTGAAGCCCAAAAGAAAACCTTATGCAACTTAATATGTCTTACCTTGCATAAAATGAATATGAAACTCCAATCCTGACTGCATCAAGTGAAATGGAAGAAAAAGAATCTGAACAAAATTGAGCTCCTAGCAGCATTGCATCTTCATCTTGATCCTGTTACGAAAGAAAGTGCAATTACAATAATAAAACATGCAAGTCAAAAGATCTTACACAATAAAAAAACCTAAGATGTGAAGTTCTACCCATTGTGTGTGTGTATATACATATTACAACTGAGTGTCTCTGAACCCCTTGCTTAGCTAGATCATCTGCCAAACTGTTGGCAGACCTTCTAACCCAATTAACTTGAATGAACATGTCCTTAGAAAGCCATTTGAACCATCTGAGATCATTCCTTAGATGCGAAGATACTCCTTCCCCCTTCTTTAGCCAATCCACAACTATTTTGGAATCACCTTCAATAATTAACTTTTCAAAACCAAAGTTGGTTTTCTCAACCCCAAAAACTGCAGCCAAGAACTCTGTTTTGGCAACATCACCTTGCTCGATTGGGCCTGAGAAAAAAGCATGTATTTTTCCTTCCTCATCCCTGATTACTCCTCCAAATCCAGAGGGGCCAAGATTGTCCACACAATTCCCATCAAAGTTCAGCTTCAGCCTCCCACTAGATGGAGGTGACCAGTCCACTGTTACCAGCTGTCTTCTAGAAGATGAGTCAGCAATAGCCCCCCCAAGATCTAAGAAAATCACCAACCTCAAAATCTAAGAAGAGATTCAAGGTCTTGACTCGGTGTGTCACTCTTAGAGTTGTGATTACTCCTCTCCTTGTCCCAGAAAGTTTTTGAGTTTCTTTCTTCCCAAACTGTCCAAACCATTGCTGACCTAGTACATCTCCACATCAACCTGCCCCTCCTTTTTGTACAACTGCAAACAGAAGGTCTAAACAATCCTTCCAAATTATCAGGAGTGAGCCAACTGCGACCAAAAAGCAAAGAAAACCAGTCCCATATAGAGCCAACAAAGGGACAAGAGACTAAGAGATGAAGCACAGTCTCACCATTAGCTATTTGAAGTAATGCAAATTATGCAATTGAGGAAAAAAAAGGAATTGAGGGTTTTACATGCTTGAAAATGTTTTATATGTTTGGTTTTATTTTTAAATTTTCATTTGTATACACTTTACATGTTATGTTTATGTATTTTAATTTTAGATAATAGTTTTTTTTTAATATTTATTTTAAATCTTAAGTTTATATCTTATTAATATTCTGCTTAATATTTTTTTAATTTTTTCTAAATTTTTTGGCTTTTTTTTTGTATTTTTGCACCTTGCTTTGAAAAGGCGCACACCTCACCTTGCGCCTTGTGCCTCGGGCACAAATTGCCCCTTGTGCTTTTAAAACACTGTTTGCTTTGACCTTTGAGGCCAAAAAGGAAGCCTATGTTTCTATCTAGTACCATACGTGTTACGTCATTCGAGCATGTGACTCATACGACCTAAAGACAGAACCGTTTTGGCCACCGGTTTTTGGGTCGACGGTTCGACTGTCCGGTTCGAACGGATGGCCCATTCTGACAACAAAAATTAAAAAAAAAAAACAACCAAAAACCATTGAACGGGTCAACGGTTCGAAATTAAAAATTTCAACAACAATTATTACTTGGACAAAACTCTGATACAAGGTTGTACAAAGGGCTGTCATTTACTGTGGGAGTGAAGCATGGCCAATCCAGCAGTCTGCATTGACTATCGGGTTCATCCAAGTAGCATAAATAGATAGGGTCACCTGAATCCAATGAGTTCCATAGTTGACCTGATACACATAAACCCAGCACAGTCTGCATTCTAAAACATTTTAGAGTACAGAACAGGATAACTCCATAAGTCATGAACCCATGCCCCATAGCTAGTTCATCACCCCATTAGCACAAATTGGAGTACCAAGGCACTAGTTCTGCCATTCAAGATGTCTTGTTTGGGAATTTCTTTGAACACCATGATAATGCAGAAAATGAATACAAAGAACATAATTATTGCTAAATTTATCATAATATAAAGACTTTGAGCATTACCTCATCTAAAAGTATTACAAGATATTCCGTTGGCAAAAGCCGTGGAAACCCAGAGCCTTCAGTGGCAGTTCTTAGACAGCATCCTGTAAGAAATATCTCCCTTCCTTTCTTCAGAATCCCATTATCAGGATTTACAATGTCATAGTATCTATATGCCCATTAACAATGTCATAAATCCCAAAAGAAAATATCATAAATCACAATAGTCCCTACTACACTGCAAACAATATGCAGAACAAACTTCCAAGAACTAGGGAATTCGTGAAGGTACGGAACCCTTCAAAATAAGAGGCCTGACATATGAAAATAGAAGTAGGATAGTATCCAATGCAGTCATAAAGGATAAGTATGAATTTATCATGATTGATAAGAAATGGTGTAAAGGACAGATGTCATGAAGCGGACTACAGATCAGGTTTTATAAGATTCTCTAACTGGCAGAAATCATGTCAAGAAGTAGAAGCTAATCTAACCATAGATTTTTTTAGTAATGCACATCAAAAGTACAGCATCTTACTGAGAGTTGTTACCTTGTTCTTCAATAACAAAATGCCAATGCAAAGTTTGCAAGGTTGCATTAAAACAAATAAAAACATAAATCATGAAATGTTAATCAGTAGAGAGTGTGAGAAAACAGGGGAAAACACCAAATGAGTTGATTAAAAGAAAATTGCATTTACTTGAGTTGAGAAGATAGTGTCTATAAAAGCATGCACAAGAGAATCCTGAGGATTGGTGATCCAAATGTGACAATTAGATTTTGTAGTTTCAGTGGGAAACCCCTCCAATAAATTGAACAAAGCCCAGGCTTCCAATTTCAAAGTCCCCTGAGCCTCTCAGTAAGACTAGATTGTAGGAAAAAACCAAGGTTATAACTAGAAGCAAAGTGGGAGATGGGCTTGTTTTTAAAAGAGGAAATGGACTAAAGAAGAAGAAAGCAGTCTTTAACAGCCTATTTCCCCACCATGATTCAAGCATGTTAACTCTTTTTTTCTTTCTCTTCTCCTTCTCTACCCTTTTTTCTTCTTTTTTTTTCCCAAATTCAAGGAATTGACAACGTACAAGATTCAAGTACATTAACTCTCCATTCCCCATGCTATGAAAAAACTCTTATATAGATCAAACAGAACTAGAATGACCCAAGAACTGTGACTACTTGACCCTGACTAGAATCTATTGAGTAGCCGTTAGAAACCTATCACTTCAACCATTGTGTATATTGCCAAGAATCAATGACTTTTTGATGAAGACACATGTGATCATTGTTAGATTTAAGTTGTTTAACCCTCAACATACATCTTAACATGGTTTACCTACGATGAAGATAGAGATCTATGGTGTTGGAACTCCAAACATCTCCCAAACTGAGCATGTAAATATTTGTACCTGAAAGAAGAGATAGATGTTATGACATACGGACAATAGTAGTTAACAGCAACTACAGCCAAATGAGAAAAATTAGTCCTGCTTAAAATTAAAGATGTCCAACGAAAAATGTTGAGAAGACTGATGTGGAATAGACAGACAAGGATAGAGAATTCATGAAGAATCAGTTTCCATGCTATTTCTTCTTTAAAACCCCATTTAAAACTTAGGACATTCAGAAAAAGGATCAAGAAGATGCTATGGAATACAGTCAAAATGAAGTATTCATGAAAATTTCATTATCATGCCAATTCTTCTACAAAGCAAGAACATCCATTATGGTGTAGATCATGGATAAAGCTTGTGGGTAAATGAGAATGTAAGGTTGTATTTAGTTTGATAGAAAATAGGAGAGAAACAGGAAGTTTATGCAAAGTTCTTAAAGAAATTTGTGAAAATTTTTAAGATCTTCCCCTCAACTTTCATTTCTCTCTTATTTTCTATCAACTCAAGCATAAGTGTTAATCACTGCCCTATGAGACATGTTCTGACAGAAGATTTACTAGAAGGGCGTGGTCATTTCTGGTCATTTCCCAATTTTATTATAGATTTAAAGTATCATTATACGGAACTTAACGGCTTAACTTTTTATTTTTTGATAAATAACGGCTTCACTGTTTTAAAGTTTGTTCTTATGGATTGAAATACTGCAACAGTTTAGTGCCTCCATATCACCGTCATTTAACCAATTCCTTTTTGATAGGCATCCAGTTCCTTATGCAAGTAAATAGGAGTTTATCAAGAAGGATGTTTAATGATAAAAACTATCTTTGTAGATATTGTCACAGCAGCAAAGGAACCTCCAAGTAAAAGACATCGGGCGAAAAGGTCAAATCTTAAGGCACCTGGAAGAAGAAAGACATCAACGATAACGACTTCCAAAATGCTGTTGGTAGATAAAAACTTCTTCTCGTATATCGAGTCAATGGTGACAGTGTTTGGAAGCCTCGTCCTTTTATGTTTCTTTTTCAAATGCATGACGCATTCAGGCCTTCTTTTTGAAGCCCCAGTCCTCAGCTGTTCATTCCAGGCCTGTCAGGGAAATAGTTCAAATTGGGTCAACCCTAACTCCGCGAATAGAAGAGAACGATGATGATCGAAGTGATGAATACCTGGAATAGATCGGAGAGGAGAATTGCTGGAGTGACGCCGCTAGAATAAGTAATACACGTCTTGAGAATCCGAGAAATGACCCAACTCCAACTAGGCCCATCGCTATCTTCTTCGTTTACACCGGAGTCTAGCCTTTCTTCCGGCAACAAAGCCATCCTCGCGTAATCGACGAATCCAAGAAATGTGTCGTCTTCTGCAACAATGCCTTCGCCGTCATCCTCGTCGACGATAATAGGATGAGCACGAGAACCCATATTCTGACAATGGAGGCTTGGATGGTAGCTCAAAATTTCAAACCCTAACTCTCGATGCTTCGTCGCTTACCGTGACGGGTTTCAAATTGAGCTTGGAGAAGCGGAATTTGGCGTGAAACAGTTCTGACTTTTGAGAGAGTCCGGAATCTGGATGAGGCGGGATTTGCTGCTGCAAACCTGCACTCGAGAGTTTGGATTTAGCTGAACACCCCACATTGTTGAGATTCTTGAGAAGGCTGCAGGAGCGGGACCCATTATAATACTCCACGTTATCTTTACACGGGGAGGACGATTTACATGTGCAACAGTGCAAGCCCTTGCAACGGTATGCATGGGCAACATCTCCCGTACTAAAGAAGTTTTTATTCATGAGAGATGTTATGTGAGGCGCCCAAATGTGAGGAGGCCAACATTTGGTGGTATTATCACATAATTTCATCTAATTCAAGTTGAAAGTAGGCCATATCAATACACAAAAGTTTTTTTCTTTTTTCTCAGCTAATTTATCAAAGGCTTTGATTTCATTGTTTTAGCCTGCATTCGGACACCGTTATGTGAGACGCATCATGTATGAGATGTATGGGATGAATGACAATCCATATTAAAACATTTTTTTTTTTAATTTTTTTTTAACATTGATAACTCTACCAGCAAGTGACTTTGATACAAATTTGAGGCCCAAAAAGGGATGAAGTGAATGGACTTGAATGTTCATGATTAAATCTTAGCATCAAAAGTCATATTTACTTTAAAGCAGTGATCAAAACCTGATCGAACCAGACGGTTGGACTAGAAAAACTGGGAACCGTTCACTTATTTCATCCCAAAATTGCTTTTGACCAAAAATTGTTGATTTGTTAACGAATCACTGGTCTACGTGGTCGATCGTCAACCTCGACAACTATTTTTGGCTGTTTTTTTTTTATTTTTTAATTTTTTTGTTAGAATAAGCCATCTGTTTGGACTAGATAGTTGGACCATTCAACCCGAGAACTGGACCCCAAAACAGTTCCCTATCTGGTCCAGTTTTAAAAACCTTGCTTTAAAGACTCCACCGGTCCACGTAATTCAAGTGGGCCATTAGGATAGTCACGGGTGGATTTTGTTTGCTTAAAAAGTTGAAACTCGGGTGACGTTGCTAATGCTGAACCTGCCTCTTATCTTTGAAAAGCTTGCTTTTCAGAGGTAATAGACGTTTGGGGTCATGTCTTAAAAATGGATTTGAATGTCACTTTCAGATCTTAAACTTTAAGACCCAGGCCTGGCACTAAACGCGATCAGATGCGTTTTAGACCTGGTTGAAAGTCTAAAATATCCTTGATATATTTAATAATAACAAATTACACCCTCATTTAAACTCGACTGAAGCCAATTCAATTTGTTGCCATCGAATGAGAAGGGAGACGACAATGGAGAACTCAAAGAAACCCAACAATGGAGATCTCATCGAAAAGAAAATCTCTCTCAAATCCCATTATTCCCTCTCTCTCTCTTTCTCTGAGAACTCCAAGAAACCCTTTTGGTAGCTTTGACGTCAACCTCTACGAAGCCATGATTCAAATCAAGTGAAATTGTGTTACTCTCAACAACGAAATGGTCTCTCTCCCCTGTGAAGCCATGGCCTCTCTTCCCTACGAAGCCATCAAGCATAACCTCGACCTCTACGAAGCCATGGTCTTTCTCCCCTGTCTTCCTGCCACCGTAGCTGCAACTCTCAGCAATAACAATTAACACCCTCTCTCTCTCTCTCTCTCTCTCTCTCCCCTCTAGTCCCAACCACTGTCGTCTCCGCCCCATTCGCTTCCTCTACATCTAATGTAAAATAGAAAGCTGTTGCAAGTGATGTAAAGTTAATTATTAATTATTTTAATTTTAATTAATCATGAAATATTTTAATAGTTTTTAAGATATTAATTTTCTAATTATTACCTAATTTTTTAATTGTTTCATAGACTTTATTACTATTATTATTATTATTTTAATTCTTACTAATTTACTTTTAATTTATAAATTTATACATACTTAACAATTTTATTCTTATTTTAAGGAATCATTATTTTTTATTTTTTATAATTTTTAGTTGTATTGATTATTAATTATTTAAATTTTTATTAATTATTAAATATTTTAATAGTTTTAAAATATTAATTTGCTAATTATTAAATATTTTTATAATTTATTCATATTATTAATATTATTTTTGAATTTAATAATTTATTTTTTATAAAATAGTGCAAATTGAACTCAAAATTATCAAATAGTTTGTTTTAGGGGTAAAATAGTAAAACCAGGAAATTTCAGATCCCAAAGGTTAAATCCAATACAAACAACCTTATCTATTCAATGCCACTACAAAGTAGAAAAGCATTATGCCTCTTTTTTTCAGACACTTTTAATATCTTTTTAACTTTTAAGATTTCAGATTTACCAAAACGCCACCTTAACAAACATTATGTATGTTCTTTTAATGGCATCCAAACCCAGATTTAATTGCATCCAAAAGTTGGTTTTCTAGTTTACCTCAGTATCGTAAACACCTATACAAGGAACTTCTTCGCCACCCACCACATGTTTCCCCAACCATTCCCAGAGATTTAGAGAAAAGAAAGCTTTCACAAGAGACTAATGGCCACCCATCATCCCAAACACATAAATGTTCATAGCACGCACAAGCTCTCCCCCAAACAGACCATCTGATTTAAAGGCTTTAAAAGCCTGCTCTAACACCTGAAAAGGGTAAAATTGGAGGCACCATGACAAGATTAGTGGGAAAACGTTTCTCAAGCAGGCTCCGTAAAATGCAGAAGTACGTTACAATGCCTTCAGATCTCCCGTTTCAAAGTCACATTGATGATCCCTATAGGTGACTTGGGTCGGTAGTGCTCATCTGTATCCACCTCTTCAATTTCCTGCATAACATATGTAGACAACATTAAAGCATTATTCACTAACCCGAATATATGCACACGTGGCAGTTTTAAAGCTAATTCAGTTTTTTTAATCAAAACCATGTAACAAAATATAAGTAATCAAAGTATGGTGTACTGATGGAATAAAGAAGAAAGAGGGAATACACAAATAATGGAGAAAAAAGAAAGGAGGAATACACAAATAGGACAATAAGGCTATATTTGGTTTGAAGGAAAAGGTAGGGAAAGGTAAGGAAACCTTTACAAATCTTGTAATGGTTTCCTTAACCTTACCTTCCTTTCCCTACTTTTTCCTTCAAACCAAACACAGCCTATGTAAAAGAAAATCTTTTCAGAATTTTTCCTCCAACTGAAATTTGTGTACACTTAAGTACTCTTTTTTTTATCAGCAAAAGTAGAATTTATCAAGTATATAGTTAAACCAGAGGTTACATTGCTGTGAATAAATTACCCACTTCCAACTGATTATCCAAATACAATTAGAACGCAAAACCCTGAACAAGCATTTCAATTTAGCCCAAAAATATTGACTGCCTATTTGTCCCTTGTTTAGCTAAAACATTTACCATGCATTTGCAGATCTTCTCAAGCATTTAAAAGTAACATTTAATTCCCTTGTTAAGCATTCAATTTCCTGGATCTTGTGCCTGTAAATCCAAGGCATTTTGGCTGTGAAATTTTGTCCAGGAAATAACCACCCGGGAGTCCCCTTCCACTTCCAGCATCTGCAACCCAAACTGTTTTGCAAATTTCAGCCCTTGAAGCAAAAGCCAATAGTTCTGCTTCAATGAATCTCCTTGCTCTACAAGACCCGGAACTTACCTTCTGAATCTCGAAGAACACCCCCTAAACCACAGCCTTTCCTTCACTTCCAAAAATACTTCCATCAAAGTTTAGTTTCACAACATTGGTTGTTGGTGGTCTCCATCCCATAATCACTCTCTCCTCTTGAGCCAAAATTGCCACTTCCACAACCGTAAAATATCATTAAAGGAGAAATCATGGAAGGTTTCCAAGGTTTTTACCCAATGTGCAACTTTTATCTTAATGATATCTATGATCTCCAATTCAGACCTGCTCTTTTCATTGAAAGTCCTCCCATTTCTCTTTCCCATTAGTCCAAACCAGTGTTGCTCTCACTGCTTTCCATAAAATTCTTCCTCACTTCTTTAGTTGTCTCAGAAAGTTTGGATCAAAGAAGCCCACCACATCTTTGGGAGGAGTCCGTCTGCATCCAAAAAGAGAACAAAAATGCTCCCAAGCACAACACACAAAAGTACAATGAATAAACAAATGGGAAATACATTCACTAGTAGCTTTGCAAAGGCAACAAAATGAGGGGAAAGACATTTATTTGGCCTTCTTTTCTACAAGTCACAGGTATTTAACTTTCCAAAAAAGATCTCCCAACAAAGACCTTTTTGTTGGAATCGGCATGCTCCAAATTTCTTTCATTGGAAGGTTTAAACCCAAGGTTGTAGGCTGTATTAGGTTATTGAAGAAAGAAGCTCAGGTGAACATACCATCAGTAATATTGTCCAAACTAAAATCCCAATACAAACTTTCTGAGAATTGAATTTTTGTTGGAATCGGCATGCTCCAAATTTCTGTTCTTTGGTCCAAGAATACTGAATCTAACTTGGCCAAAAGAAGTATGAGAGTCTCACATTCCATCTCCCTTAGACCCCTTCTGAAACTAAAATCCCAGTTCCACCCAAACAATTTTTTTTTGAAGAGTAAATAAAAGAAAATTTTATTAAAAGAAAAAAGGTTACAGAGTAGGAGGTGACAAGAAGGCACCTCAGCAGTACAAAACAACAAAACACCAATACAAACAAGCAGAATACTGAATAAAAATCTGCAGAACAAACAAAATCCACCAAGGCTTCCCCAAAACTGGACATCAACTCTATTCAAACTCTGAGGACACTGGAATCCAATCGGAGATGCAATGCCCAACCAAAGCCACCAGAACCTCAAAGGATTTAAAACAACACCTCCTGAAAAACCTCCGGTTCCAACCACTCCTCACTACACCATCCTTGAAAGCTCATCCTTCAGGTACATGTTGAATTGTTTCTCATAAAGAAACTGCCTTTCCTCTCTCTCATAACCTTGTCTTCTGTCCTGGCTTTTCAAACTGTTCTAAAGCCCTCCTTGCAAAATCTTCTCCTCCCCCCCCACCCCCAAAAAAAACCAATGATTTACCCCGTCACCTCCTTCTCAACCAAAGTATTAATTTCTAGACCACTTTTGCGCACCCCCTCTGAAGCCTCTTGTATTCCTCTTCCCCCCTACTCCTCCAAACAGAGTCTTTTCTGTACTCCTCTCCTCCCTTCTCAGCAGTACCTGTGTCAAGCCCCCTGTTTTCCTTTTCCTAATATACACAGTTCCCTTCTCGCCTCCCCTACCCGCCTCTTGTATAGCCTTCTTCCTACTACCTCACCCCTCAACACTTCTCTGGCATCTGCAGAATTCCACTGAGGTTGATCTCCTAACCATAGGTCTTCCTAAAACAATACCTCGTTCCCACATCCCACATCAAGTTGGATATGGCTGAGGAAGGAAGAATACACCTCATGAATTGCTTTCTAGGGAGATGTTGGTGATGCATTAGGAGCTACTTTTGCATCCCAGCTATTGTCTGATCGCCTGTGTATTCAATCATCCTGTGCCAAAACCATTTTCTTGATTTTCTTGGAGAGCTGCATTTTTCCAAACTAAGTTTCCCATATCCCAAGCCCCCCTTGTCCTTTGGTTTACACGCTTGTGCACATTTCACCAAATGATCTTTCTTTACATCTTCTAGTTCCCATAAGAAGTCCTCCATCATCTTCTCCAACTTTCTTGCTTTGATTAAAGTCAAGGTTTGGCAATTCTTGGCTTCTTCTATCTACTTTAGAGAAAATACCTTTGAGGTGATCCACAAAAACTTTGATCATCTCCCTTTCACTCCCGATTTCCTGCCCATTCACCTCTACCAAAGTAATAAAGTTTTTCATTCTCCCATTTGCAAGAGAATGGAAAAAACATCTATTTCCATCCTCTTCTTGAAGTCATTTACATCTTGATTTTTGCCTCAATGATATTTTTTCCTTCTTTCGAATTTCCTCCAACTCTACCTTCAGCCTCGACCTTCTTCTCTTTCCTCCTCATTCAAAATTATTAGGACTTTTCCTCCAACTCTACCTTCATTCTTTCTTGGGCTTCTTCTAACCTTCCAAAGTGAGACTTGTTCCAATCCTTGATTCTTTCTTTTAGATCCTTTAACTTTCTTGTAGTCCATCTGTGCCAATCCTTAATTCTTTCCTAGGCCGCTTCTAACCTTCCAAAGTGAGACTTGTTCCAATCCTTGATTCTTTCTTTTGATCTATCTTTGAAGGTAGCGTCCCATAGCCACATATTCTCAAACCGGAAAGGTGAAGGGCCACCTATCAAGTTTTCTTATCTTAAGAAAATGGGCAGTGGTCTAAAGTTACCATAGGCAAAGCCCTTGCAGAATTTTCTCACAACCCTTCCCGATCTACTGAAAAGAGGAACCTGTCGAGCTTGGAGCAGGTTAGGTTGCTTGGAAATTTGACCAAGTGAATTCAGCTTGTAGTAGAGGTGGGTCTTTCAACTCGAAGGCAAGGTTTTAAAAATCGACCCGGAAACGGAACCGTTCTGGCCACCGGTTTCTGGGTTAGTGGTTCGACCGTCCGGGTCAAACGGTTCGGACGGTTTGAATATTTTAATAGTGATATGTCATCTTACCCATTAGATTGGAATATTAGGGTAAGATGCATATAAATATAAGAGAAAATAAAGATGAAGAAGAAGAGGACGAGGAGGAGAGCTTGAAGGCTGCAGCGGCGAGTCGGCGATGACAGCGACGGCAACAGCGATGATGAAAAACTGAAGTAGATCTGAGATTTCTAAGTCTCAGATCTCAATCCCTCTCTCGCAGATCTGTCATCTAGAGTCTAAACTTCTCTCCCAGATCTCTAAATGTGAGATCTCTCTCACTAGATCTCAGATCTGAGAGATCTTCTTCCCTTTTCATTTTGTTGTGACAAGTTAATAAACCGCAAACCATTCTTCAGGTTGAATGGTTCAACGGTCAAACCGTCTGGGTCAACGGTTCGTTGACTAATTCAACAATTTTGACCAGAGACCCGTTTTGGGGTAAAACGAAACTGGTTGCCTGAACGGTTTCTGGTCCGAACGTCCAGGTCAATGACAGTTCGAAAACATTGCTTGAAGGTATCCACTAGAATGTTAAACTTTCTCATGCTTTGGGTAATTCTTTGGTTTGGGTTGATAGTTTCCCTCAAAAATCTTATGACATTGAAATCTCCCCCCAAACACCAAGGTCCCTCCCATAAACCTCTTACTACACTTAACTTCTCCCAAAAGTGGTCCCTCACTCTGTATGGATTAGGGCCATAGAGATTGGTCAACACCCACTCCTTCCCATCAGCTACCCTTCTTAACTTATTGAAACTGAGTAATTTCCTATGAGTTCTAAAAAATCCAACTCTACATTCTTCCAAATTGTAAGTATACGCCTTGGAGCTCCCCAAGATGGTGCAAAATCCCAACTTAGTCCTCTAGTTCTGCAAATACTTCTAATCCACCTTCTATCTTGTGCAGTCAATTTTGTCTCTTGAATAAAGAATACGTTTGGTTTCTCTTTTTCTCGATAGGAGAGGGTAACTTTCATTGATGAAGTTAAATAAAGAGTACAATATCACCACCCAAAGGATGGTTGGAGAAGCCAAAACAATATTAGCCTTAGAAACAAGCCCAAAACAAAGCCTCCACATTAACTCATTGCTTAGCTAAAGTTTTAGCAATTCCATTTGCTGACCTTCTTGCCCATCTAAACTGCACCCGAGCTCCCTTGCTAAGCTCAAAATTTCTCTAAGTGGTTGTCTTAGTGACCACGCTCCCTTGTTTCTAGCTTGCATTCACCCTATTACCAGCTTGGAGTCTCCTTCCACTTCTAAGTGTTGCATTCCCCCATTGTTTTTTCCAATCTCAGGCCTTGGAGTAAGGCCTTGACTTCTGCCCTTAAAGAGTCTCCCACCCCAATCGGGCCTGAGTATAGGGCCAACACTCTTCCTTTCTCATCTCTGAAGACACCCCTACTCCCGAAAGACTTGAATTACCTACGAAGCTTCCATCAAAATTCAATTTAACCCTAAACTGTAGCCGTGGGGACCAACTCTCTTGAACGGAGAAGAGGAATGGGATGCAACTATAGTACTCCAACTTCTAATTAAGTCAGTCGAGGAAAGTACTTAAAAAGTTGCAAAGCTTTCTAACAATGTAGAATCTTGATGGTAATGCCCTCAACAAAGAATGGCTGCTCTTGTTTTTCTCCACATTTACCCTACCCATTTTCTTTGATCATTGGAAGAAACTAGAGTAAAAAAGGTTCAGCACACATGAGGAGGGATTCCACCTGCAACCAAAGAGAGAAGAAAACCAATCCCATAGGTAAAAAACAAAAGGATAGGGTAGGTTCCAGGTTCTGCCATGGAACCGAAGGTTCCACAAGTAGACCCTGGAACCAACCCCAGAACCACCAAGGCCAGAACTGACCTTCATAGAATAGGTTCCTGTTCCAAAACCTAGAACCGACCCCCATAGGGTAGGTTCCAGGTTCTACCAAGGAACCGAACTAAACCAACCCATGCTCACCCCTATTAGCTTGCAACATTGGCAATTTCCTCAATTAAAGGGAATCTACAAAAAAAAAATAAAAATTAACTTCGTCATACTTAAAGTGGCCCTATGGTTGGGGTTCTTTGTTTCATTAACAAACCTAATGACATTAAAGTCACCTCTCAAGCACCACAGACCCTTCCACAAGCCCCATATAGCAACTAACTCTTCCCATAGCTCCTCCCTTTCCATATATGAATTTGGCCCATAAACATTTGTTAAAGCCCATTCTAGTCCATCATCTCTTCATCTTAATTTAATTGTAACCGTAAAGTTACCAATTAATTATTCTGTATAGCCCAACTCCGCGTTTTTCTAGATTGTAAGAATTTCCCTTGAGACCTTCCAAGAGTGTGCAAAAGCCCAACTCAGTCCATCATCCGGTTTCTCATTCCATAGAACACTCCTTATTAGCCTTCTCTTTTTTATACTTCCTAAACCCCTCACATTCCAACTAATAAACTTCATTCTAAAATCTAGATACTGTCCCTTGTAATCTCCTTTTATCTAAATCTCTTTCTTTTTACTACTCTCCTTCTCATAAGTTAATTTCAATCACCAATCTCTCTACTTCACTCTTCTTTTTCCTTTTTTTCTACATTCCCCCTTCCTTATCCCTTCTTGAATAAACTTTTACTTCAAGAGAATCCTCCAAGATACTATTTTCCTTCAGGTTCTCATTTCCTTCTTCCAGTACAGGAGCTTCCCTTCCCATAGGACTCACGAACCTACCTCCATCACAACACTTCTCTTCTTCCAATAAGGTAGATAAATTGTTTATCACTAGATTGAGAATTATACCCTCATCCTTGACCTCCTTACTTTCCTCTCCTAAGATCCCTACCACAATCTATTTGGCACTTCAGTTTTTAGTACACAAGGGCAGTTGTCCTGTAGTTGGATTTGCAAACACAGGCGACACAGAAAATAAGGACTCCAAGTTAGCACTAGTAGAAAAAGGAACTTAAGAAAGAAGAGAAGAAACAAAGGACGGGGGGTAGAATGGTTAGATTAGGCCCTTCTTGGTTGCCTTCAAGGATAGAAAGCACCTTGACTGCATCTTGTAACTATCCCTCTTTTGCTACTGCACTTAGATCAATGGCCAAATCTATGACCCTCTATTGTAACACCTGCTTCCTAGCTTTGGTTGAGAAGCAACTCTTTGTCCTTCATGGATTCAAAATTCACAGCTTCACATTCCATGGTTAGGATCTTCAACCCCAACTCCCTTTAACTCCAGAGTGTCGTTAGTCGAAACATCTGCAAATAACAATTTTGTTCCCAGACCCTTATCTTCCCATTTCTTACAACTCTTCGTTGAATCAACTCTCCCTATATTGGACGCAGTGTTTAGTACACAGGGGCCAATTTGCGCCCAAGGTCCAAGGTGCAAAGCGAGGCACACGCCTTTCTGAAGCAAGGCGCAAAAATACAAAAAAAAAAGCTAAAAAAGTCATAAATTTCAAAAAAACAACCAAAAAACCAAAAAATATTAAACATAATATTAATAAAAAGTATAAACTTAAATTTTAAAATATTTTTTAAAAAAAACCTATTATCTAAAATTAAAATACATAAGCATAACATGTAAAGCATATTCAAATGAGAATTTAAAAATAAAATCAAACATATAAAACATTTTCAAGCATGTAAAACCCACAATCTCTTTTTTTTCCCCAATTGCATTACTTCAAGTAGCTAATGTAATGTAAAACATATTCCATTCCTGATTCTACAAGACACATTTGTGCCATGCCCCTCAAGGAAAGCCCAGACAAGTCCATGTTGGGGTCTTAAATTCTTAGTTATCACACAAAAAATAATGGTTTTATAATTTTAATTGCTTTTTAAGAAGATATTTTATTAGGATGAATGAATGAATGAATGAACATTAGCAAATAGGGGGTTTTTGGAGCCTAGGCGAACACCTAATGTGCCTTGCACCTCAGCCCAGGCATGTGCCTTTTGAAAATTTGATGCTCCACCCTCGGACCCTGTGCCACACCCCTTAAGGCAAGCCCAAACAAGTCCATGTTAGGGTCTTAAATTCTTAGTTCTCACACAAAAAAAGTGCCTCGCTTGTGTGCCTAGGCACGCCTCTTAAATCATTGGTTGGAGGGTTGATTAACTTCCTCTTCCTCTTCAAAGTCAAAATCTTGTAAATCTTCCCAGTCCTTGTCGTCTTCCTTATCTTCATGAATACTTCTACAATACCTTGAGTTTGGCCTATTTGGGGTTGTAGAGTTCTCTGATTGCATTGCCCTCCAAACTAAGGAACGTTTCCACATTTCTCCAAAGCGTTGTATCTCTCTTTGCCTGAGGTCAAAGCTTGTTGGACCAAACTTCTTCGAGAGGTCTATCATGGGGGCTTCTCCATCGAGCAAAGGGGACAATGATAGACCCCTATTATCATCTTCTAAAGCACTTAAGTGGGGTACATGCTCTCTTAAGTTGTCATGTGCTTTACAAGGCTCGATTTTATTAAGTTAACATGTCCCGATTCATCTCCTGATACAAAGGGCTCGACCCGACTTGGTTCACCAACTCCTCAAACTCCTTTTACTTCTTTCATTTCCTTTCCCGATGCAATATGGACACTACCACTACCTCTACGAAAGATTTGAACTGGACCCTGTGGTTACCAATCAATGGTCCTCCTTGCTATACAAGTATGGTAATCTGTAGGTTACCTTCTTCGGCATTCTTTGGCAACAAGCCATTTGTCTTATCCACCAACACCAAAGCATCATGTGTTCTTCCTAGAGCCATGTCATCACCTTCTTCCTCTACTTCCTCCCAGAGTTCTGCCTCTATAGCCAAAAGAATCCTGATTTTGTACACCATACCTTTTACCTGAACTTCCACCATTCGGGGAACATTCTTTGGTTTTACTCACAACAGTTTGAGGGAAGCTGCACAAGGCTTGCTAGTATTAAGCTCTTCAAGCACTCCACCACATACAACTATTAGATTTTATCGAATGTCAAGTTTGCCCAGAGATGGAAAGGAAGTCCCACAACTTTCACTTGAGGATTCTCCCAAAGAGCAACGAGGTTTGAGCCAAGGCTCCAATACTGGACATTAATACAACCTTCCTTCGTTTGAATCTGCATTACATGGAAGTCATATGAAGGGAGCGGGAGCTCCAAGATTACCTTGCAGTTTTGAAAGAGGGTTAAGGATACATGGCCCTTAACATTCAACTTTCTCCTGATGCTTCTGGCAACTTCTTCCCAATCCTTTTTTTTTTGGCATCCAAGATCAATTTTTTTGCCCTAGACTTCCTCGCATTTGTCCCTAGTAGGAGAGTTGTAAGTCTTCACCCTCCTCTATATCCTGTGTATTTCTTTTACTCACAACCATTTTCCCTCTTCCTTCATTTATTCCTTAATTTGTTTCTTCATAATCAGCACCACTGCATCAACAATATCCATTTTTTCCCTCTAGTGAAAGCCCTATATTACTTCTAGGATTTTGCACAACCCCAATCTATGTTTTCCCATTGGAAAGCAGACTATCTGTTTTCTATCATTCCCAAACCATTCAGTCAAAGTATAAATCACCCTTTCTTTCTGTTTCTTGTTTC
The DNA here is from genome assembly GCF_000365185.1 of Nelumbo nucifera. The sequence continues at coordinate 970,964 of NW_010729096.1, read as the reverse complement.
AGAAGAAATATGCTGAATTAAAAAATATAAAAGAAAAGTAGTTTCTTGAAGAGAGAAGGAGAAGAAGAGAAGAAGAGAAGTTGGAAAGAAAAGAGAGCAATAATCTGGTCGCCCCCTTCACTTATTATTTATACTAAAATAATAGAACAGTACAAAGACAACTATGCTCTTATAGGGCGGCAAAACATAAAACATCATATATAACACTCAAAAACATAATAAAATTTGGACTCACATAACTACTGTGGTCCCCACCTCCTATCTAACAACTAACATAAAACATCTACTTAGAAAAACATCATAAAACTAATTAATCTTCAACACTCCCCCTCAAGTTGGGAGTAAATGTCACACATTCCCGCTTGCGTAGATCATGCTCAAGCTTGTCCTTTGCCACCCCTTTAGTGAGAACATCAGCCAGTTGCAACTCTGAAGAGACATAAGAAAAACAAACTTCTCCGGTTGTTACCCTTTCTCTTATTAAGTGTCTATCAACTTCAATGTGTTTTGTCCTATTGGGCAATATTGATTGCAGCCTGATTGTCACAGTATAACATCAAAGGTTCCTCTGATTTCACCCCAATCTCACTCAAAAGAGATCTAACCCAAAGAAGTTCTGAGACACCATGAACCATGGATCTATACTCAACCTCTGCACTTGACCTTGCCACAACCGCTTACTTCTTACTCTTCCAGGAGATCAAGTTTCCACCTACAAAGGTACACACTCCTAATGTAGACCTCCTCTCATCTAAGCATCATGCCCAGTCTGCATCTGTATAGGATTCTACCTTCAGATTCTCATGATTTGAGAAAAGAATGCCTCTGCCAGGGTGCTTTTTAAGATATGCAAGTATTCTCTCAATAGCTACCCAGTGCTGAACCCGAGGTGCATGCATGTACTGACTCACAACATTGACAGCATAAGAAATATTTGGTCATGTCATACACAAATACAGCAGTCGGCCCACCATTCTTTGATATCTCCCCACATCCTTTACCAATTCACCTTCCACACCATTAATTCTATGATTTGGATCAATAGGAGTGTTTGCTGGTTTGGTCCCCCACTTCCCAGTCTCCCATAGTAGGTCGGGTACATACTTTCTCTGTGAAATGAAGATCACATGCTTGGATCTTGCAACTTCAATCCCTAAAAAGTATTTGAGCTCACCAAGATCTTTGATCTCAAATTCTTGCTGCAATGATTTTTTGAGATCATCAATCTCCTCCAGATCATTTCCTGTAACCACTATATCATCCACATAAACAATCAGAATTGACACCAGAGCATCTCTCCTCTTCACAAAGAGGGTGTGATCAGACTGTGTCTGTGTGTATCCAAAACGGATGAGTGCCCCTTTGAACCTATCAAACCAAGCCCTTAGTGACTGTTTCAGTCCATACAGAGATTTTCTTAGTCTGCACACCTTTCCTTTACCAATATTTTCATAAAAGCCTATTGGAATGTCCATATATACCTCCTCCAGTAAATCACCATTGAGGAAAGCATTTTTTACATCAAGTTGGAACAAGGGCCATGAATAGGTGGCTGCTAGAGATAAAAGGTTACGAATTGAACTCATCTTAGCTATTGGTGCAAAGGTTTCTAGATAATCAACACCATAGGTTTGATTATACTCTTTTGCTACCAACCTTGCCTTGTACCTCTCTATCTTGCCATCGGCCTTTTACTTCACTGTGAATACCCATCTACATCCGACTGTCTCCTTGTCTGGGGGGAGATCAACTATTTCCCAAGTTTGGTTTTTGATCAAAGCATCCATCTCATCTTGCATGGTTGTTTTCCATTCAAGTTTGGAGAGAGCCTCGGTAACATTCCTGGGTATAGACACAGAATCCAGGGAAGAAAGAAAAGCACGGTATAAGGGTGATAAGGCACTATAGGAAAGATGGTGTGAAATGCATTGGGCTGTACACTTTTTCTTCCCCTTACGAAATGCAATGGGAAGATCAAGGTCAGTGGGAATAGCTGCAACAATGGTGTTAGGGACAGAAACATTATCATCAGAAAACACAATAGGCTCAGGCTCAAGAGGAATACCTGGAACTATATTTGTCGAATCTGGAGTTTCAAAAGGATTGACAGAGAGTGGTGTGGGTTGAGGATGTGTGGAGTCGACCATCATTTGCCGGTGCTGATATTTCTGTGAGGCTGCCCGTAGTGACTTAGGTAATGAAACCGGAGGTGCAGGTGCTGGCTGAACTGATGGAGGCACCACAGAAATAGGAAGAGGAACAAATTATGAGTTCTCCCCAAAACTCTCCCCCTGAGGAGAACCACTCGAGAAGAAGAATGTGGATTCAAAGAAGGTAACATCCATAGTGATAAATCTGCTCCTCGACACTGGGTCATAACAGCAATACCTCTTTTGGTTCTGAGCATACCCAAGAAAAACACATTTCTTGGCCTTAGGATCCAATTTCTTGCAATGAGGATCAAGAATGTGAACAAAAGAAACACAACCAAAAAGCCTCAGAGGTATTTGAAATATCTCTCCATCTGGAAAAAGAAGGCTAAATGGCACCTTAAACCCCAAAGTCCATGAAGGAACACGGTTAATCAAATGCACAGCTGTAAGAACTGCATCTCCCCAGAACTGCACAGGAACTGAAGCACACACCATAAGACTCCTTGCCACCTCCACATGTGTCTGTTTTTCCTCTCAACAACTCCATTCTGTTGCGGTGTATATGCACAACTGCTCTGATGAACTACACCATGTTCTAAGAGATACGTGATCAGGTCCTTCTCAAAGTACTCTCTGGCATTATCTAATCTAAAAGCTTTAGTTCTCACTCCAAATTGTCAGAGAACCATTTGGTAGAACTATCGTACCAAGTTAGGAACCTCATCACATGATCTCATCAAACATATCCAAGAATATCGTGTATAATCATCCACAAACAAGAGAAAGTAATGGAATCCTCCCATGGAAGGGATATGATATGGCCCTCATACATCAGTGTGAACAATATTAAAAGCAGTACTTCTTTTATTACTTGGTTTAAAAGATTGTCTACAATGCTTTCCTAACTGACAACTCTCACACTCCAAAGTAGATAACTGAACAGACTCAAACAACTTTGGGAAAAAGACATTACAAAGAACTAAAAGAAAGATGTCCCAAGCGATTGTGCCAAAGCATAATCTGGTTCACTGACTCAGACCCACTACTACTGTTGCTGCTAACATGATGGCCCTGATGTCTTGGAATATCATCTAGAAGGTAGACTCCATTCACCTCATGATCACTCCCAATCATCTTCTTTAACTCCAAATCCTACAAAACACAATTACTAGGAAGAAAGGTCACGGAACAATTCAAATTTTTTTGTCAAAGAACTAATAGACAGTAGGTTGGTATGAAGTCTAGGGACATGTAAAACAGGAGACTGAGTTATATCATTAGTCACTCTAACTGTTCCCTTCCCAGCAATGGGCATATGTGAACCATCTGCTATAGAGACTCTGTCTCTACCAGAGCACAACAGATAGGAACTAAAAATGGTAGGGGCATTAGTCATATGCTCAGATGCTCCTGAGTCTATAATCCAGGGAGGTCCCTCCTTACCTGAAGCGGATGCAAGATTTGTTGTTGCATATGAACTACCTGTATGTGCAAAGGAAGTGGTGTGGTTGGCTCCTGCATTTTGCTGTCCATCTGGAAGGCTAGAGTTAGGTGAACCTTTCTTACTCATAAGCTGTCCAAACCTCTCCAATTTTGTTCTCACTGCTGCTACTGCAATGGATTCCTAATTAGTTTGGGAGAGAGGGGCTGAAGAGTCTCCTGTAGTGGCTACATTTGCATTTYCYTTCTTGTTYCTTATYCGAGCAGGCAYAAGATTTGGATGAAGCTTCCAACAAGTGTCCCTGGTATGCTTAGGCTTCTTGCAATAATCACACACCAAGTCCTTCTTATCTTCCCTTCTAATCTCACTACTCCCCCTGTCTCCATTCGGCTTAGGTTTTGTTGTACCAACCATAGCCGGCTGGTCAATCCCAAGCTGTCTCAGCATTACATTCCTCCTACTCTCCTCTCCAGAGACAAAGGCATAGGCCTGAGAGAGTATCACACCCTCCCTAGAAAGAGCATGCTGCCTAGCACTGTCAAATTCAGGGTTCAGCCCTGCCAAGAACTCAAAAACCCTATTCCTCTCTACCAGTCTATGATAAGTTGTCACATCATTTACGCTTTCCCATACCACAGTTTCTAAGTGATCTATTTCCTACCATAGGGCTTTCAGCATAGAGAAATACACAGCAAGAGGTTTTTCTCCCTGTTTCATACTTATCACCTGACTTCTTAACTGATAGGCTTTGGCTTCATTTTGCTTCTGAGAGTAGGTTTCAGTCACTCCATCCCAAAACTCCTTAGTAGTATTAGCTCATAAGAATTTTTTTACAATATGAGGTAACATAGAATTACATAGCCAGGGCATTACCATGTAATTCTCCTGCACCCATCGGGAAGAGTCTGTATTAGGTTTCTTCTCCTCCCCAGTGAGATACCCTAATTTTCTGCGGGAACCAATAGCCATCTTAGCTGATTGTGCCCACTCCAAATAATTTGTACCATCAAGTTTTAATGTAGTAATGATCCCAAACCCAAAAATATCACTACTACCTCCAACACCCAGTCCCACAGTACCGATAGATTTCATCTTGGTATTCCAACTCTCCATCTTACTTCAAACAGTTCAATAGTAAGAAAAAAAAAGATTGGAGACCTTAAAAAAATAATTTAATATCACATACAGAAACCAACCCTTCTGCAAGAAGAAAACCCTAGCTGGAGGGAAATCTCTCTCCTCCCCACACCTCCCAACAGAGAAAAAAGTGAATCGATCACTCAGGGAGGCCCAGAAAATTCCAGAAACCAAACCGCCCTCTTCAGAAAATCAAACGAAAACTAACAATACCTGAGCGCCCAAGATCAGATGAAAAACAAAGAGTCCAACTTTTCTAGGACTCTTCCCCGTACTCCAGTTCTTCCTGATTTTGATGCCAAATAATAGATCACCTTCCTGCTGACTAGATCCCACCAAAAACTCCAAGAACTGGGCAATCTATAGCAGATCGATCAGCCCTTTACTACTTCATGCAGTCGGTTGATCTAGGGCTGCATGAGAATGCTTCAAGAAACCCTAGCCGATGCTCTGATACCGAGTAGAAATCTGTTGAATTAAAAAATATAAAAGAAAAGTAGTTTCTTGAAGAGAGAAGGAGAAGAAGAGAAGTTGGAAAGAAAAGAGCAATAATCTGGCCGCCCCCTCCCCTTATTATTTATACTAAAATAATAGAACAGTACAAAGATAACTATGCCCTTATAGGGCAGCAAAACATAAAACAGCATATATAACACTCAAAAACTTTAATAAAATTTGGACTCACATAACTCCTGTGGTCTCCACCTCCTATCTAACAACTAACATAAAACATCTACTCAGAAAAACATCATAAAACTAATTAATCTTCAACATTTTCCACTTCAAAATACTTTCCATAACTCTTTAGACACCTCCTCCACTCTTGTACTTCAACCAACTTGCAGCCCCTACCAGGAAACACTTAAACCACTATAGGTCTCCTTCCGCAAAAAAAAAAAAAAAAAAAAAAAAAAAACTGTAACCTTTTTCCCTTCTTGCAACTTCAGTGCCTCCGAACCTCTTGTTCTTATTTCTTCAGCAATTATGTCATCCGCTAGGTACTCTTTATATTCAACTTCTACCCAATTACTCCTAAAATGGCCTTTCAGACATGCAATAGAATTATTTTGATTGTTATTATTGTTTACGAGAAATTCACCAAAAGTTTAGTTTTTTCTGTTTTTATTTTCCTTCACATTTCTACTTTTTTATGAAAGCTAGAAATATCATTTCTTTTTTATATTTTTATTTAATTAACCATTTAGCTATTTTGAATTTGGACAGCATATAATTATAAAAAGCAAAGCTTCATTACTAATAACAGGGAGAAAGAATATAAATAAGCATTCTTTTTATTTTTATTCATAACAAATAAAATTCCCAACATAAAAGATGGGATTTATGCTAGATTTAAGATTTGGTAGGCATCAACTTTAGAAATATGGAAAATTAGTGCAAAGAGCTTGTTGCACTTTGTTTTGTTGGCATAGAAAATTGAAATTGTCATTTTTTTAGGTAATTTTCACAAGGAAAAAACAGAGAAAGAGAAGTTACTTTGTACCTGAACAACATCTTCTCCCTTGATGACCCGTCCAAACACAATGAGCTTATCATTTAGATCTGTGGTGGGTGCAGTTGTGATAAAAAGCTCAAACCCTTTGCCATCATATTTACCTTTTGAAGTTCCAAGCATAAATGCTTCATGCTTTAGACTGGATGTTTAAAAGTACAAAGTACACCTGTCAGAACTTTGAAAAATAAAAGTGACCTTCAGAAAAATATAAAGTGGTTCATAAAAACCTTGTAGCAAGTTGGCTACTAGATTTTCCTTTCATTGTCCAATCTTCTGCAGCCCCTAGTCTTTGGAAGTCTCCACCTTGAATCACATAGTTTTTTATCACACGATGAAAAGGCATGCCTTTGAAGTGCCCCTTTTGGCTGCAAAAAAAAAGTGAGTTTATCAAATTATATGCAAATATGAAAAGAGAGCCACATATAGGACAGAGAGTAGAATTTTCATCGATATGACAGAATTGATGGAAGAGATTAGGACCATTAGGTTATTCCCCCTTCCAACATTTCAGGACCACAAAGATAATGAAAACCTTTTGTTATTTCTACCATCTTGCTTTCAACTCTAGCATCCCAAATTATCACTAGTTCCTCAAAGATTTTAAATTTGCCCTTCCTTGTTAGTTCCCTGATCCTCCGCATCCCCCACGTTTACCCCTCTATTATGAGCCTCATTCTCCTCCCATTGATCTTTTGCAGTGGGTCTTATCCTATACTTCAACTGTACACTATATGATTAGAATTTCGAAACACAACTCATATCTCCTTGGTTTCTATTTTGCTTTCTATATTTACAAGACTCACATTTGAGTACCTTGATTTTATAGCTCAGGAATCAGGAATCTCTTCATAAATTTTGAATCTCATCTTCCGACTCCTCAATTTCTTTGTCAACCTTTAAATTTACATGAAGCTCTGAATAGAGCACCTGCTGCACTGTGCTCTCTGCATCCTTCTCGAGCTGACTATGAGAAATAACCACCACTCCTAGCTGATGACACTGAAGTTTCTTTGCTGTCAATATATTCTCTTTTCCTTTTACCATAACCAACCTTAGATTCTGGATGTCACATGATCACAGATCACCTCATCCCTGATAACAACCACGTTGGCAGCAACCATCGTTTGCTGGAACAAATGACCTATCTCCTAACACTTTTCTTTGACAGATATTTAGTCACTACCCTCCCTAGTTATCTTTTTTTTTATCCATAACAGTAGATTTCATTAACAGATTAGAAGGAATTACATGCCAGACCAGCAATGTCTGGCCCCAAGAGTGTGTGTGTGTATATATATATATATATAATGTATGCGTTTTTTTATTAATAATTGCAACTTGCATTGATTAAAGAAGAGAAAGGAAGTACAAGTACAATTGGAGACAAAACCACTTATCTCCAAAACCAAAGAAAATTACAATTGATCCCAAAACGGTTTATTTCTCCCAACCGCTTGTTTTGCCAAAACATCAGCCATGCTGTTAGCCATCCTTTGGACCCATTGATCATTGTCATTGAATCATCCTTTGGACCCATCTAGCTAAAGTCTCTAGAGCTATTTTCAGATTTCTCGGTGGATGACTTGTATAGGAAGTGGTTGGAAATGGCTAACTCATCTTCTTCAAAACTTTGGGTTTGTATGTCTTGGACACCACTAACTGGGAGGGGTACATAAAGCTAAAATTTGACGGCTATGTATACTAAAAACCACTTTGTGCCACAACTTTTCTATTTCCATTGGAAATATCCACAACCACTAATTCATCAAAAAAAAATATCCACAACCACTTCCACAGAAGTGCAGCATTCCTCAACTCAATGTTTCTCATACCCAAATCACCTTGAGATTTGATTTTGCATACCACCTTCCATTTATGCAAATGATCCTTTTTCATCTCTCCTGGTTCCCATAGAAAGTCCATTCACTCCCCCTCAAACTGGTACATCAGTGAGATTCTTCACACTCTCCCTCAAACTTGGGGTATATGATATATTTATAGAGTGCCTAATTCGGGTCCAGGAAGACCTCTCTTGCTGAAATCTCAGAACAGAGATCAAGGATTAGGGTCGATCAGAACAGCCCTATCTTCAGACAAAGCACCCAGAAGAATAGAAAGATGAGACAACATTCAACTTGTTGATGAGAATAATACTGATGATGATGATTGATTGATATATCTTGATAGATAGCAACTATAATTTTTTTTAGGGGAACCAAATAAGATATTGGGTTGCCCCAAAGTTGCCTTTTTTGTTGAGCCTTGGAAATGAAGACATAAACATGATGCCATGTAAAGCTCATATTTATATAATTATATGAACATATCAAATAGCAATAAAATCAAAGATATGGTTTTTTTATTGCTTAAAATTGAAGTTGAACTTGATCATACACATGCATCTGCTGAATTATGATTCATGAAAGTGGTGTAATTGTCAAACTCACTACCCGTCTACTACTTACCTATTTATATTATGGTTGTAGGCTGAAAATTAGTACAGTAATTTTTTCCAATTCTTGAGGGGTTAAGGTATTTTTATAGTTTTTTGACAATTTTCAAAAAAATCTGAAACTACTTTTTGATATGATGCCAAAGAGCGTTGCTAATAAGAACTAACTCTGCTGCATTAAAGAAGGGATAGTTTTTTATATGATGCCAAAGAACAATGAACAAGTGAAGAATATAGTGTTTCTAATGTGGATGAAAGTGGTTTCTAATGAACCGTGAATAGATGCCCAATGCATAGTATTTCCACATATAAAAATTGCACTCTAGTAGTTTTAAGTAGACAATGGATCCACAAGACTCAAAACAAGCACAATTCCTGCAATACACCTATTATGTATGTTTGGACATGACCGTCCTACATGAAGATTTCTGAGGAAGCATGTCCTTGTAAATTCCTCACTGTGAGATCTATTTGGTAATTCTCTAGCAACTCCTCATGAGTTAGATGCATAATTTAATCATAGTTTTCAAGGTGCAAGGGCAAGCCTAGGTGACATGGGGATGCCTTGTTGCCCAGTCACCTGGGCAGGCACCTAGGTATTTCCTAGGCGATGGGCTTTTTAAAGTAAAAAATTATATATCCTAGGGTAGTTCCCTAGGTTCCGTAGCAACTAGCAACCATATTTCCTTAATAGTTATCCATAATTTTCATAAGCAAAAACTTCATGTTAAAGTATAGAAAACCAAAGTATTCGTGAGAAGAAAAAAAAGAAAGAAAAGTAAGTTCAGAAAATGAAGGGGCTGAGCCCCTATTTTTATTATAGAGAAACAAGAAAAGAAAAAGGTAGAAGAAGAAGAAAATGTGTTGATTAGACAAAATTTCAAGTTCTTCCTTACTTATTGGTTCAGGTTTTGAAGTCTTTAAGGATTCAAGAGAACATTTAGCAATGTGTGTAGATTAAACCCTAACATAAAAGAAAATAATAAAAAGAAACAAGTATATAAACACATAAAATGAATATTTTAGTTTAATAATGTCTTTTATAATTATAATTTCAAAAAATTAAGAACATAAAACCATTTCATAACACCATGTTAAAATCTGCTTCTAAGTTTCTATAATTTTCTCTGTTCTGTTAACTACCAAGAAAAGAGTTTGGTGTTCCTGCAGTGTCTCTACCAAAAATCATAATTATTATAGGTAATAAAAGATCCATGGCAAGTGTTAAAATCACCTCTTGGTGAAAATCACAAATCCATTTGTCTCAATGAAATAAAGCTGTGTTTAGGGGTGCTTCTATGGCTTATTGCATCCAGGAAGCTAAAAGCACTCAAAAAATGCATTTGATAAAAAAGCCACAAATGGACTTATTGGGTCTGAAAAAGCAGTAGAAGCCTGTTTCAAAGAAGGGGAAAAAAATATGGCTTCTGCATTACTGGGAAGTGGGTTTTATAAAGACAAAGCTGATTGATAAAATGCAAAGTGATTCTCGAATCAGCACTTTTAGGAAGCACTTCTTGGAAAGCCCATTTTAAGAGGTAAAGCAACCCTTACCCCCCCCCCCCAAAAAAAAAAAAAAAATGCAGCCTAAATGCAATGGAATGTTTTACATGTGTTGTTTATTAGTTCAGCTAAACTCATATCAGTGCAAACTTTGGAATACTATCACGGCATACCTACATTATCAAGGAGTAATCAAAAGTTTTTGAAGACTGAAATAACTAGCAAGTGATGGATGCATAAGTATAGTGACAAATTCCAAATACTCACCATAAGTCAAGGAATTTATCCACAATCTCAGGAGAACCTTCTTTGTTTAGCTCCACTGTTATCAAGCCTTTTGAGGTGTTTAGGATCTAATGCAAATAAGGCAGTCTGATAAAAAATGTAAACAACGAGGCATATAGGCATAATGATGTTGATAGATGATTTCTCAAAAAATGATGTTGATAGATGTAGAAACAAACAAAAAATCAACATAAATAAAAAATTAAAACAAGGAATAAGAGCAAAAACTCACTAACTTTTGATATGATCAACATCCATCTTTTCAACAACTAAGTTAATGCTCTTTGTTGGGAAGTGTTCTATGGGAAGGTAAAACACCTTGGGACAATTTGATAAAGCAAAGATCCTCTCTGTGTTTATCCCCTTACTTGTGCATTCTTTGCAAATCTAGTGGAGAGGATTTTTTTTTTTATTTCTAAAATGTAATTAATAAGACTTGAACCCATGACCTCTTGTTTTTATATATTGCTTAATTACCACTATCCCACCTCTTTACTTGTATGGAGAGGATTGTTGTCACTTTTGTATTTCTTGTTCTTCTACTGCAAAATTGTGGGATTGGTTCTTCTCTTGTTTGGGTGCAGGTGGACTCTCCCTTCATAGATATAGTTTTTATTTGGCCCATCCACCTTTGTTATCACTTACATATTTCTTTTCTTTGATTTGGTCCATTTGGGAAGAGAAAAATGCAAGAATTTCTCAGGAGAATGAGAGAAGTACACAAGAAATCAAGGTGTGTGATGACCAGGGTGATACACCGGTTAAAAACCGTGAACAGTTTTCACCAGTTTTCCTTTGATGAGGGTGGTGGACAATAGCAGTTCTCAGAAGGATAGAACAGATCTAGCTTGGACACCACCTCCAAAAGAGTACTTAAAGTTTAATTTTAATAGAAGTATTCAAGGAAATCCAAGATGGTCTGGTGTAGGAGGGGTGGCGAGAGAGAAGGGTGGGAATATTTTGGCACTTTACTCAGGCCTGATGGGGGAAGGAGACTCTATTAGGGCTGAACTGCTTGCTGCAAAACAAGGAATCCAGATTGCTCACCAGCTTAGTTTGGTAAATTTAATAATAGAAGGAGTTTCTAAGGTAGTCATGCTGTCGTGGGATGGCTGCAAAATCCAGATTCTGTCCTTTGGTGTTATAGAGATGAAATCAAGAAATTTCAATGGTATACAAGGAGTATGAATGTAAGAGTACACTGAGTTAAGAGATCAGAAAATTCTTTGGCTGATTTTCTAGCCAAACAAGGGACAAATAGGGATACTTTACACTAGGCTCAGCTGTAACTTTCTTTTAATCTGTTATATTTGTTTTTGATTTGGGGGAGGGCACAACTCATGCCTCTCCAAGGGATGCTTGTACTGGTTTAAGCTCTTGATATTAATAAAGTAATCATTAATCATTTATCAAAAAACAACTAAAAAATACAACACAATTGGGAATTGGTCTTTATTCAAGGTAGACAGATCATTGACCAAATGTTAATCGCCAATGAATGTGTGGAGGACTTAAAAAGAAGGAAGAAAGGTTTTGTGTGTAAGTTGGTTGGATCTTGAAAAAGCTTGTGACCTGGTGGATTGATCTTTCCTTCTTGAGACTTTGAGATGCTATGGGTTTGGGGAGAGATGGTGTGGATGGATTGAAGGCTGCTTGAAGACTTGTCATTACTCAGTAGTGGTTAACAGAGTGGTCAAGGATTTTTTTTCCCACTCTTAACTTTTTTTATTTACCTTGGTTGTAGATGTGTGTAGTAGGCTTCTAAGAAGAGTTGATAGGATGGGTTTCTTTAAAGGCCGGAGGATAGGAAGCCTTGGATTAGTAGTTACACATCTACAGGTTGTAGATGATTACTATCATTTTTTGTGAGGGTGGGGATCCTAGTTGGCAAGATACTTGAAGTGGGTGGTGAAGTTGTTTGAATCTCTCTCCAACTTGACTCTAGATTGGCCTTTGGAGTACTTAGGTTTGCCTCTAGGAGACAATCCAAGGGAAAGTAGGTTTTGGAGTCCAGCTATTGATAGTTGTGGTAAGAGGTTGGTTGTATGGAAGAGAAACTATATCTCTTTAGGGGGATAAATTACATTAATCAAGTCTACTCTAGCCAACCCCAACCTACCAGTTTACTACATGTCAACTGTAATCATTCATGGAGAGAGAGAGAGACGAGAGAGAGAAAGAGAAGAGAAGAGAGAAAAGAGGAGAAGAGGAAGATATGATTGAGAGACACAAACAAAAAAACTCTTCTGGCTGCCACCAGTTTAGTTATTTATATTAACTTAGTATAAAAGGAATGGAAGATTACAAGTATGCCCCTGGTGGCACTCCCTAGTAACAAACTAATAAAAAAGAATGAAACTAACTGGCTGACAGCATCTTAGGCTAACAGCACACTAACAGCAACTGTAAAATAACAATTAAATAATCCTCACAACACTCCCCCTCAAGTTGGGCTGAATATGTCTATCATTCCCACCTTGTCACATAACTCATTGTGCCGCAAGTATGGAAGTCCTTTTGTGAGGACATCAGCAAGTTGTTCCTTGGAGTTGACATAAGGGATGCAAATTTCTCTTTTTTCCAATTTTTCCCTTATGAAGTGTTTGTCCACCTCAATGTGCTTAATCCTCTCATGTAGGACAGAGTTGCTGGCGATGTTTCTGGTTGCCTTGTTGTCACAGTAAAGAGACATAGGATTATGAACAACAACTCCAAACTCCCCTAAAAGATTTTTTAGCCAAAGGACTTCAACCACCCCATGTGCCATAGCTCTATATTCAGCTTCAGCACTTGACCTTGCTACCACACTTTGTTTCTTCCTTTTCCAGGTCACTAGGTTTCCTCCCACAAATGTGCAATACCCACTTGTGGACTTTCTATCATCCACAACACCTGCCCAATCAACATCTGTAAAGACTTCCACCTTTAGGTGATTATGTTTACTGAATAGTAGACCTG
>NW_010729096.1:894140-957202 GCF_000365185.1 Nelumbo nucifera | reverse complement strand
TTTCTGAGCGGGCGACTTCAATTCCAAGGAAATACTTCAAGGGACCTAAATCTTTCACTTCAAATTTAGATGCAAGGAATTGTTTCAATTTTTGTATTTCTGATCTCCAATTTCCTGTAATGATGATATCATCCACATACACTATCAATACAACAACTTGTTCCTAACAGTGTCGGTTGCTCAATGTTTGGCTGCTCCACATCTCTATCACATTGTTGATCTCTACAACGTGTACGTTGGAAGACACGAAAGGGAGCAAGATCCGAAATAAAAGGAAGAGAGACTTGGCGGACCTGAACCTGCTTCTCCTCTTCCACACTACTACTCTCCCCCTGAGGAGAAGCAGGGAAGAGCGGTTCAGACTCAAATAAAGACACATCCATAGACACAAAAAACTTATGACTAGCAGGATCAAAGCACCAATACCCTTTTTGAGAGGAGGGATACCCCAGAAAGATACAAGGAATGGACCGAGGGTCTAACTTGCTTTGAGACGGAGACAAATCATGGACAAAGGCACGACAACAAATAACTCTCATGGGAATGGAAAATAAAGGGGACTGAGGGAATAACAACTGATGAGGGGCCATGTAGTTCAACACTCTGGAGGGCATGCGATTGATGACATAAGCAGCTGCAAGTATAGCATCCATCCAAAACCTTTTTGGAACATTCATGTGTAACATCATCCCGCGAGCTACCTCAAAGAGGTGTCTGTTTTTTCTTTCTACAACACCATTTTGTTGTGGTGTTCTTGTGCATGAGCTCCTATGAATAGATCCGTGGGAGGCAAAGAACTCATTGAGCTCACCGTGGAAACATTCTTTTGCATTGTTTCATTGGAAGATCTGTATTTCAACATGGAATTGCGTAAATACCATCCTCTAGAAGTCTTTCACAATCTTTGGAACTTCGTCTCTACTACGCATAGGGAATACCCATGTATAGCGAGAGAAGTCATCGACCAATGTGATAAAGTACTTATATCCGCCCTCAGAGATTATAGTAGTAGGCCCCCATACATCAAAATACACAACATGAAAAGGAACACTTGATCTTTTATTATTTGAGTGAAAAGTTGTTCTACATTGTTTGTTCAACTAACACGTTTAACACTGGAACTCCAACACTGAACATGACTTAAATAAAACCAGAAACAAAGACTTTACTATTTCAAAAGAAACATGACCTAACCGACTATGCCACAAAAAAATTTGACTCTTATTTGATTGACTATATGAATCTGAGGATGACACCGAGAGACCAACTTTGTTGTCAAGAATGTAGAGACCATCCACTAGGCTCCCTCTACCAATCGTCTTCCCAGAAGTTAGATCCTGAAAAACACATGAACCAGGAAAAAAAGTTACACTACAGTTTCAAGAGTTTGTGATACTACTGATTGAAAGCAAATTTATAGGAAGTTGAGGGACATGCAATTCACAATTCAGGTTAAGGCCATGGGAAAGAGATATTGATCCTTGGCCTACAATGGAGGAGAATGATCCATCTGCAAGCTTCACTTTATCCCTTCCTGACAAAAGGCTATAAGTCTGAAACAAGTTCGGCTTACCGGTCATGTGGTTAGAGGCCCCTGAGTCAATGATCCAAGGGGAACTAGTGGCAGTAGTGACATGGAATGCAGAAGCCGCATTACTTGATGTAGATGCAAATGAAGTAGGAGTACCAGTGACTGAACTATCCATTTGTCGCAAAGCCCTACCATATGACTCCAAGTGGTCTCCGAAGGAATTCATGATATCTTCCTTGGGGTCAACAACCTAAGTATCTTGGGTTGCCACATGTGTTGCATTATGTGTTGTGTCCGTCTTCTTTTGACCTTGCCATTTACCCTGTTCTTGGTTCTTAACTGCCCACTTGGGTTTCCCGTGAATGTCCCAACATGTGTCACGTGTATGTCGTGAGCGCCGACAATGRGTACAAAACAACTTGTCTTTATCATCAGCCTTCTTGGTGTCACTTTTCTTCCCCATGTTGTTATTACTCATTGCAGCCAATGCAACTTGTTGGTCCCCCTCGATTGTAACCATCACACTCCGCCACTTTCTTCAGATTGAACAAGGGCATATACCTCGTGAACCGACGACAACTCTTTACTTCCTAAGATCTGAACTCTCAAGAGTTCATAGACAAGGTTCAGTCCCAACAAGAAGGCAAACACACGCTGCTGAGAAACCAGCTTCTTGTAGGCCTTAGCATCATCATCATGTTTCCACTCTATAGCCTGATAATGATCCAATTCTTCCAATACGAAAGTAAGGGCTGAATAATAGGTAGACAAACTACAATTTCCTTGTTTACAGGTTGAGGATTCATCTTGCAACTGGTAAACCTTGGCATAATGCCTTTGCTCAGAATATGTGGTTTTGGCCTGTTCCCAAATCTCACTAGCGGTGTCTTCCCACATAAAGTTCTTCTTCACATCAGGTTCCATGGCTGCAAGGAGCCAAGACATCACCATACTGTTTTCTTGGTCCCACCTATCATGTTCACTCACTCTTGGGTTCTTTCACCCTTCCATTTATGTAACCAGATTTTCCCCTTGTTGTTACATAAAGTTTTACACTTTTAGCCCACTCCAGGTAGTTTAGACCATTTAGAGGGGTAATGGGCATGGGAAACATCATGTTTTCACTTCCCATACCAGTTGTGTTGCGGGTTGGTGTAACCCCCGATGAAGCTGAATCATAGTTTGCCATAAAGTACTGCTGAATCAGACCAAATCCCACACAACTACACAACAGCCACAATCAGAATACCAACCCCCAAGAAATTTATTTCTGGAATGTGGAAAAACAAAGAACTGCTGAAATCAACTCAGTGATGGTTCAGCCATTAAAACAGCCCAGTAATCAGTCCAGCACCAGCCATTAAAATAGTATAGTAGTAGTTCGACTACAGCACATGCAATCTAACAGTCCAACATCTAAACGAAGGTATAAAACCAAAAAAGTAAGGCCTTCACACCATTGGCCATAGAAAAACACAAGAACACATACCCTGTCCAGCACCTGTATGAAGGTGCCAACCCAGAAATTAACCTCACAGCATCGAACGGACAAGGAAGGGAGTCTTTACTGCATCGCCCTTCTTCTGCTAGGGTCTCCTTGATGTTACAACCAAGGAAGAACCCAAAGGAAGAGCCGCAAGTGGCCTTCTAGGGTTTCTCTGTCTTCCACGTCCAAGAAATCAAAGAAGAAAGAGAACGAAGCAGGCTCAGATGGGAGAAATAGGTTTTTATAGCCCAGAACCTTTCTCTGATACCATGTAATCATTCATGGAGAGAGAGAGAGAGACGAGAGAGAGAAAGAGAAGAGAAGAGAAGAGAAGAGAGAAAAGAGGAAAAGAGGGAAAGAGGAAGATATGATTGAGAGACAAACAAAAAAACTCTTCTGGCTGCCGCCAATTTAGTTATTTATATTAACTTAATATAAAAGGAATGGGAGATTACAAGTATGCCCCTGGTGGCACTCCCTAGTAACAAACTAACAAAAAAGAAAGAAACTAACTGGCTGACAGCATCTTAGGCTGACAGCACACTAACAGCAACTGTAAAATAACAATTAAATAATCCTCACAACATCAACCTTTAAGGTGTCACAAAGGGAGGTTTTGAAGGTAGAAAAAAATCATGAGGGACTTCTTGTGGGAGCCTAGGGAGGGTAGGAAGGATCACTTGGTTACATGGGAAATTGTTTGCAAGAGCAAGGAGCAAGGGGGGTTCGGGCTAGGGAACCTAGGGAAAAAAATAGCTTTGTTGAGCAAGTGGTTGTGGAGGTGGCCTTTGGAGGGGGAGAGACTCTAGCATGAGGTGATTGAAAGTATTCATGGATGTGTTGGCAATGGTTGGGATGTGGGTGTCTCTCAGCGGGAAACCATGGCTTCTCCCTAGAAAGCCATACATGGCATTCTTCCCCAATTCTTAAGCTTTATAAGGTATGGTGCATGTATTGGGGACAAAGTTTTGTTCTAGGAAGATCTCTGGGTTGGAAACTCTACTCTTAAGGACCTTTTTCCTTCCTTGTACTCTCTTTGTCCTCAAGAATGAACCTATACAACATTTTGCTTCCTTTTCTCCTTCAATTGATGTCAATTGTAGTGTTTTTAAAATTCTACGATTTACGATCCATATCGAATTGTTAGCAGAACAATACATATCGTATACAATAATCGTATTTTGAAAAAATTGTGCGATTTGTATTCAAATTGTTAGACCGAATCGTAAATCGTGATTTTTAAACGATTTGAGCAGTTAATCAATTAAAGTGCTTTTAGGAGGAAAGGACTGCATAGTCCTATTTTAAAGTTTTACTTTTATAAATGAGGGTAATATTGTAATTTTAATGATTAAGGGTTATTTGTCTCATCAAGCTACCAAACGAGACTTACCTCCAAATGAAAATGCCTGGGCAAGAGAGAAAAGAAACCATTCTCCATTTTGAGGACCACCAATGCTTCACTCTACCACCGAAGCATCTTCTTCTTCTTTGGTAGACTCTTCTTGTTCTTTGATGCCAAAACAGGGGCTCTGCCCTTCTATTTTTTATTCTGTTTCGACACTAAAATAGGGCCTCCGCTCTTCATATTCTTCCTCTTATACAAATATTTTGCCCAAGGTTCAAAATATCGATACGCCCGATATGCCGGTAGGGCCGGTTTAGGGCTCCACCCCCTGAACCGGTCAGACCCCCGATACACCCACTATAGGGGCGTATCGGAGGGGTCCCGGAACGATACGTATCGGCCGATACGTGTCGATACTTTGAACCTTGATTTTGCCCCTTCATCTTTAGATGCAAAATAGGAGAACTTTCTTCCTTATTTTCTCACACAAAAACAAGGGCTCCGACCGCTTATTGGTTTCTCTTTTTTTTATACAAAAGAGGGGCTACTCCCCATTTTTTCCAATTTTTATTTGACACAAAAGGGGCTATGCCTTGTTTTTACCTATTTTTGTAATGTGAAACAGGAGCTCTGCTCTATTGTGTTTTCAGCTATTTTAACATAAAAAGCAGGGGCTCAACCCTGTTATTTTCTTCTCTCTTTTCCTTGTGCTAAACAGGATCTGCTCCTCATTTTCTCCCATTTTTTAACACAAAATAGGGGTTCCGCCCTATTGTTTTTTCTCCTCTTTTGTATGCAAAATAGAATCTGTACTCCATGGTTTTTTAAGTCTTTTTTGACATGAAAAGGGGCTTGGGCCCATGTTGTTTCGGTAAGGCAATTGGCTTATAATTTGTTAACTCCTAATGTGAGTCTTTATAAATGTGTTATTATGTTGAATTATCATGTTCTTAGATGTGTGTCCCCTCCTCTCTCTCTCTCTCTCTCTCTCTCTCTCTTGTATTTTTCATGAATTGCATGTTTGACTTAATTATAAAAACTTGAAGTTGAAATTATAGTGAATTAGGGATTAGAAAACATTATGATTCTTTTCCCTTAAAAACTTGGAGATACGATCACAAGATAGGCAAATATTCAATAGCAGATTAGTAAGATCATAGGCTCACTATTACTACCTACATATATTGTGTCTACAGGTTGAAAATTAGTAGTCACTTTTCTATTTTTTTAGAGGTTTGGGTATCTCTTATAGTTATTTCAACAACTTTTAGAAAAATCAGAAAAAATCTTACCACTCACAATACGATTCGATTCAAACCTCTTTACGATTTATGATACAATTATGATTTTCAGAACATTGGTCAGTTGGGACTTAGGTTTGAGAAGAGGTCTAAGGGGCCATGAGTTTGATCAAGATGCTTTACTAATAAAAGTCCTTGACTCCTTGTCAGATCCTTCCTCCTCTGATAGTCGGGTGTGGAAAACACTAAAGGCCTCTTTTCTCCTCCTTGTCTCTGGACTCATCTACCCCTATTTTCCCCTCTAAAGAAGTGTGGTCTAAGCCTATCCCTCCCAAGGTTGGAGCTTTCTGCTGGGAAGCCTTTCATGGAAAGTTAAACACTTTGGACAACCTACAAAGAAAAAGACTGTACCTTTGTTTATCCTTGAGCTGGTGTATCTTGTGCAAAGTTAATAGTGAAAGTTGTTACCATATGTTATTCTCGTGCCCTGTTGTTGCAAGCCTGTAGGAAAGGTTGTGATCTTTTTGGGGTGCAAGTGATCTTTGCCTCTGCAGATCAGTAATCTTTTTTACCCTACCTTCTTCAAGTGGCCTAACCACCTAAGAGATGGGGTAGAATCCTTTAAAGATGTGCTAGAGTTGCATTGGTTTGGACAGTTTGGGAGGAGAGAGAAATGCAGGATTCTTTAATGATAAGGAATGAGGAGGCTATTTGGGACTACATTGTTAGCAGGGTGATACTATGAGCTAAAACACTAAATATCTTCTATCTAGTTTCCTTTGATCTATGGAGAAATTGGGGAGCCGTAGAGAGGAGATCAGTGTTAAAGGTCAAGCTTTTGATAGACTGGGTACCTCCTGAAGAAGACTTCGTTAAACACAACTTTGATGGTAGCAGCTTGGGGAACCCAGGGCCTTCAAGAATTGGAGGTGTTTTCAGAGATGCAAATGGCAGTATAGTTGCTATGTTTTCTAGTCTGTTGGGTGTGGGGGACTCAATCAAAGCCGAGGCTCAAGCTGTTTTGCAGGGGGTATAATTAGCTAAAGAGATGAATGTTGTTAGATTACTTATTGAGGGGGGGACTCGAAGTTGGTGATTAGTTGACTAAGGAATGTGGATTCTATTGCATGGAGACCTACAAGGAAGCTGTGAAGAGGTTTAAATGGCTGACATCCAACATGACAATAAGGACTCAGTGGGAAAGGAGATCAGTTAATGGGTTAGCTGACTACCTAGCTAAGCAAGCATTGCATAGGGATCATCTTTTTCTGGGCTAAATTGTAATTTACTTGGCTTTTTTAGGCTGCACCTTGCACCTATGTGTGGGAAGCTCATTGTATAAGTTGTTTATTGTTTTGATAAACTTTAATAAATTTTCTCTTTTACTTGTCAAAAGAAAAAGGGTTTGTGACTCTTGAAGATTGTCCTTCATGAGTGAAAAGCGTGTGTATTAAAGATCTTGAAATCATGGTTAAGATGGATATCTAGAGATCAGAATGAGATTGCTTAGCTAGGTTTGAGGGTTAATTAGGTAGAAATGTATAGCAGATATTCATTGCCATGGAGCTTTTCTATCTATGTAGGGTACAGCTTTAGATGGAGTCATTTCTTTTTGCTTGAAGTCCATCCTAAACTCATTTTTATAACCACCTTTTTCCCATTTATTAACGTAAGTTTATTATTTCATTTATATTGTACATGTAGTAGTATAATGCTTGTCCTGGTGTGGATAATCAGCTTTTGCAGTTGTTGAGAATACAAAATCTAGAATTATGGGATGGTTTTCCCTCTTGAAAATCTACTTCATCTCTATGTTACAATTCTTGGCTATATATAACAAATAACTATTTATTCACTTAGAACAAGGTGCTTACCTGAAAAAAAAATTGTTCATTCAAAATAGCTAATTACCTTATACAATAAGCAACTAGTTGTGTCCTGGCTTCTCAAGGATGATTTTTCCCATCCAATTTATTAATATAATTATTGATTTTCTCCAATATTTTTGCCCTTAATTGGTACATTAAATACACACTATGTTTTAGTAACAATAACTGATTCTACTCATAAGTCTGGGTTACAAATTTGCCCTCAAAGTAAATGTCACATTTAATGGCTTAATGCTATTATTTATTATGTATTTCCATCTTTTTCTCTTCAGATTCTGAAACCCATCCTTTTGCAGTTTTGCTCCACCTTTATAGTGGACACTTATAATTTGTATAAATTTTCAAAAAATTACAAAAGATTAAGAGGCCCTTCATGCGCTTACCCCTTATTCTATTATTATTTTTGAAGATAAATAAAAAAATGAAGTTTATTAGAGAAAAGGAAAAGGAGATACAGCAGGGTGATAAGGAATCACCCAGCAAGGACAGACCCAAAATACAACAGACCCACCATAACAAAAGCCCCTAAAAACAGAGAATTAACCCTACAGACATACCAAAGCACCTTAAGAAACAAACCCATATACAATTACAAGTATCACAACAAAAATCACAGGGGTCCTTACCACCAACCCCTAAAACAAACAAGAGACTGAAACCCAGAAGCTCCAAATCCTGCCAGAAAACACATGAAAAAAAGCATCCTGAAACAATCCAACTGATGAAATGCTCGATTTAAACTTTATCCATTTCCTCATCGTGTCCACTGTCTAATATAGTAATCTGTTGTCTCATCTGGGTAACTTTCTTTATCTTTCTCCCTTTCTTTTTTAATCCTGCTCAATATACTCCCAGCTTCAGTCTGGCAAAAACATTTGAAACTTGTCTCTTTTGACTGGTTTTCTATTTTCTAAATTTTCTTACTGCATTAGGGCATTTCTCCCCCCTTGTAGATCCCTCCCTTTGAGCATTAATTCTTCCAACTCAAATATGGCATTCTTCTCAAACAATTGATCTGCACTCAGGTCTTCTCTACCCTTCCCCTCCTCTACATCTCCAACTATCTTTAAACTTCCAAATTCCTTAGTTGTCCCTGAAACAGAAATCAGAATCAGCCGCCCCCTTAATCTTCTCTTTCGTCTGGACTCTAGTATTTTCACCTCCCTAAAAGCTTCCTTTGCAAAATCCTCTCCCCCCAAGAAGAATAAACCCAACAATCTACTGACCCTCACCCCTGTGTTCAGCACCCTTCCCAGATCCACAGATTTCTCAACTTCATGATTCTCATCTATGACTACTTGTTCCTCCTCTGTACCTGTTGCTCCATCCTCTTCCACCTGATCCTACATTCTCTTGCAAAGGCCTGGTTCTGCATTTTTGTTTCCTTATGTAGACTCTTGACAAAGACTTTCTTTTCCTCATCCTCTTCATCAATGGTCTCTACTCTTGACAAAGACTTTTTCTTTTCCTCATCCTCTTCATCAATGGTCTCTACTTCTTCCCTAGAGACCTGGAGGCCACCATTTTCCATCTCAAGCCCTGTTTGAACTTTGTCCCTCTCTCCCCCTCCTCCATGTTCATTCAACCCCAAACTGTTCTCCCTTCCACCCTCTTTTTTTTTTCAAAATCCAGCTCTTCAAATATGTTTAAGTCATCTTCTCCCGCATTGTCATCTTCTTTCATGAAAATTTCTCCTAGCTGAATCCACTCCATGACCTTGGATTCTGATCTTCCAATGCAGAATTTCCTTTCTGACGCCTCCCTCGCATCTGGTTCAATCTCATCGGAGGGAGCCAAAATTCGTAAGCCTAAAAAATCGGAGCACTCACCTAATCTTTCGTTGTTACGAGGAGGTTTCTCAGATTCATCTTTTTCATTTTTAAGAGGAGACTCACTGGGATTATTCGGCAAGTTGCTAAAACACCCCTGAAACCTGCCTAGTTCAGACCACTCGCCCCTGTGACCTGAACCACTCTCTTTTCCTGGTTCAAAGTCTAGCTTAATCGGGTCAGATAACAAAACCGACATTAAACTATCCACCTACTTTTGTTTCTCGAGCTCAACGTCCCCTTTCTCAAAATCATTTAAACTTTGGAACCTCCCCGATGAGTGGAGATTGTTCAAAACTTCCTTCGTGGCTTCTCCCCTTTATCTTCCATGCCTATCACATTAGCGTCTCTCTTCCGATCTTTGTCTGCCACGTGGTCCACGCCCTACCTCGTCACCTTCGTCTCCAACCTCTCGCCCTTCCCCCCACAGCAACGCTTCGTGCTCAGACACAATCCAGACCGTCGTCCAAGCTCCATCTATGAAGACATCAATTGAACAAGGAATTTCATCTGGCTTCACTCCAGCAATTTTCATCACCGCATAGCAGAGTTGCCCGTCTTCTATCAAATGGGAATATCTTAACTCCTTCCATTTGAATTTTCTTTTTCAGCTTATCCAGAATAACTCCCCAGTCTGTAATCTCCTTTCCTGCTTCCAAGATCATTCTTCTTTCCCACCCTTCTGTGTTTCCTTCCAATGTCAACCTTTGCACTTTGTTAACACAACTTACAATTACTTCTTGTTGTGCCACTATATTTTTGCTGCTTTGGTAGACTTCTCTGGTTAACATACCAACCTTCATCATCAGATATTCTTGCAACATCTGAGAGACCAACCTCCAACCCCTCCCCTGCTTTCCCTCCAGAAAACAAACCATTTGTTTTCTATTATCTCCAAAAAACCTCTGTTACAGCCACAAACCAACCTTTCTGGTTGTATTTCAAAGCCACCTGATACCCTCTTCTTGAAACTTCCAAAGAACCCATCCAACCATTTTTCTTCACCGTGTAGCTTCTCCTGTTAGGAAGATAGTTGCCCTTCCTTTTTCTCTTAATTTCAGCACTGAAAGGTTTTTGCTCTTTCCTTCTTCGAAGACCAATTTCTTCATTTCAATCAAGGTCTCGACTCTCCAACTTCTCTCTAGATTCCCCATACTCTCCAACTTAGGCACCATACTGTTGTTGGATAATTCACTCATTCGCTACACCTTTATGGTGGATAGCTATGATATAGTGTACAAATTTTTCAAAATAATAAAGGATTGTTACATCTAGTCATATTCAGGTTCAGAAAACCAGGGCAGAAACATGTTATTGCCAAACAATACTAGAAAAAACTTACAGCATAACTAGGAAGATCAAACTTATTCAGATCTCCAACTGCATCAGCATCCTATAGAACAAAACAAATAAAATCAGAATGTATAAGGTTTCACTTAAAGGAAAAAACATCAACTTAATGACTTAACCACATACAACAAAAACGGGAACCAACCTGATCATTAAAAGACACAATAAAAACAGCACATCAAGGAGATACCAACATGTGAAAGAAAAAGACAGGAACACAATGCAAAAATAAAGAAGAAGAAAGAAGTAAATGTACCACAAGATTTGGCAAGTCATTCTCTAGTTGGTATCTTGACCTATAAAGTGGTTATGAATTACTTCAGTTACAGAATGTAATTATGATAATAATAACCAATAAAATTATCAACTAAGATCTTCCACTGTAAATTCCATCAGACATTGTTAATTGATACATTTCAGAACAGGAAAAAAGAACAATAGAAAAGAAAAGAAAACATCACAACCTCTGAGACCAATGCCTGTATGTAGCAACTAAGCACAAAACAATCAAGACAATAATTAGATTGCAAGTGATAATTGTAGTGGCACTGATTCGAGTTGGACCCTTCTTCTTTTTGCTCTGGAGCAGCAGCGCTTGAGGTTTGATCCTTGCCATCAGGTACAACCTTCACCTGTGAATTTCTGTGAAGTCCCTGCATGTGAATAAAACCTGAGTTAGGAAATAGGAATTTCACCAAGCACTCAAGCCAAAATTTGTCACCAGATAAAAACAACACGGAGTTTTAACTAAAAGTCCAGAAGAAATGAAGAGTGTCCAATTCTATATCCATTTCCATTCTAGTTGAAGTTTGATAACTTTGTTGTCAGTGAAATACCCAAATATGATCTTACAGAACACAGACCAACAAACTCCAAAAACAAGGAGAAGAAAGTACAGAGCCTGAAGAATAGCCTGTAGTAATTTAGATTAGAAATACCTAGCTTTTTCTTTATATTCAAAACTTAACTACTTAGCTGAAAAGAAAATGAAACAAAAACAGTAGGAATCCTGCAAATAACCTGCTCAATAGCAAATAAACAGGCTCACACTACTCAAGATGCCAAAAAAATGCACCTATCAAAAAAAGGATACCAAATAAATACATTTTACGGATACAGTTAACAGTATAAAAAGCTTTAATTCTCGTTTTTACTCATAAAATTGCACCAGAAATGAATAAAATAATATTAAGGGCAAAAACTATACAAATATACCATAGCTTCGCATCATTCAATAAAAAGCGTAGCCCTTAAAAAAGAGAAAGAAGAATGAAAAGAGAGCAGAGCTTCCTTGAAAAAACGAAGAAACTCGGAAATGCTCAAAATGTTCAAAAAAAAAAAACGAGAGAGGGGGGGGGGGAGAGAGAGAGAGATCTGTATATATGATTTCCAGCTTCATTTTCTATTTCAAAACTTTGCAGTTTGCACTGCCTTCACCAACAAATTTACTACTATTACTTAAAAGATAAGCGTTAATAGTTCGAGTCTTTTTTTCAACAAAATGTTTCCTCGAATCCAAAATATTCCCGTAGCAAACCTCAAAAACTCCAAAGGAAATCGTAGACCAATAGAAGTCCATTCCTAAATTTCATCTGATTAGCGACAAAACATGTCTGATAATCAGGAATGCCAATTCGATCAAAATCCAAACAAATCAGACAGATCCTGAGATAATCTCCAATGGTACATCCTTGAATCCAAACTTGCACGAAATAACAAATTTTACAAAAGACTAATATGCAGAATTTCTCCCATTTAAATCCTCATACAGGCATAAAGACACACTAATCGCAGGAGGGAAGGGGGAAAAAAGAACTCGAAAAGCAAAATAGCTCAAATTCACTGCTCCAAAGCCGGGAAGGATAGTGAGAAAATACGAGCAATCTATCAGACAAACGAAAAAACAGAAAGACTTCCAAGGCTCCAGGTCCAGATCCAAAATAAATGTCCAGAAAAGCATTCGGACAATCTAACAAGAAAGCAGGGAAAGAGAGATGGTAAGAAAACCTGGCAATTTATGCAGGAAAAGAATAACGCCGAATTTCAAATAAAAAACGGAACCCTAAAAACAATAAACCAAGATCGAGAGAGAGAGAGAGCGAGAATAAAATCTCCACCAAAACAAACAACATTATAAAAATTGATTATACCATAGAGAGAGAAGAGCACCTGAGGTCTGAGGACTGAGGCTGAAAATGGAACGAATCTAGTAGAAGAGAGAGAAAGGTGATTAAGGCTTTTAGATGCTTTGACAGAGAGACTAGATTATTAGTAGATAACTAATCAAATTCTGTTGTTTTCTTTTCTTTGTTCCTGACTCTTCTCTCTTCCGACCTCCCGATATAGTGGTGAAGAAGAGCGTATGAATTATTGGCAGAGAAGGGTGGCGGAGATACAATACTCTTCAGTCCTTCAGATAAGTTCAAAAATCAGCTACTCCAGCTGGAGCAGCGCTGGGCTACAGCAATGCATCGAAGGCCGTGATTTCACGGTTTTAGCCCCTCGGCGTCCGATTCCTATATTTCGTAGACTTAAGAAAAGATTCCGATACAAGTATGAGATAATTTTGTAGAAAATTGATAATATACAAAAAAACAGAAAATAAAGGGCAGGTTGGGAAATTGCAAGAAATATATATTTTTTAGAAAAATAAACAAATAAAAAGAGGAAAATATAGAAAAAACATAAAAATATAAAACTAAAAATTGCAAAAAGAAAATACAGCAAGAGATATTGTGTTTTAACATGTCTATTTTAACTTTATGTTTTCTTCTTGTAGCCATCAAGCTCTGAATAAGCATTTTATTAATTTTATTGTTACCATTAAGTACAATGATGAGACTAGCAAAGTGTTGGAATCTAACTGTTGGATTTTTGCGACAAATGGAAGTTTGGCCAAAGCATGGCAATTTGTAATTTAACTAGAAAAAACCTTTGCTCGTTTAAAAGAAGGTAATTGCTGAATCCTTGAATTTGAATTTTAGTAATTGTAATCATCTCTTTTAATTTTCTAATACATTTGCAACTAGATTACCTTTCAAAGAATCATCTAGAAAAAGAAAAATGCATGAAAATGTCTAAAATATCTATGCAATTATTATTAAGGTTGTTTTTTATGGAGAAAAAACAATACAGACTTTATAAACAATAAAAACAAAGAGAATTCAAAACCCATTTGGTTTGCGGGAATAGGGTCTAAAATCGGAATCAGAATGGGTTATTCCGATTCCAACTGTTTGGTTGGGTGGAATTAGAATCTCGTTCCCATTCCTACTGGAATGGCATTCCCCCATTTGAGGGAATGGCCATTCCCTGCCCCTCCCTTGGGAATGAAATCTCATTCCTGTTGATTTTAATTTTCATTCTCATTCCTGTCTAAACCAAACAGACTATGAAAATGGACCATTCCGATTCCAATTTCGGATGATATCGATTCCGATTCTAACTACAAAGACCCTTAAAGTTTTAGCTTTACCTTTGAGTGATTGATGTGAAGGGAAAATTTGGAAAATAAATCAATTTTAGAAAAGAGATTGGAAGAGTTAGGTGTAGTGATTCATATGAAGAGAAAATTTGGAAAACAAAGGTTTTTGCTAAAAGTAATTGCATGGGTATTTTGGACAATTTCACGCCTTCTTTAGAAAATTCTACCAAAAGGGGTCTATTTGCATTTATTTCATAAAGTTTAGTGAGGTTATTGCAATTACCAAACTTCAAGGGAAGTTCAGCAACAACCATAAACTTTAGGGGAGGCCTTAGCAAGCTACCCAAAAA
Organism: Nelumbo nucifera; assembly: GCF_000365185.1. The sequence goes on along the minus strand of NW_010729096.1, from coordinate 942,754 downwards.
CAAAGAGGAAATAATCCTAGTCATGATGGACAATATAGGCCACACACCTGCTTGTTCATAAAAATTTCCATACTTTATAGGGAAATTGTCTAAAACTCACCATGAGTTTTCAGTATTTCTCTTAAACTCATCACAACTTTTAAAAATGTCTAAAACTCACCATGTCACTAACTTGACGTTAAACAGACTAACGAGTGTTAATATATTACCATTTTAACATTCATAGAAAAATATAAAATATGTACAAAATAAATTAACGGGTGTTAATATATTACCATTTTAATATTTAGACATAAAAAAGGAAAAGTTCGAAAAATATTTTCAAATATAAAATACATAAAAACATAGAAATTGCAAAAAATATAATAAGTTATAGAAATTGCAAATAAAATAAAAATTATTTTCAAATTATAGAAGCTATAGAAATTTAAAAACAAAATAAAAAAATAAAAATTGTAGAAAAAACACAAAAAATATAGAAAAAAACAGAAATTATAAATAATTAACAAAAAATACAGAAAAATCTATAGATTGTAGAAAATAGAAAATGTAAAAAAAAAATTGAAATTATTAAAAACATTGGAAATTATAACAAAACACTAAAAATGCAAAAAACAAGAAAATTGAAAACTGAAAAGATCATTTTTCCTCTAACTCACCATTCAAGGGTAATTTGGTCATGAAAACTATTATTTATGCTAACATGGGCACCTCTGTTAAGAAGCATTAACGGTGCACTAACAGAAGGTGGATTTTGGAAAATAAAAACTTACTGACATGGTGAGTTTTAGACATTTTGAAAAGTTGTGGTGAGATTAAGGGAAATGTTGAAAAGGCAAATCAATATTCTTAGTTTCATAAATGTCATAGATAAAAGTTACCTTTTAGAGAAAACTACCATTGATTCTTTAAGGGTAAATTACTAAAACCTTTCCTAAAATTTTTGACCATTTTTTTAAACCTCCTTTGAAGTTTGGTGATTGCAATTACATACCCTGAGCTTTATGACACAACTATAAGTAGACCCCCTTTGTTAGAATCATCTAACAAGTGGCACAAAAATGTCCAAAATACCCATGCAATTACTATTGGGGCCAATTTCTACAAAAAAAAAAAAAAACAATGCAAACTTTACAAGCAACAAAAAAAGAGAATTTAAAGTAGTAGCTTTACCTTTGAAATATTGATATGAAGGGCAAACTTAGCAAATAAATCACATTCAGAAAGAAAAAAAAAGATTGGAAGGGGTTGGGCTAACAATTCAAAGGTTATGGGTATTTTGGACATTTTCATACCTCTTTTTAGAGAATTCTAACAAAGGGGGTCTACTTACAACTATGTCAAAAAGTTCAGGGAATGTTTCAGAGATTTACCCATTTTTTTAAAGGAACTATAATTTTGTAGAGTTGAATTGGTGAATGATATGTATCATCACATCACATATAAGAGTTACTTCAATTTGATGTTTTTGCAAACAACCCTCACACATGCATTTTCTAAGGTATGCACATTTCACCATAAATGGCCTTGAATAACAACTGTATGCCAATTTATATTGATCAATCCAAAATGTTTCATGTAGAAACAACAAAGGTAATGAACACAATGTTAGTGAATACATCGAGTAAACACACAATCAATCAATATGCAACATTTGTTTTATAAGTGTGTTTTATTGTGTGGGTGAATTGAAAACACTCTAACTTCTATTACCTATTAATAGGATTTATTGCTAAATCCCAGTAGCAATGCATCTTTAAGTGTATGAGTATAGACTGTTGTATTACACACTCCAAAAGGTGCAATTCTATTGTTCAACAAAGGATAATGATCCTGATGTGGATTGAAGGGCATCTTCAAGTGTATGAGTATAGACTGTTGTATTACACACTCCAAAAGGTGCAATTCTATTGTTCAACAAAGGATAATGATCCTGATGTGGATTAAAGGGCATATCGACATTTGTGGGAAAAATGCCATACTTGATAATTATAATAAACATGAGAGTTTAGAATGATACCATGGTTTTAAATTGGTTGTAGGTAGCTGTGTTCTTTTTTTCAAAAAATAAACATGGATAAAATCCAAAAACAATATCAATAACACTAAATATGAATAAGGTTTACAAACATAAAAAACACATGCTTTGATGACTTATATGAAGTGTGAACTATTAATGGAACAATTAATATTCAAATTTGACCAACGGATATTGAAAATTAATATTTCGATTTGAATTTGACCAATTAATTATTTTAGGTAATTAATAAATATATAAAAATAAATATTTTATTTATATAATTTAATTATTATATATAAATTATATAAACCATTTAAATATTTTATATATTATATATAAGAATTAAATAATTGGTCTAATTCAGATATTTATCGAATCGAATAAGGTCATTTTCCGAATTTGAATCCAATATGAATAGGATATCTGAATTCGACCGATTAGATATTCAAATTATCCAAAGTCGACTCGATTATGTCGAATCTTGAATTCGAAATCAGATTTTCAAATACCGCTGACACCCCTAAGTACACGAGGATGCAAATTTTTGCTCTCATTTGAATGCAAACATGTCTATGAATCCATGTAACTATTATTATCAATACACAAGTGAACTCTTACCAAACACTTGCAAAACTGAACCACAATACATATATGCACTGAACCAGCATTTACATTCTTCCCAAACACAGCTCAAGAAATGATAAAGGAACTAAAAATATGAAGATATGTTTTAATTACTAGGAAATCAATACAATTCTTATTAATATCTACAAGTATAGAAATTTAGGCTGCGTTTGGAAACGATGCAAATAAGTGTGAATGCAAATATGTAGAGTGTAAAACGGTCCATATAAATTGCAAAGTTGGTTGGTTTTGCACTAACAAATTTACCTTCTTACCAAACAGACTTTTAGTTGTAATGGATGCAAACATGAATTCTAATAAAACATATGCTTTTTTTTATCAAAAGCCCACTTGAATGGAAATTTACTTCTATTTTATTGGTGTGCTTTTACATCTTATTATCAATGTAAATATGCATTGGAAAATGTGTTTTCTATCATTTGTCAATACATAAATGTAATATTGCCAAACATAGGCAAAAGTGAACCAAAGTGCAAATTTACCCTGAACCGGGATTTACACTCCATTTGCATTGTTTTCAAATGCAGCCTTAAGGAAATATCTATGCGGGAAATACATGAATGAAAGAGCTTTTACCAATCAACCCCCGCCCTCGGTAAATACCACCAAATTGGTTACCACTTTTATGATATGAGTGCATTGATTATAAGTTTTTTCATACACATTATCTAAAAGAACATGGTCTGTAGGAGGGGGATTGTTTTCTGTTATAGAGGACATTATCCTTGAAGAGAGCTAAGGATGTATTATGAGAGCTGTTTTCTAGAGAGAGAGAATGGTTTAATCTAGGGAACCAATGATATATGAAGCATGGTTTTTTTTTTACTAGCAATTTTTCGACCATAAATACTATACACAGTCGGGTTTATTATGATACCACTCTTTTTTTTTTGCCAAAAAAAAAAAAAAACAGAATCAGTGGATCGAATTAGCATGGTTTTTTTTGCTTGCAATTTTTCGACCATAAAAACTATACACAGCCGGGTTTATTATGATATCACTCTTCCCCCCCCCNTGGCATGACATACGATAAGAGGGAGGATATTATGATACTTCTAAGGATGCATTTGATTTGATGGAAATTAAGAGAGAAACTTATGGACGAGGAAAAAATTCTTAACAAACAAATTTCAAGGTGATACTGCTCTGCTCCCACCTCTTTAACGACATAACCTTGTTCTATTCCACTATCAGATGACGACTCAGAGAACCAAGTTGAGGCTGATAAAATAACCCCGGCAGGCTTTCTATCTTATTGTAGAGCAAGAACCCCACCATTGATATATGGGTCTCACCATGGATATAAATAGATTGATCGGAAGTCAGCTTGGAGCATGATAGCAAATGTGTCTTTGTTTGCAATCATAAAAAAAAAAAGTGGAGAAAATAAAGCATAAGACCCACTCCATACTCCCACCCACAAACATTCCTACTAACCACAACACTACATGAGAGATATTCTCAATGCACACACTTGGTTGTAGTGTCCCATGGGCAGGGATATATGACAAGTCATGGTTCTAAGATGCTGCATTTTATAGATTATAGTAAGGAGGAGAGATGACAATTTGACCTGTCCCCATGGGGTCTTGCTCCGGTCAAGGTGGGTTTTTTTACCATTGGTCGGGGTTCAGGAAAACCCAAAATTCTAGGGATTGAAGATGGGGCAGGGATGGTATTTGTCTACCCGCCCCAACTATACTATATAACATAATATATAAAACTGTTAAAATATGTTATATTATATTACAATATTATATATATTATGTTACATAATAAAAAAATTCTAGGTAGGTTTAAAAAAATAAAAAAAATTGTAAATATACAAATAGGAATGGTCAAGGCAGGGTGAGGCAAATTCGGGGATCCATGTTCCACACGTGGACAAGGATGGAGTTAAGATTTCTAACCCAGTCGAGGTTTAGGGTAGGAATGGGGCGAGGCATTTAAGTTTGGGGTTGGGGATGGGGCAGGAAAAACCCGATCCTACCCCGCCCCATTGCCATTTTCTAGTAGGGATGAACAAATTGAATAAGAATTTAGGAACTTTTATGACACCTGTCCAATAAATACCTTCGGCCTACCATTGAAACCGCGTGAATATTTATTGAATGCTTACTGAATGTGCTGAATGCTGAGGTAGTGCAGTCCAATCCAAGCTTGCCACATGTCCTTGAACGGATGGGCATTTTGAGAAACTCGTTGATGACGCGTGCTAGACCTGGAATTGAGACTAGTCAGACATCCACTCGGGTTAACCTTAGCTCCATGTCCCTTGTAGGTCGGGGACAGGATGAGGATGTCCTGTGCGAATTCCTAAGTCTGGTTAAGGAAACTATCTCTATGAATACAAATACACTTTGAAAATGTATAGATATGAAAATACTTGGATATGTTAGAAAAATGCATATAAATCACATAAATACATTAATAATACTAAATCTAGAACTGCATTATCTATAAATAAAGTTTAAACATATGGAAAATGCACATTTATATAAATAATAGCTATTTTTTTAAATAATAAATATGACTTCATTTTTAACATATAATTTATATGTAAAGTAAAACATACAAATCATTAAGAATAGATAAACATAAATTATTTTTATCATTTTCATTTTTATTAACTTGTTGGAGAAAATTAAATCCTAAATTATTTATTTCAATTTTTATAATTATTCCTCTATTAAAATTTTAATAATTATAGTTTTCATTTTTTTTATTAATGTTCAAAAATAGTCCAAATGTGATCAATATATAAATTCATCAAACCAGACACCGATACGAAAGATATTAGACTATATCCTGATATAGCAAGATATGATCAATAGAAAGGTATATTGTGCTGATACGCACGACTCATGGGATACATCCAATTATTACGTATCCATGGATATGGATATGATATGCCACGTATCAAGGATATCGTATCGATACTTTAATCCATGGCGACTACGGATAACCCCTCTTTTTGCTCCCATGCCTTCAACTTGTCCTTTGCTCCCGCTCCCCTGTGCTTACTTTGGTGACTTAGCTACCTTAGCTTGGCTTGGCATTGGCTTGGGATCACCTCATCTTATTACTGATTTGAGTGTTTGAAGGTTTTCTCTCGGGAACATGCCTCGAAGACTCTGACATCTGTTCGCCTGACTCCCAATCCATCTCTTATAGAAAATTCTAATAGCAAACCTCACAAACGGTATGCCTACCGAATATGGTCTTTGTAGTAGGGGGAGGGGAGCGAATTGCCATGCTTATGCACCCTATCTCTTATTTAACACACATAGACAAGACAGCATACTAAGAATCTACCATTTCACAAATTCTAGGATGCATGCATGCATGCCTCACATACGTTAAACATTTCTCTATGCGTTTCACAAAGAGAGATTTAGGCAAAGTCATTACACCAAATAAACTATGTGAACCTTAGAATATGCTTACTTTTCACATGTTTTTAATTAAGTGCTATTTTGTAAGTCTTTTTAGGAAGATCTTTTAAAGGAGATGGCCAAAAGATATAATGAGCTTTTGGGATTTTGTCTTCAAAAATCTAGGTCGTTTGGTAAGTATCTTAGTCTAATATGATCTAGGAGTTGTTAAATGAATGATTTTAAGTGTAGAAAGATAGGAAGCTTCATTTCAAGGCTTCACATTTTTAGCCATTGTAGGCTTCCATGAACTTTTTACGGCATAGGTCTTTTTCTTCCTCGTGTCTTTTATTGTAAAATGCAGGAAATCAAAATTTGGTCTTTCAAACTTTGAAAAGCCTTGAATACCACACAAAAAGATTTGCCAAACACCTCCTTAATCAGCAATATTCACTTCGCTGGATCATTTCATTACTTAAATTGTCTATTTTGAAACCTAGACAATAGGAGTTTTGATAATGATGAATACATACATGGCTAAATATAAATCGAGGTTCTTTAAGGAAATGGATCATCTTAGGATGAATTAGTTGTAGTGTACAATCTATGGTGAAAACTTAGGCTTACAAAGCGTGTTTTTTTTTATTTGAAAATTCCAAATTGTGCTACACAAGATGGGGAGTAGCACATCCCCAATAGTCTGTCATACAAACAGAAAGGAGATTAGGAGGGAGTGATGGAATACTTAAGTTTAGTTTATCATTTGGAGAGAGAGAGAAGATCTTCATGCGCCAACCAATCCGTCGCCTGATTTGCTTCATGAAACGCGTGCTTGTAAGAGATATCAAGCACGTGCTTGTAAGAGAACTCATCCTTCAACTGGAAACATGCAGTGATGATATGCTTCATCTTCCATGGTGGTTCACCAAGTTGGAGTCTCCTTCGATGATGATAGGTTGTTCCCTGAAATTTAATGCAATATTATGGGCTTCCCATGCCACCCATGTCTCCGCTACATTTATTGTGGCGAGGCCCATTTTAAAAGCTTTGATGTCTAAGACTTTTCCTATATGATCTCTTGCTAAACTAGCCATTGAACACCATCCCTCACTGTTATGGGAGGCGTTGAAATTGATTTTCATGTGCCCAATGTTTGGGGATTTCCAAATAATAGGAAACCACTCTTTGATATTTTGGTCATTTTTATTCTCCAAATAGATTTCATTGTCTTCCCTGAGAGAATTGAGAGCTTTGTCAATTACAAATTGTGGTGGAACAATTATCTTCCTTATTTGTTACAAATATGGGTTTGATTCTTTGCCATATTTTGTTTTGGTATCAATGTAGAATTAATCTTCTATTCATTCAAATACTTTCTTTCTTGGTCTATCACATCCGACACAAGGCTTTTATCATTTTCAATATCATTTCCATTTAGAAGTTCAGTGAGTGGTTTTTCTTCTACCCAAGTATTGTGCCAAAAGCTCATTGACTTACCATCCCCTACACACCACTTGGCACCTTATGGAGAAGATCCCTAGCATGGAGTACTCCTTTCCATGCCCATGACATTTCTCTTTTGGGCTTTGCAATCCAAAAAAACTTCATTTTTTAGGAATTTCTCTTTCATCATTCTAACCCAAAGGTTCTTGTCATCCTTTAAAATTTTCCAACCTAATTTTGCCAGATTAGCCTCCTTAATCTATTGAAGATTTCTTAAACCTAGACCACCCCATCTCTTTGGGATACAAACTTTCTTCCAGTTCATTAGGGGCATGGGTTTTCTATTGCTTGATTTGGACCATAGAAAATCTCTTTGAATTTTATTTAATTTATTTATGGTATTGCCTGGTATTTTAAAAGAACTCATAAGGATTTGGGCCATCATATTTGTCGTAGAATTCAATAAAGTTAGTTTACCAGCCAGTGAGAGAGAGTTTTGTTTCCAGCTCGATAGTTTTTGTATAATTCTTAGGGTTAGCATCCATTGGGATTTTGAGAAATTTGACCAACATTTTTTGTAATATATTGGATATGCTTTTCGAGAACAGTGCAGAGGGTTTCTTAAAATTTGGGCACTGGAAAGAGGCGTTATCAAATTATTTAGGATTTCTTTGATTTTTGCACAATCCAGGAATGTGGTTTTTGCCAAAAAAAATCATGTAATCATCTGCAAATTGCAATATTGGGATTTTGGCTCCCCCTTTAGAGTCTTTAAAACCAATATGGTTTTCGTTGAAGTCAGATTTCCTCTCAAAATTTTGGGCTAGAGCTTCAACATAGAATACAAAAATGTAAGGAGAAAGAGGGTCTTCTTGTCTTAATCCTCTTTTAGGCTTGAATTCATCAATCGGGCTTCCATTGATTAAAACCCTATATGGAGCTGATTTGATACATTCCATAACCTATGCAATCCATTTTTCATGGAAGCCAAATTTTTTTAATACTTTTTCTATAAATATCCACTCAAGTTTGTCATAGGCCCTTTTCATGTCTATTTTATAGGTCATGTATCTGGAATAACCTTTCTTTTTCTTCATGGTATGGATCATTTCATAGGTAATTAGAATATTATCATCAATTTATCTATTTGGGAATAAAGGCACTTTGATAATGAGAGATGATATTATCCAAAATATGTTTGATACTGTTTACTAGATTTTGGATATAATTTTGTAGGTCACATTACATAGGCTAATTGGCTGAAAATCATTCGTAATTTTCAAGTTCTTATTCTTTGGAATGAGTGTAATAAAGGTTTGGTTTGAAATGGTATACATAAACCCATTATGGAATAATGCTTTTACCACATTGCAAATCGTGTCTCCAATTATATGCCAGAATTTAAAAAAAAAAAAAGAGCATTCAGCCCATCCGATCCTAGAGCTTTAAGGTCCATTATTGTCTCAAGAGTCTCCTTTATTTCAGCATTAGTTACTAGTTTGATTAATTGTGCATTTTGCTCTGGAGTGATACAATTGTCAATCCCATCAATGAATTCATCTATCCCACTTGTTTGATTCGATAGATATTATTCCTTAAAGTTAACCGTGAAATGATTTGCAATTTCAGTGGCCTCATTGATCCATACTCCTAAATCATCTTTTACTTTCACAATTTTATTTCTGCATTTTGTAATAGTGGCCATTGTGTGAAAGAATGAATTATTTTTGTCTCCGGATTTAATCCAATCTAACCTTGCACTTTGTGCCCAAAAAATCTCTTCCTTTTCTAAGATTTTGTCAAGTTGTATCTGTAGATGCATTATTGAAGGTTCCAAGGAGATGTTTTTCCGGACTTCTTCTAATCTTGCTGGTAGTTCTCGCATTTTTTTTTGAAAATGTCTCCATAATGTTTTCTATTCCATTCCTTGATGTTCTTTACTAGATTGTTTCTTTTTTTGATGAATTGGATTGCCTTAGATCCGGTAACATCTATATTCCAGCCCTTGTTCACAACATCCATCACACTTGGATCTAAGCACCACATTACCTCGAATCAAAAGAGCTTTGGACCTCGTCATTGTAGGAAGTATTAAGTGTTAGAGTCACGTTCGTGTTTCACGTAATGTGACTCATGCAATGGCTATCTCAGCCATGCACGTTAGGAACCATGTATGGTAAGGATTATCCTCAAATTGTATTGTGCATCTAGAACTCTATCTAACTTTATCTCAAATGATAGTCTTATGATCTCTATCCTAATTAACAGTCTTGTACACAAACCCTCTTTAACCCAAGATAATTGATTGGCATTCTGTATTACCCTGAACTCAATCTTCTCTCTCTCCCTGTTCTATCTTGGTATCAAAGCCATGGCCGACAACTCTTCCTCTATCTCCTCTCATTTCCCTTCACCCCTTGGTAACCTCGCCAACCTTATCTCAGTCAAACTCGTCAAACACAACTATCTCCTATGGAAAACTCAGTACCAACCCATGCTTGAAGGGCTTGGACTGTTCGGCTATCTTGATGGCTCCAACCCTTGTCCACCATAGTACCTTGATGATTCCATCTCCGACATCAAAACTATGGACCCAGAGTTCTCTTCCTGGCAAGTCTAGGACAAGCTGCTGCTCAGTTGGGTTCTTGTGACTATAACTGAAAATGTGTTGGCTCAGGTCGGCGGCTGCCGCACCTCCCATGAAGCCTGGACAACACTAACTCGAGTATATGCCTCTCCCTCTCGAGCCTGAATCATGCAGCTGAAGAATGACCTTCACCACCTCCATAAAGGATCGAAGACCATGACTGAATATCTCCAGCGGATCAAAAGCCTCACCGATGCTCTTGAAGCTGCTGGACACGGCCTCTGCTCCGACGACATCATTCTCCACACCACTGGAGGCTTGGGCCTAGACTACGATCCCCTAGTAATAGATATTACAGCCCGCCATGATCCTCTCTCCATTGAAGAACTCCACAGTCTCTTACTCCAGCATGAACGCAGGCTAGATCACCAACATTCAGCTCTTTCGGACTTCTCTCTCCGCCACCTCAACAGTACACAAACCAGGAACTTGACCACCAAACTCCTCTCGTGGTGAGCATGGCGGTACTCCACCTTCACATGGCTGAAGTAAGGGTCGTAGCTATGGCAACACCTAGTCACAACCCAAAGTTACTTGCCAAGTCTACGGCAAGGTCGGCCATTCTGCCCTCTCTTGTTTCCACCGTTTTGATATCAGTTTTCAAGCTACTGGCACTACCAATCACTCCAAGGCCCTTGTTGAGTCTAACACCACCGACTCCTCAGATGGTGATTGGTATCCAGACACTGGTGCCACAAATCACCTAATAGCAGATCTGGGCAACCTCTCTCTCCGCTCTGACTACACTGACATTGACAAGATTGGTGTGGGTAACGGGGCAGGTTTGGATATTAAACATATCGGTCACACCTCTCTTCATACTCTCTCTTGTACTTTGCATTTAAATAATATTCTACATGTGCCTGCTATCACAAGAATCTGTTGTAAGTTCGCCAATTTTGTTGTGATAATAGCGTTATCTTTGAATTTGATGATTCGAGTTTCATTGTGAAGGACAAAAACCAGGGGACTCCTCTTCTTTCAGGATCGACTAAGGACGGTCTTTATCAGCTCTCTATCTCACCATCTAGCAGCTCCAATAAGGAACTTGTGTTTCTCTTGGGAGTTTGTACTACAATTGATGGCTGGCACAAGCGTCTTGGTCACCCTCAGCAGCGCGTTGTCCAGCACATTTTCTAGCAGCACAACTTGCCAGTTTCCACCAAGTCCAGTTCAGTCTTCTGTACTTCATGTGCCCATGGAAAATCTCACCATCTGCCTCACCCTCCACTAGTCGTTTTACATGGATTTTTCCTTTGTTCACAAAGTCTAAAGCCTTACCTACTTTTATTCATTTTCGTACCATGATTGAAAAACAATTGAATCGACCTATTAAAATTTTACACACTGATGAAGGAGGTGAATACCGCAAGTTCAAATCATATTTGCAGACCCATGGCATTCTACAAGCAAAAGTTTGATTGCCGTAGCCTATGTTGCACTTTTCTCGGCTACAGTCCTTGCCATAAGGGGTATCGCTGCCTGCACAAGCCCACTGGCCACCTCTACATTTCAAATGATGTAATCTTTGATGAAGGTTCCTTCTCCTACAGTGTTGGTTCTTCTCAGAGCTCTCATCATACAGATACTCCATCAGCATCTTCTCCCTCCATATTGGGCCCATTGCCGGTACTGAACCTGTGTTTTCAACCCACCAACAGTTCTTCAACTTCAGACAATGTTGCACATTCACAGGCCCATCTACCCGCTACACATTCACATTCGGCCCATCAGCCCACCATCCAGACCGCAGATCTACCCGCACCCATCGCAACTCCGCAAGCCCTTCTACCTTTTCTAGTGGCCCAGCCCACTACACAACCCACCACTATTATCAACGAGCCCACTAGTACTGACACACTTGCGCCTTTGGTCCCCACTTCAGCCTCTTCCCATAGTATGCAGACCAAATCCAAATCTAGGGTCTTCAAGCCAAACCCCAAATACACATTAACCTCCACCTCCACTGAGATTGAACCCACTTGCTACACACAGGCTATCCGTGATCCCACTTGGCACCATGCTATGAACAGTGAGTTCACTGCCCTTGTCTAGAACAAGACTTGGTCCCTTGTACCACCACCCCCTAATAAAACATTGTGGGCTGTCGCTGGGTTTACAAGATCAAGCGTCGTGCTGATGGCACCATCGAATGGTACAAAGCCCGTTTAATTGCCAAGGGGTATCACCAATAGGAAGGTATTGACTTTATTGACACATTCAGCCCTATTGTTAAGCCTTCAACAATTCGACTGGTCCTCTCCATTGCCACGTCCAAATCTTGGTCCACTCGCCAGTTGGATGTTGACAATGCATTCCTCCACGGCTACTTGAATGAAGAAGTTTACATGAGCCAACCACCTGATTTCCAACACCCCTCCTTTCCTAACCACGTGTGCAAGCTACATCGGTCTCCTCTATGGTTTACAACAGGCTCCATGGGCTTGGTTCACCAGGCTGCACAATTTCTTAACAACTCACGGTTTCATTGAATCCAAAGTAGATGCATCTCTATTTATCCATTACACACCTTAGGACATCACTTTGATACTCATTTACGTTGATGACATCATTGTCACTGGGTCCAACCCAATATGCATCGACTCTTTCATCCAAGCTCTCTCCTCTAAATTCTCCAATATGGGACCTTGGGCCTCTTCATTTCTTCCTTGGACTAGAGTCCTAGCCCACATATGATGGCATTCTTTTATCTCAGTCCAAGTATGATCTTGACCTTCTTCAGCGCACCAGAATGGCGAATGCAAAGCCTTGCACCACTCCCATGGCAGCCAATATTAAGCTCTCTGTCGAGGACTCAAAAGTGCTTGATGACCCTACTCTCTACCGTAGTACTGTTGGGGCCTTGCAGTACCTGACTGTAACCTGTCCAGATGGCCTTCTCGATCAACAAAGTTGCATAAAACATGTCTAAATCCATAGTTAATCATTGGGCCGCTGTGAAGCGCATTCTCCGGTATATCAAGCACACTCACACTCTAGACCTTCACATTTGTCGCTCTCAGTCCACTCAACTTCACGACTACAGTGACTCCAATTGGGCCAGGTGTTTAGATGACCACAGTTCTCAGGGAGGCTATTGCATCTACTATGGGCCCAACCTCATTTCTTGGTTCTCCAAGAAGCAGTCCACCATGTCCAGATTGAGTACGGAAGTAGAGTATCGGTCCCTCACCATCCTTGCAGTTGAGCTCACTTGGCTTGAGATGCTCCTTCATGAAATGGGCCTACCTCCAGTCTCCTCTCCAGTGTTGTGGTTTGACAACATAGGTGCTACATACCTGGCCTCTAATCATGTTTATCACTCATGTAACAAACATGTTGAGCTGGACTTCCATTTTGTTCAGGACAAGGTTCAACTTTGCCTGCTTGAAGTCCATTTTCTCACCACCATTGATCAAACAACAAACATCTTCACCAAACCTCTACATGTTCGGTGCTTCACATTCTTATGTGACAAGTTCTCCTTAACGAGTACGACATCACTTGAGGGGGTGTGCCATGCAATGGCTATCTCAACCATGCACGTTAGGAATCATGTATGATAAGGATTATCCTCAAATTGTATTGTACATCTAGAACTCTATTTAACTCTATCTCAAACGGTAGAGTCTTATGATCTCTATCTAGCTAAGAGTCTTGTATATAAATCCTCTTTAACCCAAGATAATTGATTAAGGCATTATGTATAACCCTGAACTCAATCTTCTCTCTCTCCCTGTTCTATCTTTAAGAAGCAATGGGGGAATGGTCAAAGGTTAAGAATGAAAGGTTTGTCAGTATAGCTTCGGGGTGTAATTCCCTCTATTAATCATTAACAAACACCCAGTCGAGTCTTTCTAGGATTCTTTTATTTCCCCAAGTAAATTAATTACCATTAGACTACATTCATTTATAAAATTATTAAGCATTCGGAATTGGCTAAGACAGGGGCCTCTACCACCGATTTTATTTTCAGTGAATGTGTAGGATTCTTTTAAGGCACCAAGGACCATTAATATTGGCTGCTAATTCTTTAATCCATTACCACACAATATTTTGTTCACTTTGATTAGGTGGAGAATATACAAAGGTGCACCACCAGCTTTTAGTTGAGTTTATTTCATTAACTAAGAAGTATGCAAATCTATCATTTGAAAAGGATAATTGAAGGTTGCATTGGCTTTGCCCTAGAGGATCGAAAGACCCCTGGAAAATTTCTGGTAATACATTAAGATCCGTTTGGTTTGCAGGAAAGGGGTCTGGAATCGGGATCGGAATAAATTATTCCGTTTCCAACTGTTTGGTTGGGCGGAATTAGAATCCCATTCCCATTCCTACTGGAATGACATTCCCCCATTTGAGGGAATGGCCATTCACTATTCCTCCCTCGGGAATTTCATTCCATTCCTACTGATTTTAATTCTTATTCTCATTCCTGTCTGAACCAAACGGAATATGAGAATGGACCATTCTGATTCTTGTCTCCATAAAAAAACACACAGCAGGGTGATGCTCCCTAACTAGGTTTGCCACATGGCATTGAAGTCGGGGTCTACCCGTCCCTCTGACATTCTATTTAAGGATTTTCATCGGTGCCTATCTTGCTTTCAGGACCGATGTTGTCCATGTTTTCCATATCTTCTTCATTGTTGTTCTCCTAAGTTTGATTTGGTTTGAGATTCTTATTTAATTTGTCATCAAGCTCTTTGGTTTACCTAGTCCTCGTCCAGTTCAGATTCGGTGCATTTGGACTCAAAGGGATTTTCCCTTCGATTCCAACCATTTCATGACACATCAAAAGTAAGAGAAGGGGAACCGGTTGGCATGGTGAATTCCTTCTTCCATAATTCTATACCATTAAGCAAAAAAAAAAAAAAAACCAAAGAGGGATTAAAAAAGAAAGAAGCGAAAATTCTTCTTCTTTCATTCCGGCGGACAATCTTTGTTGAAACGAGAAAGGTTTCTCTACTTTTTGATAAGCAGAAGCGTAAGATCGTGCAAAACTCTCCCTCGATTAATTAATATTCTTCCACTCAATAAACTGGAGAAATCATTCACCAGAGAGAGAGACTTCTCTTCGTTGTCTTCTTTGGGCGGGGGGGGGGAGGCATAAACCTTGTACCTAGGCTCCCTAACTGTAACTGGTCGTGATGGAAGGGGATTGAACCCTAATTGTTTCTTCTGCCGCAGAGGAAGGAAGAGAAGAGGGGAAGAAGCCTAACTTGGAAGAGGAGGGGCGCCGTAGAGAGGGAGATGGGGAAGAAGAAGAGGCTAACTCTGGAGTGCTTCTTGCAGAATCGTAGTCATAGAGGATTCCATTCAACAAAAACACTCTTAGAAGTCCTCAATGTCAAGGTCGCCGGTACCGACGACAAGATCTTCGTCCTCGCCTACGGCTTTGACACCGATCAATCAGCTTGGCAGTGCATACTACCCTATTTTTCTCAACACTACTGCATCAACCTCTATGACCTCGTATGTGCCGGCAATGTTAATCCTGATTACTTCGCCTACATTGATCACTCTATTTTCCGCCATGATAGGCATCTTAACCTCTGTTTCCGTCTGAAAACGAGGGCATTAGAATTTTCTCTCAGCATTACCTTAACTTATCAATCTTTTTTTCTTAAATATTTTTATTAGTAATAAGTTTTCAATCGATTGTAAGTGATGGTCAATTAAACACTGAATGACGTGTCAAAATATTGATGGACTCGAAGAAAAAATCCCTTCGAGTCCAAACGCAATGAATCCAAATTGGTCCTCGTCCATCGGGTCATCATCTTCCAATTCTTTTCCCTCACCTCCGTCTTCATCATTTGCTCCACCGTATATAGCTTCATTTTCAGCATCATTTTCCTCCTCATCATCATCAGCTCCACCCTACAAAGGTCTAATCTTGCATATATTCATTAAAGATGGGAATAAATTTAATTTAGTAATTGTGAAAGAGTATGGTATCACAATAAAATGACTTTGATGGATTTCAATCTCCACTTGAGACGATTTGGTTTGGCATGATGGGCGTCAAGTTGGATTGGGTACACCGCCTTGCCCTAACCCTACTAAGATGTGCTTGATATAGGGCTATAGGAGTGATCATGGGCCGGGCTTAGCACCTTTGTTAAAGGCTATAGCTTGGGCTAGGGCTCAGATTGGCTTTGGGCCTATGCCACAAATTTAATAAATTTTATAAAAATATATAATATCTATTTATATAAATATATTAAGCTGAAATGTGTACGTAAGAAGGCATGAAGATGAGGGAAATGGAATTTAATAATGTTTTTTGCCTTTTTTTCATGAAAATTACAAGAACGCCACTCTCTATCAATTCTCTTTTGCTTTTTTTTTTCTTTCAAATTACAAGAATGCCACTCTCTCCTACCAACTCTCTCTCTCTCTTGCTTTTTTTTTTCTTTCAAATTATAAGAACGCAACTCTCTTTCCTACCAACTCTCTCATCCTTTTTCTTACAAATTACAAGAATGTCATCTCTCTCCTTATAAATTATAAGAATGCCCACTCTCTCTCCAACCGAGAGAAACCTCAGCTCGGCATCTTGGTTGCTAGGGGACCTGCATTCAAAGGTAGTCGAGTTTAAGCTGAGCTGAGCTCGAATTTCTAAGCTCGAGCTCGAACTAGACGACACCTCGACCACTAAGGGAGACCTCGGCTTGACACCTCGGTCACTGAGGGAGATCTCGGCTAAGCACCTCGACATCTTGTCAACTAAGGGAGACCTTAGCTTAACACCTTGCCATATAGGGAAACCTCATCTCAACACTTCAGCAGTTGAGGGAGACCTCGATTTGGCACCTCGACAATTAAGGGAGACCTCGGCTGCTTGAGAGACCTGCAATCAAAGGTAGCCGAGTTCAAACTTTTGAGCTTTTGACTCGAGCCGAGCTCAAGTCTCTAATTCGAATCAAGCTCGAGCCTAATAGTTTATGAGCGAGCCCCTGCAACGCAGGGCCCCCTCTGCTAGTTTTATATTATACGAAATAAGTGATACAATTAATACATTATTTATATACATAATATAATATATTTTAAAAATAAAACATTAAACATATAAACAATATATTGAAGTCTAGGTCAGGCCAGAACACAAAAAACCTAGGCCTAAGTCCAGAAATTTCTAGGCTGGGCTAGGCTGAGTTGAAAATGATCACTCCTAATTTATATATTAATTTATGTCTCTAAGGCTCAGTTTGGAAAGAGTACAAATGCAAATATGTATAGCGTAAATACATACAAAATATAAGGTTTTGCACTCTACATATTTGCATTTGTACTCCTTCGAAACCTAGCTGTAGACAAGTGAATTTTTAAGCCAAATAAATGGGCTTATTTTACATGACAGCCTCTAAATTAATATGGGCCTCCATGGGCTCAAGGCCCAAGACTATATAAATATGTCTTGATGGCCTAAGGATCCAAGTGTATCAAGTCCAATCTAGCCCATCTTCTATTGTAATAGGGTGGTCCCATTGGCAAGACCACTAACTCCTACATAATGGTGCATGTATAGGAATTAGCCCTAACTCACCATCCCACTCACATAGGATTGGTTAGCAAAGTGGGCTGAGGTCGCGGCCTTAACCCTTGGCTATAAATAGCCTTGCCTAGGAAGAAAGAGGGTATTTTTTCTTCCTTTTGAGAGAATCACACTCAAGAAGCTCTCAGACACCAACACTGAAGATTGCAAGTAACCACAAGCTCTTGCAACCTCCAGCAACTGCAAGATCAAGAGAGAAGAAAGAAAGGAAAAGTTTCTTCGTTCTCTGATTCAAGCTCTCCAAAGAAAATCAAGCCACCACAAAAGGGCCCTTCTTAGAGAAGCATCATTCACAGCCGATCAAACGTGAAGCCTAGGGTGAAGAAATCTACACCAAATCTCCCAAAGCACCAAAATCAAAAATATCTACATCAACACTTCAAGAAGTACGAGAAACATGCCAACAACCCTCGTCTTCATCAAATTCGACCGTTAATCAAAGGTTGTTCACATCATCAAGCAGAAATCAAAAAGAGTTTATTCTCTTGCTTGTTTTCTTTATTACAAATTTATTTTGTAATTTGTCTCCATATTTTATGTTAATTGAAACACACGAAATTTGTGTCGACACCAGCCTTACCTATTTGACTATGTTTGGATCGGTAGAATATCAAAGGGAAATAGGAAGTTGAGAGAAAGTTCTTAAACCAAACATAGCCTTAAGGGTTGGATTTATGTTGTGAGTTGTCAACCCATAACAGGTTTTGGCTATGGTATGTATTTTTCTTAGATTTCTATATCATGAATATTTCAATTGTTTTTTTTGGTTGATTTATTTCTATATTTTTATTCTTATGTTTGCATTTGTTCTTTTTTTTTAATACTTTCCTATTTTATCTCACCTTATCTTGCGCAATTTTATACCCTAGAGAAAACTTTGGTTGTTTAAATTCGACAGCATGATCTGTCAACAGGACTCTCCCTATGTGATACGTTAATTCACCCACTAAGTGCATTCAGTACCATGATTTAAAATATCGATACAGGCTGATACGCTGATGGGTGTATCGGCCTGTATCAAAAGCTACCTTTATTTATTTATTTTTCTTTTTTTTTTCAAACCAGTTCAAGGGGTCAATTTAAGGCCTATCCCAAAAACACTAAGTATAGGGGCATATTGGAGGGTAAGTTTTGTGATTCATGTTTTTAAAGCCCATTTGGATTTATGCTTTTTTTTTTAATTTTAAGTGCTTTTTTTTTGCTTTAGATTGTTATGCTTACAAAAACAACTCTTACTAAGGCCCTGTTTGATGATTAAGTGGTTTTTAAAAGAAGTACTTGCGTTGCATAAGTACTTATTTTAACAATCACTTAAGATTGTTTAGTGACCCATTTGTCAAATCACTTATAATGTTTTTAAGCACTTATTAGAGTGGGGATGTTTGGTAAGCTACTTTCCCCACATGTGCTTATATTGACACAAATGACAAATTTAACCCTCACTTCACTCATACATATATACAATGCTTTTCACATATTATACTATACATTTCAATGAAAAATGCCACATCATGACAATTGAGAGCCCACATGGACCCACACGTGAAGCACCATATGGACCCAATTAATAATAATAATAATAATAATGTAGAAATCGCCCCAAAAAACTAGATTTGGTAAAGAGGGTTTCAGGTGTTTAAAATCTCAAAAAAACCCAAAATATTCAAGAACATATGTAGAAAACAAGTCTAAACATGAGTTCTACCTGGTTCCCGACGTGTTTGTAGCTCGTTCGATGGTCGCTAGTCACTCCAAAGGAAGGTGCAGCCGCTAGTATGTTTGCCTTTGTTCGAGTGAGGAAGAAGGGGGTTTAAGGAGAGACAGGAACACCCTGGGTATTTAAAAAAATATGCAGGGACTTTTTAGTCCCAAAATTTTTGCAGGTCCATTTATTAACAAGTACTTAAAAAAAGTAACTCTCAAGTGGCTTTTTTAATAAGTACTTCTTTATCAAATAGGTATTTTTTGGTATTTTTTTTACCAAACACCCACAATTACTTATTTTCCACTTAATGTGTGGTCCCAACACTTTTATTAAGTACTTATAAAAAAAGTACTTGTTTGAAGTGAAATCAAATAGACACTAAATGTTGGAAATACCTATGGGCTCAATTTTGTTTCCCACAGCCCAAAAAGAAACAAACTTCTCCAAATGGAGTCTTACTTTCTTGCTTTTTAGCCAAATTCTTTCTTTGAATCATGCTTCTATAGATATGCCACATTCTTTTTATATATGTAGAAAGTTTTTGCTTGACAACTCATCATTTGTATTCCTCTAGATCATGCATTAGAAATCAGGAAAATGTGGTATGAAGAAATGTCAAATTCAATGTTTTCTCGGAAAGCAGCCTGTTGCTTGACAACTCATCATCTTGGGCATTGAATAATGTAGACCAATGCCAAAAACAGTTATACAGCACTGATACCAAACAAAACCAATGTTGTTTTCCTAGAAAATAGCCGATGTAGCAACATCAATGCCTAACAAAAAAAATGAGCCGTTTTCTGAGAAAATGGTACAACAAACCCTCATGAATACAACACTGTTTTCTCAGAAAACATCTCTGAAGCAGCTGCGTCAATGCCAAACACCTACAAATCAAAATAGATTCTCCTGTTTTAGTGAGAATCCAGATTAGCTGCACTTGATAGGCTATGTTGGAGCCTATTTAACCAATAATAATAGTAATGCCCCACATCAGCGATCTAAGTGTATATACACACATGACACAACCACTCCTATCTCTCACTCCACATGGCTGATGTATGGCGTTATTATTGATTAACAGCCCCTAACACAGCCATCAAGTGCAAGTTGCAACTAATCGGAACTCCATTATTGATGGTGAATGCTGCCAAATTGACAACATGGCATTTACCAACAGCAATTTTCATAGTTTCTTTGTAAATTTTGCCCTAAATACTAACCCGTTATATAGATCATTAATTATTTTCTTTCCTAAATTTTACACTTAAAAACTGTAAATTTTGTCCCTATATGAAGAAATGTTTCTGCATTTGTACCTAGCAATAAGTTGAATACTTAGGTTATGTTTGGCTTGAAGGAAAAGGTAGGGAAAGGAAAGGAAACATAGAGAAGTCTATGCAAAGTTTATAAAGATTTTCTTACATTTCTCTTCCTTTTCCTACTTTTTCCTTCAAATCAAACACAGCCTTAAGTAAAAATCTTTCTACAGAATATTTTATGACTACTAAGACCTTTCCAAAATGATGCAATTCGGGTGTACCAGGTCAAGCCAGACAATTAACAGTCCTAGTTTTACTTACATCTACTCATATAGTACTAGTTCTCTTAGGGATGGATAGTGTCGTTAAAATAAGTATCAAATTGATTTTTCTACTGGACCAATGACAAGATTGGGCCCCCAGATGAGACCACTGACTGCTTTTGAGGCCATACCTTGCCCCTGTCCCAACCCATATCATCCATTTACGAATTATCCAAATTGAACAAACGGAACCATACCAATTCTTACATGAATTACAAGCTGTACCTCTCTTTGTTGTGTCTGAAAAGTTTCACATAACATCCTTTTTTTTTTCTGGGACCAGAAATGATCATGATCAAACTCTGCTGCATCGTTTTCTTTCTGGGGTGGGGGTGGGGAACTGGGGGTCTACACTACAGAGAGGTAAACAAATATTTAGGTTGGCTTTGATTTTTCTATATATACACATTTCTTTAAATTCTTTGTGTAAAAGACTTAGGACCAAACCCATCAACCCACAGGCCACAGGCCACATCTTAACTATTGTGTTGCTGTTGATGTGGATAAACTGAACTGCCCATCAAGCAGGGATTCTGGGGTAAGTCATCACGCTGACAACTGGTAGAATGTATCATGCTCTTTGATTGCTGGTGAGTTTGTTAGCGTCTCACTGACACAGAGTCTCAGACTGTCATATATGGACCTCTAAATCACAAAATGACAGACAAAATGTAAGCAGGCCGAGAGCTTTATTAATTTCTGCAAAACAGATGGATTCATGGGATGTTTTCTTGATTAAGGCCTTTGTGAATTTAATTTGTGATGCCCATGCCAAGTAAGGATATATATAGAATTAATGGGTCATGTTGATCTGTGCATGGTAGCTATAGGTTTAGAACCCAGATCTCCTACCCACAATTTTTTCTCATATCCCTACTCACAGGACACTACAGGCGTGCATTGGAAATATCTCCCTTAAGATTCTTGGGGAGATGTTCACAATATATCTAATGGGTAGGTAGGGGTGTGGGAAGAATTTGTGGCATGGTTTTTAAAAACGAACTGGTGATTGAACCGGTCAGGGGTCCGGTTATCAGTTCGAACAGTTTGACTGTTTGACTCGAATGGTTGGCCCATTATGACAAAAAAAATTAAAAAAATTAGAAAACGGTCAAAACTGTTTGAATGGTTAAACGGCCAGTTCAGCGGATTGCTGACCAAAATCAACAGTTTTGAGAAAAACGAAACCGATCAAGTGACCAGTTCCTGGTTTTTCCGGTCTGACCATCCGGTCCGATTTTGAAAACCATGGTTTGTGGGTAGGAGATCTAGAATAATGTCTTTATTAGTTGGTCTGTTTGGTAAGCTTTTGCCAAATGACTAAGAGATCCTAGCTATATACATGGAAAGCTAGTTGGCGCTTTAAAAGGAATCTCCAAGTTCCTCTCCTGTTGGGATTCCTCCCAACTAAAATTGTTCCATTACTCTTCCAGCATAATCCATGTATGCACATCTCACTATAAGATTGGGACCCACCATGCAGGTCTATCAGTTGGACTAGATTTGATCCAATCTAGTTCAATCCAATATTGGTCCATTTATAAATGGATTGAACCAAATCTAGTCCAAATCCAAACAAACCAAGTCTAAACCGGTCCAAATAAAATACAAACGGACTAGATTGGGTCCAATCCAATCCAAATTGAATCAAATACCAAAATAACATAAAAAATCTAGAAAAATATATAAAAAACTATAGTAACTGCTGCAATCGAATCCAATCCAATCCAATTAAAATATAAATGGGTCGGATTGGGTCCAATTCAATCCAAATTGGACCAAACACCAAAATAACATGAGAAATCCAGAAAATATATAAAAAACTACAACACTTGCTGCAATCCATTCCAATCCAATTAAAATTCAAATGGATCGGATTGGGTTCAATCCAATCGAAGTCCAGTTCATCCTTACTAACAAAAAAACTCACCAATAACTAAGGGTGTCAACTGGACTAGATCTGGTCCAATTGGTCCAATCTGATCGGGTCCTTTTACAAATGCACCAAATCCAATCCAGTCCAAAACCCATACAAGCTAGATCCAAACTGGTCCAATTAAAATGCAAATGGACTGGATTGAGTCCAATCCGATCCAAATTAAATGAAACATAAAAAAATTATATAAAAAATATTAAAATTTATAGAAATATATTAAAAACATGGTTTTCTAACCATCATTGACCTGGACAGTTAGACCATTCAGCTCGAAAACCATCAAGACAACTGGTTTGTTTCACCATTAACCTGTATCTTGGCCAAAAAGCGTTGGTTTGGTCAATGACCCGTTGACTTGGACGGTTGAACCATCAACCAGTTCGATCATTTCTTGTCATCTTTATTTTAATTATTTTTTATTTTTAAAATTGAAATGGACCATTCATTTGAATCGAACGGTCAAACCGCTGACCCAAAAACCAGTGGCCAAAGCGATTCCAGTTGCGGATTGGTATTTAAAACATTTATTAAAACTTTCACAAAATATAAAAATGTATCAAAATAGAAAATAAAAATATAAAAAGAAAATAAGTTTCCACAATGATAGAGACCATTCGGTGCACGTTAGCATTGAGCGAGCGGCCTTCAACTTCTTCTCTCTGAACTTGCTTTCTCCAATCTGAGCACAAGATGGATTCTCAAGTGAAGCTTTCAGTCGTGGTGAAGGTAATGGAATGAACTGGAGGGTTTTGATGAATTTCTAAATTTTTCTTGTGTTTGTGATCTGGAAACAAGGATTTGTTTAGGAAGGTTACTATTGTATTTATGCTCTCTTTAATTGTTAAGAAAAACAGAGAGTCAAAGAGAGATGAAGGAGAGATCGTTGTTGAAGAAAGAGAGAACACCTCAGGCTGGAACCATTGCCGGAAATGAAGGAGAGATCGTTGCTGAAATCGTTTGAAAACACGAGAGAGACCTCTGTAGTATGCCATCGGTTAAAGAAGAGATTGTCTATCATTAAAGAAGAGATCCTCTAAAAATGCTCTCTGGTATACTACCGGAGAGAGAGAGAGGGGGGGAGAGAGAGAGAGAATGCATAATCATTGTCGGATATAAACCCTCTGCTATGCTGTCGTAGAGAGAGAGGGAAAAAGATTAAGTGGACAATTGAACGGACCATTGGGTATTTGAAACTATATCCGTTTCGGTCCACTAATTTATTGGACAATCAAATTTTGGACCAGTCCAGTCCGATGTAACACTTCAGACCGTCCAAATCGGTCCAACTGGTTACAGTCCGGGCGGGGTCCAATCCGAACTTGGTCCATTGACAGCCCTACCACCATGTATAGGATGTGCGATGTGTGCACATAAATCAAGTTGGAATGCGTTTTTTGTTGGGAGATGATCCACAGACTCCTCCCTGCCTTCCACCTCTAAATGAAAAATATTTTGACCTAACTAAAATGCCTTGTACATGTGCAAAATAAAAGGCTTGGATCTTCTACCCATAAGCTGTTCTCACATCTCTAATTCATGGGGAGATGTTTCTAATACACGAAGGTGGCTCTCTGTGGGTAGGGATGTAGGAACAACTTATGAGTAGCAAATCCTGAATACAAAATAAATTCATTTTTTTTAAGATAATGAATTTGCCATCTCATGGATGAATCTGGATTGGCTCCCCAAACCAACCCCACAGCACATTGCAGCCGCAAATCGGGGCTGTGGAGAGAAAATCCGGACTGAACACAGTTTGGGTTGGTCACAAGATCACTCCACATGACAGTAATAGAGCTGAGCAAAAGATGGGGAAAAATAATTTTGTCAACCAAAACTGCCTGTCTAATTGATACATAGAACTAAGCAAATAAGTCACACTTATTTTAAGAAAAAAAATTTTATGTTTCACCATTTTGAAAGAATATAATTTTTTGGGTCATCCCAAAAATAGTTGGGATTGAAGCTGAGTCAAGTATCCCATTGGACTGAAATGGCAGCCAAATGCCATAACTTGGTTCTAGATTGATTATTAGAACATCAATTAATCACTTCAGAGCTTCATATCATTATTTTTTTTGATTGGTGATTTATCATATTTTATAGATTTGTTGATTTCTTATATGTAGGGGTGTCAATGGACCGGTTTTGGGTTGGACTCCGTCTAAATCAAAATCCATTTGGATGGATTGGATGGACCAATAAGACATATTGAATTTGGACGGACTGGACAGACCAATATGACATAGTGGATTAGACCTGGTCCGTCCATAATGAATTTATATTGTATTGAACCAATATCTGGTCAATTGATAAAAGATAAGAACATAGGTGTCAATAAACCAGATTTGAGTTGAAATCAATCTAAATTAACAAAAATTTGAACAGATTGAACAGCCTCTGGACTAGTCCAAAATATTCATTGGATTGGATTGGACCAAATTCATTTATAATAGACTCACATTGGACTGGACCGGATTGGAACTAATCCAGTCCAATTGACACCCCTACTTATATGATTGTATTGCTGCTACTGCAATTTTTAATACGTACCACCATCATCACATCACCATAATTTGGCAGCCAAGATATTAACTAAAAGATGTGGTCTCAAATAGGCACAGAAGTCATATTTGTGTGATATATGTCTACAATGTGACAATATATCATTTTTACTAAAATTAATAAATGATACAGGAACACATTCTTTTGGTATTGGTACGGCAAAAATGAATCTTGAGCTGTAAATTTTGCAGCATGATCAGTTCTATAATGCTGCAGCCCGTATGTTTGCAGATTCTATATTGCATCACCCATGACAAGATGCAATGCTAAATTGCTCATGGTGCATTTAAACTTTGTTTATATGAAAAAGATTTTTGTTTGTTTCTTTGCTTGTTTTGTTTTAAACTCAACAATACTAGTTATTGACATCTCTGTTAATCTAAAGTTTGCTCAAAACCATATATGTGTGGACGTTTGCACTCTGCAGCTTAATTAATTTGCATCTATCAATAGCTGTGATAAAATCCAACCATTTTTTTCCTACGAGAAAACAAAAAAGAAGAGAAGAGAGAGAGAGAAAATCCCAAAAATGCCTCAACTTTCAAAACTAATAACCACTTGCAGCTGGTACCGTACCGTCCAACAACAATATTGACTTCAAGTTGGTATCACACTGTGAGATTTGTTGCTTACAATAAATGGCAGAATTCAGTACTCTGAGAAATGCAAGCCAATATGGGCCTGTAAAGCAGAAACAGACGAAAGCAAATCAGAGGTGTTTTGGCTGTTACATGGAGCCCTTGATTGATTTTGTTGCTTTATGACCAAACGTCCATTGCTATCTCCGTGTAGCGTTTTGGGACTCTACAATCGAATCTAACGGTCCATTTGGTTTGCAGGAATAGGGGCTTGAAATCGGAATTGACATCTAATTGTTTGGTTGAGTGGAATTGGAATTTTATTATTCTCATTTCAATTTTTGGTGGAATGACATTTTCTTATTTTAAGGAATGGCAATTTCCTCCCCTTTCCTGGGGAATGAAACCTCATTTTCAGCTGATTCCAATTTTTATTTCAATTCCTGTCTTAACCAAACATAATATTGAAATAGATCACTCCGATTCCGATTCTAATTCTGAGGAATAGTATGGCCAAATGGACCCTAAATGTTTTTTTTTCATGTTTTCATTATGCAAATCCTGCAGCAGAGTCCTGATTCTCTTCATGATCATGATCAGTTCTAATGGGGTTTTAACAAAAGGTTTAAGGTTTGAGTAGTTCTACTTCTACTTTTACCTTGCTGCAGGTGTGCAGGTAATTTAATTTATATATACAACATGTATGTATGTCGGGTTGGTTTTTGGTTGCAGAAAGAGTTAAATGTACGTAGTACTTGAACCATGATGAAATCGTATTGTGGTTGGTCAGTGGAGAGCAGACCAGTTATCATGGTTGGTCCATATCGCACAGGGTTGGGCGAGCTGAGTCATTTGTAGGGCTTTCCGCCTTCAAACAACAAGTAGCAGGCATGCACACACCAGGTTCAGGTTTCCGAGTACTACTGATGTCAATTTGGCGGGCTTACGGTTCAAACAACACAGCCAATTGGACATGTACTTTTTATTAGTTTTTTTGGACTCTTACCAAATTGATTTGTTTGGGGTTTTATTTCTTGACCCGGTCCATCAACTTTTGTCTTTTGGTTGGATTTTTCACTGTCACCTTGCACTTAATTGTTTGAACCACTGACCCACATAACATATAAGTCTTATCCCAGTTTAGGGACCATTAGTCTCAACTTAGATTCAGGATTGCCCCCAGTCATTATTAGCAATGTTGGGGGGGGGATCATATCTACAGAAGTTCAGTGTAGCAAAAGTGCAAATCTTTGTGTTTAATTATTAATTTTTTTATAAAAAAATTAAGACCTAATTAATACAGTTTAATTTTAAAATTTTGGGGTTAAAATATATATATATATATTAATGTATTAATTAAGATTACATAATACATATTATTCCTTTTTTTTATCAAACTTTTGAAAAAAAATCTCACATTAAAGGTTTTTGGGGTTTATTTTTGTCTTTTTTTTTTGAAAATTCATATCAATAGCAAAAAATTGCCACCATTACTACAGTTTACTGCTGATATACAGTTGATAATATGGTATTGCAGTCCCTACCTTGTTATGGGTTTCACTGTGATCTGTACTGATCTACAATATCTCGTGAACTGCATGGTACTATACTACAATCTATCTATATAATTTCTTAAAGACAATCCCCATCATTCGGGCTGTGTTTGGTTCATTGGTTGCAGTGCAATTTTTATTTGCACTAGTACAAATTCATGGGAGTGCAAATGAAAAGAATACAAATTTGGTTTAATTTTGATTTGGGTTTTACTTCATTCTGTTTGGGGTTTTATCTTATTTCATTTGTACTGCAATCAAACAAAATAAGGCAAAATTTAAAACAAAAATAAATTAACATTTGCACCCAAATTAATCATACTATCATGGTTTAATTTTGCTTTAGGTTTTACTTCGTTCTGTTTGGGGTCTTGTTTTACTTCATTTGTACTGCAATCAATCCAAAAAGATAAAATTTGAAACAAAAATAAATAAAAAATTAACTTGCACCCAAACCAGTCGTGCTATCATGGTTTAATTTTGTTGTATGTTTTACTTCATTTTTTTGGGGTCTTATTTTAGTTCATTTGTACTGCAATCAAACAAAATAAAAAAAAGGTAAAATTTGAAACAAAAATAAACCATACTTTGCACCCAAATCATTCCCATTATCATAATTTAATTTTCTTTTGGGTTTTCCTTCATTATGTTTGAGGTTTTATTTTACTTCATTTGTACTGCAATCAAATTAAACAAAATAAGATAAACTTTGAAACAAAAATAAATCAGAATTTACACCCAAACCATTTTGTTTTGGATTTTACTTCATTCTCTTTAGGGTTTTATTTTATTTCATTTGTAAAATTTGTAACAAAAACTTGCAAATGAATGCACCGCAACCAAACGCAACCCTAAATTTGATCAATCTATATATATATCAACCCTTCCATGTCTCACAAAGATGGGTATAATTCTCTGTTGATCCAAAAATGGAAAGAGAGAGTGATGTAGAAACATGAGTTGGACCAAGGACAATTGTCATGTGGAGGGGCTAAGTTCCAAACACTGGTAGATGTGATTTGGTCAGGTAAGTATCTTTGGATGATTGGTATTCCTTTGCTGGCCAACCCCCCCTTTTCTCTTCACATAATCACATGGTCTCTTCACATCTTAGGTGATATGAGAATCAAAGAATATGAGGGTGAATAAAAACAATTGAATGTTTTAATCACAAGTACAAGGTCAACAGATTTCGCCGACATTTTGTTTGCAAGCTTTCCATGACTTTGGGATTCTGAAATCAACATGTGGATGTGACTTGGAAGGTAGCTACAGTAATGGCTGAGACCAACATGGCAACATACAGATGTTAGCATATTTGACAACTTCAATATTAATTTCATCTGGAATAAAATATTATTTTATATATATATATACATATATATATTTTTTTATTTTCTCTTTTTTTTAGGGGTTAGGGGCCGGGTGGTGGATCTCCCAGTGGGGTTGTGGGGTGTGGAGAGAGGGGACAGTTTTCAGAGGCCAAGTCTGATGTTTTTGGATTGTTATTTTGACAATGATTCTGTTTTTTTGTTGAGGGTTAAGCTTTTGGGTTCGATTATAATATTGAAAAGACATGATATTGGAAAAACTTATAATCAATCAATTGATTCTTAAAAAAAATGACGAATGGGAGGGTATTCATCAAAATTCACGGGTGTTTTATTAGTCAAAGGTCTTCCGGTACCATGTCTTTTCTATGTCATATTGTAATTTACTTTCCTCTTAATTTTAATGTGGACCATCCTTTGATGACAAAACTTTGCTGTTTAAATTTGATAGCCTGGGTTATCAACAAAGCTCTCTCAGAACGATACGCTAATTCATATAAGCTCCTTGTATCTGCTCCTCACATGGGATGCCTTATATGACCATGCATTGGGAATATCTCCCGTATTTGTAAGCTATTTTTCACGGGAGATGTTCTCAATGCATGGTGAATGTGAAGCGCCCAAGTGTGAGAAGCAGATCCCATTCCCCTTGTAACAGTATCAGTGGTGGATTCGTTTTTTGGATAAACTATTAACATGTCATATAGGACAGTAGGAAGAGTACCAAAAAACTTTGGCACTTAGCCAACAGCCTATGCTGTTAAGAACATTCTTGAGAATGCCACGTTACCATGAGAGGGGTAAAATAATAATTGCCCCTATTTCCTTTTTCCTTTTGAGCAAACAGAAAGACATGTGGATGAAGGCATCCAGCACATAAATGCTCCCAACAGCATAGGCTGTTGACCCCCAACAGCCAAAGTTATCCTGAAAGAGTGTTGAACTGTTGACAGCGCCCTAATTAACTATCTAATGTGGACAGCCAAAGTTTTTGT
The DNA here is from genome assembly GCF_000365185.1 of Nelumbo nucifera. The sequence continues at coordinate 912,816 of NW_010729096.1, read as the reverse complement.
CGTCATAGCTATCTAACCATGGAATTTCATCAAAATTCATGGGATGGTTTCGATTGGCTGAACTCTAAAATGTGAGAAGTGGTCCCATGATTTTGATGAATTTTCATTGGCTAGTGTATGTATTAGAATGCGTTTAGTGTAGGAGATCTAGGGCTGGGTTAATTAATTTGTATGAGAAAACATTCTTGCAGACAACCAAAATATAAACCCAACAGACAGCAATTCATGAGCTTTGTTCACAGTAAATAGATTTGATTTAATTTAATTTTTTAGCAATTAATCTTTGAAACTTCTTATTGGGTTGGCTTAAATTTTTACCTGTGAGGCATTACTCAACCTTCTTTATGAAAAATATCTCTTTTTGGACTTTGGAAGGTTATGATGAAAGCAATAACCTTTTGATTTTTGAATATATATATACACACACATACACACACATTTGACACTTTGGTTTGACAATTCATAATAAGGGAGAGATTAAGGAGGATGTCATTCATAGAATTAGAGCAAGAGTATCAAATTGGAGTGATAAATTATATAAAACAATATAAAATCCATCTTTGTTGTATGAAGTAGTTTAGTAAAGTATTAAGTAATCAAGAAACAGCATATCTAGAAAATGAGTGTGCCAGATTAAGATGAAACTAAAATAAAGTCATTTTAGAAACTTAGGAGTAGTTCTAATAGGTGATAAAATGAAAGAAAGTAGATTACGATGATTTGATCATGTGCGTAGAAGACCATTAATAGTGTTCATAAAGAAGTGATTTGCAACAAATTGAACGGACAGAAGGGCAAGGGGTAAATCGAACAAGGGATGGGTAGAAGTTGTAAAAAATGACTCTAAGTGCTAATAATTTAACAATAAATATGGCATTGAATAGAATGAATTAGCTGAACAAGATTCATGTAGCTAGCCAGTCCTATATAGTTGGGATGAGACTTAGATGATGATGATATATTCCTTATATTTTTCTTTTTCAAATGGCAACATTGTTAATTGGCTTTATTAATTTGGGTAAACTTTTGCTTTAGAGCTTTGGGCTGTGAAAAAGAAAATTGAATGAAAAAAGTGTTTTGTTAGTAAAAGCTGCTTTCAAAAGCATAATTATCTGAAGCCAAAACACTTTTAAACCTTAAAACACTAGGGCTTTAAAAGCACATATTCTGAAGCTTATCCAAATGTAGCCTTCGCTTGTTTTTGGATAAGCTTTAGGATCTATGTTTTAAAGCACCAAAGCACAAAACCTCAACTTTAGGTTTTGTGTTTAGGAGCTTAAAAGAGTTTTTAGTTTAGTGATGTTTGGCATCGATGCCGATTTTTCTTTATCGATTTTTCAAAAACTAGTGAATTTTGTCATTTGGCATTAGTAAGCTGATTTTTGAGAAATCAACATATTATTTTTGCATTGAAGTTATCATTCAATACCATGTTGGATGCCATGTCATCCTCAAAAAATAGGAATTAACTGGAAAATAGGGATTCACTGAAAATGGTACGTGATCCTTGAAAACGGATTGATTTCAAGAATCGATTTTTGGCTGATTTTCCAAAAATCACCAAACTCAACCAACCAAACAGAAATTTCAACACCAATTTCTCTAGCATTAAAGTAGCTCCGACATGACAGTGATTTTCAGGAAATTAACATCAATGACAAACATCCCTTTTATGTTTAGATTACACTTAATATATATATATATATAACACTTACCAAAAGCTTAACACACACTTTTCGTCACATTTTGTTTACCACAACCCAAAGTTCAAAAGGTAGAAGCCTATTTAAATATATCCTTAGTTTCAACATTTCATAACTTCTTACATTACAATTTCAGTAATCATTACTTTTAAACTGTTTTAAAAGAACATAAAATTTTCCTCTTTTAGTAAACCCAAATATAAATATAAATTTGGATTTGCTGCAGCATTTGCTATACATGGTTATTTGCTGCTACAAAGATATTAATTAGATACAAATCAAACACCACTCTATAACAAACAAACAAGGGATATATATATATATATATATATAAATTAATTTTATCCCACCAACATTCTACATATACATATATGAGGGTAACTATATAAATAATCCTATTTTATTGGCTCCTCTTAAATCATCCTTACTATTTCAATTTATGTCCTTTTCTTTATGGTGTGTTGCTAATTCATTCAGCCTAGGGATGGCAATTTCGTGGGAATTTTTTGGGTATCTGACCTTAATAGGATCCATTTATCAAAAGCCTATAGGGTTTGGGATTTTAGATTAAAATCCTATAGGGTTTGGGACGGATTTAGGTTTTGACTTTAGGTATCTGATACTCGATACCTGGGATGCATAAATATGAACCTATTATATTATATATCATACACAAATTTATAAATTTTAAGTACTAGGATAATTATTTTATTATTAATATTTTATTTGTATAAATTTCTTGGGACTGAAATCATCATTTGATGTAAATATTGTTTATTTCTTTTAGTTATAAAATGTTAATTTTAAATATTATTTATTTTAATTTTTAGTGGAATTATTAATCATATACATGTATTAATTGTTTTGATGAACTCAAAAGTTAATAAAATCTATTTTATTTTATCAAATAAAACAAAAGATGAGATGATTTAGTAGCTTAAAATAGTATTAAGAGATTTAAGCTATCATTAATTGATCCATGGATTTAACTGGTGGGACGGGTCGAAATGAATTTAATGAATTTAGGACAGATTTGGAATGAGGGATATAGGCGAGTTTGGGAATGATAGGGCAATTTGCACGGGTACCCTGTTGCCATTCCACTTCAGCCAGTGGGATAGACAAATGGGGAGCTACTGTTTTATTACTAAAATGCCCTGCACCAGTTCCCGTGTGTGGACAAATAGGGCGTGTCACGTCATGATGTTTGTTGCAGCAAATCTGAGCTTGTTTTCATTTAGTGTCGTTTTGCATTGCTTGAGAGACACAAGTACACAATATAAATAAAGGCAGGTGAATGATTATAGAGATTCGATGAATCGTTTATGAAAATAATTGATCTTTCTCTCTTTTTGTATTTTCATGTACATCAGGGGTACGCATTTTGCTTGTCCCCATGCTAAAACAAAGGAGCTATGGATATTGCCAAGATTACACTAGTAAATAAGCTCATCTCTCTCTGTCTTTCTCTCTCTTTCCCATTGATGGGTTGGTATCTACCACAGAGTAAATATTAACTACCGCCTGCATTCCTTGTCACCATATCAAGTTTGGTGCCATTGAGGAATCAAAACCCAACCATATATTCTCTTACATATAAGAACAGCTGTGGTTGGATGTGCATATGGCGGTAGTGTGGGTAGCTAACTCATTCAAGCAGGATATATAGCTAGGTACTGTTTGAACTCCCTTCATGTCTCCCTCCCCTTGAAAATTAATCTCTCTCAAGCTGCTGCTGCTGCTTCTTCTTCTTCTTCTTTTTCTTCTTCTTTCTCTCTCTTCTAAACAGAGAATATGAACACCCACATAGAGAATCAAGTTCTTATAAGGGAATTCAATGAAGATATGGATACTGAAGTGGTGGAGAGGCTTGAGAGGAACTGTGATTTTGGATCTAGAGAAGGGATCTCCATATTCACTAATATGATGGGTGATCCGTTGTGTAGGATAAGGCTCTACCCAACTCATGTTATGATGGTAGGAGGCGGGTGATTCCCTTTCCATATATCTATCATCTCTTCCTAATAAAGTCTTAGCATCTACAGTAGTAGTAGTAGTTTTTTTTTCTCCCATCCAATTGAAATTCATTCTCTCTCAGGCTTTGTCTCCCTCTTCACCTTTACTACTTTTCTATAAACAGATCTTCTTGTCCTCTAGACTAGGGAACATACACAGATGTTTAGATATTATTATACTATTGATTAACATGTTTGGAAGTGGGATAACAGGTAGCTGAGCTTGTTGCCAACGGGAAGCTTGTCGGAGTCGTTCGAGGATGCATGAAGCATGTAGGGACTGGCTTTGGGGAAAAACATGTCAAGATGGGTTACATCCTGGGCCTTCGTGTATCTCGTAAGCACAGGTTAGTTCCATTAATTAATTCCCCCTCTCCCCCTTTCTATTTCCATAAACAAATTCACTTTTTTTTTTTTTTTTTTTGGTGGATGTGTTGAGTCTTGAGTGGCTCTCAGCTAGCTAGGGCTCAGTCTTGGAATAATTAAAGGGATATATCAGAAACAATACTAGCTACATGATAAAAAACATTAGTATATATCGTTGATTTGATGGACAGAAGATAAATCAAGTATATATGAACCAAATTTAAGAGGGGCTAAATTGGAATCAAGAGGAGTCTCATTGGTTGTTATTGATGATGATGATGATTTTCTTCTTCATTTTCTCCTTTACCACCATCACCACCACCACCTCCTCCTCCTCCCCCTCTCTTCCCCATTCATTTAAGTTTTCTCCATGGAACTGTAATCATCATGTTCAGCAACTTGGTATCAAAAAAGAGAGCACCGATCAACTAATGGGTGGGGTATTGATATTATTTTCTAAGTCATATGTCTTAGAAAATAATATTGTTCTTGTTCTTGTTTACTCTAATGCAGGCGCATGGGAATAGGGTTGAAGCTGGTGAAATCGATTGAGGGTTGGGCTATAACAAATGGAGCACAGTACATCTGGGTGGCCACAGAAGAGGACAACGTTGCAGCGACGAACCTCTTTGTTCTGAAATGCAATTACGTGAAACTAAGCTCGCTTGTCATACTGGTTCAACCAATAAGCTCTCATGTTAAGGATTCCCCTGGGGATGTCACAATAGAGAAGTTGAGCATAGATCAGGCGATCTCCTTGTACAAAGACCGACTGGGAAGCAAAGGTTTCTACCCAGTAGACATGGATGCAATCCTGAAAGAAAAGCGGAGCCTCGGCACATGGGTGTCGTTCTTCAACGAGGAGGACTGGGTTGGTTTACGTAGCAAAGAAAGCAGTGAGGACTTCACCAGTAGAACTCCGAGCTCCTGGGCCATTCTCAGCATTTGGAACACTTCTGAGGCTTATAAGCTTCAAATAAGGAGGCCATATCCATTCAGGTGTCTCCACGCCACTCTCAGCCAAGCGAGAGCCAAAGTTTTCCCTTGCCTTCGGATATCATTCTGTGATCTGCTCCACAAACCTTTTGGCTTTCTCTTCCTTTACGGGATTCATGGTGAGGGGGAGAGACTCGGGGAGCTTATGAAATCTCTGTGGTGCTTTGCTTCTAATATGGCTGGAAGTATGAAGGATTGCAAAGTGATTATTACAGAGCTGGGGAACTGCGATACTCTCGTTGGCCATGTCCCCAGAGGGGCCTCTATGTCATCCATTAACGATGTTTGGTACCTAAAGAGAGTGAATGATCCCAGCGAAGAAGACGACCAGTGGACGACAACACAACCTTCTGGGCATTTGTTCGTTGATCCAAGAGACTTCTAGCTAGTGTTGGATCGATGATATGAGCCAGCTGCTACCCTAGCTAATTAAAGCTTGGTATTATTATGTATTAACATTGTTTCAGAGGATGAGTTTAGCTCGTATGCTTCAGTTCAGTCACCTTATCCTGGCTACTGTAAACCCATGTTTCTAGCTAATAAATTCATCAGGTGATGAGAGAGATTGGGATTATCTTACTGCTAGCTTTTCCAAGTTTTTTTTTCTTCTGTTTTGAATCTTAACGTGTCCATAGAAGCCTACACCTCCACCAGGCCAACTTCTTTTTCTTTTTTTCTTTTTTGCTTTGCTCTGAACGCAATAAGAGTTGCGATCAAATCCATGTTCCTTGCTCGCTCAGGGAAGCAACTTTCTGAAAACTCCCCTTGGAAAACCACTCAACCAGAAGCTAGCTAGCTTACATTGCTGGAAAAGCTTGTTGGGTTGTCTCTTTCAGTTCAGTATATCTTTGAAATCTTTCGACTACGTACCGGGTTCTTCACATTATATTGGTCTGGACTCTGGAATGAGGGCTTTCCCAGTTCCCCCAGACACTATCTTCCTGTGTTTGCAGAATCGTGGTAAATCCACCATTATCATCCCTCGGTAGTTGAGCTAATGAAAAGTTAGTGGAGGAGAAGAGAATTGCCTTAGACCAAATAAACATAAAGTTGAGAGGGGAAAATAAGGCCTTGTTTCTTTCATTGCTCAGGGCTTCATTCTTTTAATTCTTGTTCATTCTAGTGACAAAATTCTTTTCGGAATTCTTGTCCGGCCTCATTCTTTCGGAATGAAAAATCAGCTCATAGCATAAATTTTAAGATAGCCTGCAACATGAAAAATAATATTACCCCTATCTTGATTATTTTCATTCTTTACAGAAATTCTATGCCAGTAGTGGCTTAGGTCTACAAAACTGCTACCATATTAACTGATTGCTGTGGAAACTTACACCGACATTGACAATCGGCTATCCACCCGTAAATATTTTATACCAACGGTTTTTGAGAATTAGGCCAATGGTTTATGCTTGCTAAAATAAAGTTTTTTGAAAAATGAAAATGAGCAACATAGGGCACTTGTCTGTCTGAAAAGAATTAACTTCTTAGGAAAAGTGTTTGATTTATAACAATATTTTCTCATTTTGCCCATTTTTACTCATTCTTGTTCGTTTTACAATTTCATCTTGGGTGAGAATGAGAAAACCAAACATGGCCTAAGGAGAGCAAACTTGCATTCCAAATTTCCAATTGCTTGTGGCAATTGCAGTAGCATTGTAATGCAGACTTAAGTGAGCCCAACCTGAGCCCAGACCGACCCCGTCTGAAATTTTTTGCGAATTGGGCTTAGATTTTTGATTCTCAGGCTGGGTTCAAGCCCAAAATTTCAGGTTTTTCTTTTTCAAGCTAGGCCTAGGCTAGTCCTTAGGTAGCCTAAACCCGGCCCGACTTTGTTCCATACATACACACACATGCATACATATTTGCACATATGTATACATACATATATAATTTTAGATTGGGTTTATTGACCAACCCGACCTTGGCCTGGGCCCAAGTCCAAGCCCAACCCAGTAGTGTGTTGAAATACAATATGGATTAGGCCCAGATTGAGAAGATCAGGCTTAATCTCGGGCTCAGTCCAGATTCAGGCCTTAGGCCCAAATCTTAGGGTTGAGCTTAAGTTGACCATAAACCCCAACCCTTGAGTTGACTATAAACCCAACCCAGTCCACCCATCTTGCACCCCTAAAAAGGTGTTATCATTTGAATTGCATAAAGAAAAATTCGATTACAAATCCATTTCCTGACCCAAGGATAGCCAAAGAAAATGGGTGTTTCACTAACTCTGGTACGTATGTGACAAATATGCTATTCACATGTTAATGAATGCTTAAGTTGCAATAATATATATATATATATATATAGGCTGACATCTTTTATAGTGGAGCCCATGAATTTATTACTGATATGGAACCTCATCTTGGTTCCATGGCATGTTGAACAGCCATCATGTTTCAGCTAATCCAAATTCTCAGCAGGCACCCAATATATCTTTTGATAGATGTATTAGAAATCAAAGGTAGGCGGAGGTATTTTATGGGAAAGTGGCACATAAATTTGTTTAAATTATACTCATCTTGAGTGCCTACCTGATCCAAAATTCTCCAAAAACAAGTGTTTTTAATTCATGATTGAACTGGTTGATCTGACCGTTGTCCCATCTCCTGGTCATAATTTTGATTTGGGTTAATCCAAACCTATCATTACTAAAAAAATTATTGACTTGGTTATCAATAATTGGTTGAAACATGAGTCTCGATCTAACGGGCACAGCATTGTAATTTGTAAGCACGTTAAATGAACAGTTAATAATATTATGACAATTGTATAAAAAAAAGGGGATAACCTTGGGTATTTTAAGGGACTAGTAATTAAGTACATGCGTTGTATGTGAGAAAATTTTCTTCATATTAATTACTTGAATTTTAGATATATTATAGTTAAAACAGAAATTGAAAATTAACAAAAGTAACAATATGATTAAAAATAAACTTAAAGATTTTTTATTTAATCATGACATCATGGGTTTCTTAAAAAAGTTGGATCATTGACCCACCATCTAGATAAAAAAAAAAAATAGCATTGCTTTTGGATTAGTTTTAAGTTAGGGAAAATTATAGACAAAGTTGATTGTACATTTAAAATTAGGCTACAAATTGGTCCATAAACCAACATAACTCTAACAACCGGATCTATATTTCAAATTATAAAAACCCCCGTCATGTCATTGGAGGCATATGTGGCTGTTGTCAACATGAGACTCTTAATCCATGTTGGATACAATAAAAAATTTATACTGAAATTGCTCTTTAATGTTGGGTGATTGGAAAATTAAAAAAATGGTTTTTAGTTCCTCTCTCTCTCTCTCTCTCTTAATCTCCCTCACACCATCTCATTCACAGTCATCTTTATCTGCTCAACGATTATGTGATTTGCAAATAAATAAAAATGATTTTTGGTTTTTGTATTTACGTTCTCTATATCAATTTCTCTCATTCTCATTCTCTCTCTACCTATCGTTCTCTCTCATTCTCTTTCTTGGTCAATCTCTCATTCTCCTTCAATTTCTCTCCCGCTCTCTCTCTTGTTTGTTTTATTTTCTTATACACTTATACCAATTAATCAAGTTGTATAAAAGAACATGAGACCAACTTGGTATATGATTAAAAAATTATTACACCAATTTGATAAAAAATCGCAAGAAACTCTTAGCTATGAAATTTATAACAACTGAAGAACAATAAAGATTGAGGGAGAATGAGATATTGATCGAGAGGGAAAGTGAGGGAGAAGAATGAAAAAGATTGAGGGAGAACAAGAGAGAGAGAGAGAGAGGTTTTGATTTGGCCACAAACCGAAGCTGAGAGAGTGGGAGAGACAAAGGAAGTAGGAAATTAAGAGATGACTGTGAGAGTGAGAGAAAAGGGAGGGAGATTGAGAGACAAAAGGAGTGGGATAAAAACTGAAAACCTATTTTTGGTGTAGGTTATTTGCTATGTCCAACATGGATTAAAAGCCCTATGTTGGGAACAAACCACATATGCCTTTGATAACATGGTGGGGGTTTTATAATTTGAAATGTAGAGCCAGTTGTCAGAGTTTTGTTGGTTTTTGGACCAACTTGCAGCCTAATTTTAAATGTACAATCAATTTTGTCTATAATTTTCCCTTTAAATTATATATTTCATTTACATTATATAAAATATTTTTTACTTTTCGTACTTAATTTTTGTTTGGCTATGGTATCATTTGACTCGAACCATTAACCCGCCATCTAAAAATAAAAATTGTTTGATTTCTAGGTTGACATTAAATTTTGTATTACATTTCCGTCATTGATAAAATTATTTCTTATGTATAAAACTTATTTTTGTTTAATATAATGAATGTGCAATATTATGGATGTGCCTAATATTTTATTTTTTATAAATATATAACATTAGATATGTGCCCAAATTTTTCTCTATCTTTTTTTTATTATTTTTGTGATCCTTTGTATTTTCTATTATTAAAAATTTTATTATTTGACTATCACATAATTTAATTTCTAGGTAAATTTTGAATTTGACATTCCATTTTTATCATTAATAAAAACACTTCTGACATTTCATAGTTATTTATTTTAAATTTTCATTATTTAATTATGGTATTATTTATTGATCCATTTGACCCCAAATGGTTGACTTAAATGGATTAAATATCTTTAAGTTACCTATTTTCAACTCATTTAATATCAAGAACCAATTACTTTATTTGCCCTCATTTTTTTATCAATAAATTTAAATATAGAGGGGTAATTTTGTCTTTAGAAAATTGCAGAAATATTCTTGAAACCATTCCATTCATGCTTTTTAAGATAGTATAGATAGATGTCTAAATTTTTTAAGTGCTTACTCAATGTATTCATCATGTGTGCCTACCTGATTGGGACTGTTTAAACATCAATTCCAAAGTACTGAATCAGTGAGTCCCAACCAATTGAGTGGTGGCTCAGTAGACACATGGATTGTGTCAAACGAGATGGGCTTTTGAGTCCTATTATCGACTATCACCACATAAACTGAAGCAAACTCTCTCACCACCTTTGAAAATAGTAATTAATGTTGCTAGAAAAAGTGCTACTCTGTGGCAAATGAGAATTGAATTGTGGAGGGCTAAGTTAAACAAGAAAATGAGGTGGGAGTAGAAGAGGAAGGCTGTGTAGGGAAATAGGGTGGGAAGGTTCGGGGCTATTATAGATTTTTTTAATAAAAAAATAAAGAAAAGCTTTTATTTAATTTTGAGAATCGAAGGAAGTGAGAAACATTATAGAATGATAGTTCAGTTTTTAGGGGGCCAAGGACCTACTTTATTCCATTTTGCCTCTACTTAATAACTATATATAAATATTGATTTAACAAAAAATTGTGTGTGGGGGTTGCTAAGAACCCACCAGTATATTTGGCTCCACCCCTGTATTTAGGGGTGTCAATTGGATTGGATTTGGTTCAATCCAGTCCAGTCCAATGTGAGTCTATTATAAATGGAACTGGTCCAATCCAGTCCAATGAATATTTTGGACCGGTCCAGCGACTGTCCAATCTATTCAAATTCCTATTAATTTAGATTAGTTTCAACTCAAACCTGATATATGCAATTATCTCCCTATCAGTAACAACTACTCTATAAGTGCACTTGCACTTGAATCCTACTTTTGCTGATACTTGCACTCAAGTGTACACCACATGAATCTTACTTTTGCCGATAAGATTTATATTATTCTGTTAACATATTCTACAAAAAGTCTGCAGGTGTCTTGTGTGAATTGACATTTGATGGAATTTAGGCAGATATGAATACATGTGACCACCGTTTAGAAGCTGAAAATTTTACTTCAGTTAGGAAGTTAAGAAAATTAGATCAGTTAAAAAGATTTACTTTCCTGAAGATATCAAAGAAAATCAAAGAAATTTTAGAGAAATAATTAAAAGACGCACTGAAGAGGGATAAGAAGTTGGTCCATATGGTCGGACAATGCTTTGTTGAATTACTGAATTGATTTCAAAAGGAAGCTTTCCTCTCAAAATGAAAGACCAAATAAATAATCAAGTAGAATAGAAGGAACAGTCATCCCCTTGTGCAGATACTCAAAAGAACAGAGGAAATGGATTCAATGGTAAACAAATCATAAAATTTATTTGGAACATTTAGTTCAACTCTTAAAAGATAGTATAGATTCCAAACTTTTAGTTTTGTTCTTTTAAGTCATGGATGCACTAACAGGTATTTTGTTCTATTTTTATTGTTAACATGCATTTTGTTCTCCTTACAGGAATAAACATAATTCATAGTGTAAGCATGCCAAAAGAAATCAAAACCAAGTTACAAAATATGGAGAAACCTACCCATGTAAGTGCTATCTGTGCTGATTCTTTGATAACATCACCAAGTTTCCCAGTGAGATGCAAATCCCCTTTTCCTTCCATAGTTGTGACCTCAACAAACTGAACCTCCCCACCAAAGGAGGTCCAAACAAGCCCAACTGATACTCCAGGAGTTGCAACTCATTCTGCAGTCTCTCATCAATCCTTCGAGGCTGCAGCATAGTACGACCATAATATATGATCAGCTATACCAAAAGTACAGTGAAAAAGCTAAATCTGAAAAATGAATATATGAGGAAACCTGGGTATTCAAGCAGAACTCAGAATCATGGCATATGTGCCCCATTTCAAGAGAGAGAATATTGATTGAACACTTAAGAGCGGCTGAACAAAAACGGAAAGGATGTTCTCCAATGATGAATTGGTCAATCTGGGTTTTGATTTATATAGGCATCGCCGGCTGGTGTTGTCCAGTGGAGAACAGAGAGAAAATTTAGGCGAATTGAATACAGAGAGAAATAGAGAGAGATTTACTTGTGAATCAAATGCTGTCGATGTGCGACTGAGAAAGAAACCGCGCAAGTGAGAGAGAGAGAGAGATTTACCAATGTGCACTAAGAGAGAGAGTGTGCATGAAAGAGAGAAAGAGAGAAACAACAAAGAGTGAGAGAGTCGACTGGGAGAGGCAATGGACGGAGAGGGCGGAAGAAGACGAAACGTGAAGTAGAAGATTTACAGGGAGGAATATCAACATTTCTAGCGGCAGTCACCGAATAGCCAGTTCAAGAATTGCCGCTAGAAATGTTTTTTTTTTTGTATGGGATTGGATGAGAAAGTGTGAAGTTTTCACTTTTCATTGTTTGGTTATGCAAAGGAAAATAGTAAGAAAATTATTTTTCCTACGTTTGTTTCATGGAAAAATCATTAGAGTTGAACTAAATTTCTTGTAGAAACATCAATTTGTAGGAATGATGAAAAACTTGGGTTGGATAAATTTTAACACAACCTGACATGGTCTTTTTAAGTTTTTTAGTAGGTTGGATCTAGCTAGCTGGGATTCAAGCAAGGTGAGCTCTAGTTGGGCTTCAAGCGTGTTATGGTGAAAGCCCAGCTGAGCTCAAGTTGGGCTTCAAACAAGGTGAAATCTCAGCTGATCTTGAGCTAAGCCCCTTGTTATATGCACCTGTCTAAGTTTACAAGTAATTAGCAAACCAAGAAAGGTGGGAAGCCTCTTAACCTAGGAACTAAACTTAGGAAAGGTGTTATATGCACCTGTCCAAATTCAAAGATCTAAGTAATAAGAATTTGATGGATTTTACATGCATTAATCACACAAAACAAAGACCATGATTGGGTATTGTTACTATCAACTTAGAAGTTTGAGGCCCAACATCTTTAAAAGTACATCCCAAAACCTGCTAAGAAAAGAGTACATAATCTTTTTTAAGAGAAAGAGATAAAGCCTAAGCCTGAATGAGAAAATTTGATTCAAGAAATCAATGCATAGTCCACGAGTTTGTTGAAGGTTTCTCAGCTGAACGTTGATCGACGCTAGCTTCTCTAAATTCCGAGAAGTAAAAAGTGCCTATATTGATCTCTCGCTCTGTCTCTCTCTCAGAAAATAAATAAATAAAATAAGAGATCACTAAAGTCAGAAAAATTGGGAATACTAGAAAATAAAATACTCTCTTAGGCTCCGCTTATTGCCTACACAAGGAGAACGGAGCTTTTCCATGCCGAAAGTAATGAAAGGGGGTCGGTCGTTGGAGAGACTGGCGCAACAGTGGCAAAGACATTCTTATACATCAAAATATACAAGAAAATAGAGAAAAAGGCTCGCCAACGCAAGAAGATATTGTCTTTGCTCGAGATCAGCAAAGAAGTCGTCGGAGATATAACCAAGAAGAAGAGACTCGAGTTCAGGCCTCACGAAGCCCGATAACTTTTCTTAAACGCGTCTCACTCTTTTCTCATCTCAAACTATTATATCCCAACAATGAAACGGAGCCTAAAGTTGAATAGAGTAAATCAAACGGAGCCTATTGGGTGCTTATTATTCGTGTTTTGAGACCAATTAAGAGTAGAGTTGCTAATCCGTTCAGAAAGTTAATAGTTTAAATTTAAATTGCGATGCTTATTCGTTTCTCGTAAACTGTTTTATCTGCCATATGTTACTATGACCTTGTTTATTTGTAGTGCAATTTTGTTTTAAAATGGTGCAAAAGAATGGAAGTGCAAAATGAATTTGGAATGCAAATTCTCATTCATTTTTGTTTTAAATTTTGCTTCGTTTTGTTTTGTTTATTTGCAGTGCAGTATAATAAAGTGAAACTTAAAGCAAAAAGTAGGATTCGAATTAAAAATAAGCCAGAAGTTGCACTTCCAATTTGTACTTTCATAAATTAATACAAATGTAATTGCATTGGTCACATTACAATTTGCAAACAAACAGAACATATATGATTTTACTTGTTTATACGAATTAAAAAGTACACCAGAAGTTACACGGCCGATTGGATTCACCAAAGGAAAACATAGTTACTACATTAAATTATATTGCACCATTTTTAAGAGTAGGATAGTAAATAAAGTCTGACCCAAAACCCAAAAGGAGTAATGAGGCATCACACAACAGACGGCTGTGTTTGTTGCGACAAGTAGTAGAGAAAGGAAGAAAAAGGTAGAAAACCCATAAAAACCTACCTTTGTTCCAACAATCATGGCTGCTTATTATGGAATTTACATCTGCACCTCACAGATTGTACCCAAAAACGCTCCACATACACATCTTAGCGTACATTGGGAACATCTCCCATATTTATCATTGGGAGATGCTCCAATACAAGGTTGGGATGTGCTGTAGGGCATTTTTGGGGCGCAGATGTGAATTCCCTATTATGTGATGCCTTGAAACTTTGAAGGAAAGAATTGAGATGGCTCTTTGATTCTGGGTCAGGCTTTGTTTACAATATATCCAACTCTTAAAAATGCTGCAATGTAATTTAGGCTATAGGGGTCTGGAATCAGAGTCGGAATGGGTTATTCCGATTTCAACCGTTTGGTTGGACAGAATCGGAATCCCATTTTCCATTCCTGGTATAATGGTATTCCCCAATTCCATCCTCCTCCCTTGGGCAAGCTTGACCACGAGGTTTGAGACCCTGACCCAACCCACCCAAGTTGCCTCCCAAGAAGGGGGATTGTGACATTCCTCTAATGGACTGATGGTTTTTTTTCTGTCCAACTGTGTGTTACCAGGGCTCTTAAGTGTTACCAGGATTATTAGATAGTATGTCCAGTTTATTTTGACGGATTCTATGTTCTTTCTGATTATCTGGCTCTCTACTTCCGTGGAGTTTCTCTCTCTGAAGTCAATCACTGCTCTTATTAATGCAGTTTTTTGTAGATATTTTCTCTTCTTAGAATGTTCATGTTCATGTTCAACATATAAAGATTTTATTGATATTTTTTATCTTACACGAGTCCAAGTGGAGATGAGTATGGCATGTAGAAACAGGCAGCATCTCTTCACTCTTCAGTGAAGGAATTTAAAATTTCTCATACATGACGTATTAACATTTTCTGAAAAATGTACACAGCATCGCTTCCACACCGAAAGAATTACAAATGGCAAATTCTTTTGAATACTCAACGTGCCTCTGTGAACATCATCTAAAATGGGCCAATACATGGATTAACAATCTTTCTCATCGAATTCCTCTTACTAGTAAAAATGGTCAGTAAATTCACAACTTACATCTCTGAGCTGTTTTGCATTTTCATTGGACTGATTTGATATTTTTTGTGAGCCATCCACACAAAAGGCCGTTATCCATTGTTGGTCCCACCCATATTGGATCTTCTGAACCATCTACATACATGGACAAAATGGTTTTAGGTATATCTCCTCAAAATAGAACCATCTGAAAACTCAGGGCTGCACTGATGTCGTGACAGCTTTATTTTGAGATCTCCATACCCGTCTAGAAGATCCAATTTTCTTGGGCACAGATGCATCTATCTGAACTTCCAAATTTGATACATCAAGAGATAATTTTTCGTGGACAAAAGCATCTAGATCAAAATCACTTGAATCTTGACCAGGCTGTACTTCTCTTAATTGCTTGCCTTCCAAAGAAACAGAGGACAAAACTTCTGATTCCTCAATGGCACTCTTGCTGCTCATTCCGTTTATGTTTCTCAGACCATCCTGCCCCTTAGAATATGACTTGTTTGATTCAAAATTCAGTAGTCGTTTTATGCTGTCAAGAGCTGGATCAATGATATCTAGGAAACCCATAACCCATGAATCATCATCAACAACTTCCGTTCGCTGTGCATGTAATACGGTCAAATTTTAGTTTTACAGAGGACTTTTGACTGACAAAAAAAGTTAATTACAGAAACAACATACTGTAAGAAGGCATTTGATTATCAAAACAAGTAATACTAATTACTAGAAGCATAATTAGAATTGCTAACCTTATCAATTGTAAAAAAGAAAAAAAAAAGGAAGAATATGTGAAAGATGAAATTTTAATTGTTGGCAATGACCAATCTGACTGGATTTTGAGAAGAAAAAGCACCAACTAAACACTGATCAGAATTCATAATTATGAATACTGGTACAATCAACATAAATGCATACTTCTAGTGTAAAATATTTTGACCAGAGTTGAATCTATATGCATATAAAGTAATAAAACATTATACTGCACTATGTAATTAGAATTCTAGGTTACAAAGATTGTATAGCAAGGAACTGGCCAAATGGATATGTTAGATGAACAGTTATTGAATATGATGAGAAACTCTAGTTTTCTACAACTTTGAAACAAACAAATATTAAGTTGAAAGAAAGATAGCAACAACAAACCTTTATTTTATATTTCAATGTTTAGTTAATCACATGCCTTGAGGGAATCATGTTACATCAAAGATACCAAGATAGAGAAAAAGGGAGGGAATAAGACTCTGGACGTTGCTTCTTGACCGCCCAGCATATGCATTTCTGTCACATTCGATTTTTGACATGTTGCTTCTTGACTGCTCAACACTTCACTCAATACAACTGCTTTATAGAATTTTTCTTTTAACCTGAGTGGTACTTGCCTATCACATAAGACTCTGGATGAACTCATCCATTTTCCCTATCATGCTCTAATTCTATAGGCAACATCCTCCTCTATCTCTCTCTCTTGTTATTAATTATCAAACCAAGGTAATGGAAAAGGTTGCATTGAGTTATCTCTTGGTCTCCAATCCTAATTCCTATGTGTACCTGATTTGCATGAATATTAGAACATATTCTGTTTTGGTCCTACTTATTTTAAAACTTAATTTTGCATTTAGTCCTTCATCAGTTTCATCAATTAATACAATGTCATCAGCAAACAAGCACCATGGGACCTCCTCTTGAATATGCTTAACCAATTCATCTATGATTAGTGCAAATGAATAAGGACTAAGTACTGAACCTTTGTGAAGACCCATCAAAATTGTAAAATCTGATGTCTTACCCTCATATGTTCTAATGTTGATGGTTGCACCTTTATTCATATCCATTGATTAGGTCCATATACCTATTTGAAACTCCTTTCTTTTCCAAACTCACTATATTATCTCTCTAGGAACTCTATCATATTTTTTTTTCGCTAGACCAATGAACATCATATGATGATCTCTCTTCTTCTTTCTAATTTTTTCTATCAATCTTCTCAAAAGATAGTTCCCATGGTTGATCTCCTCAGCATAAGCCTAATTTGATTTTCTGATGTACTTGTATCATGTTGTAATCTTTGCTCAATTATTTTCTCCTAAATTTTAATAATGTGGTTCTGAGTTTAACCCCATTGTTGTTATTTCAACTTTGTAATAACACCTTTTGTTTTAAATATAGATGGTTTAGTGTTGTTTCTTCACTTGTCAGGCATCTTCTTTTCATTGTCTTATTAAATAGTTTAGTTGGCCATAACAAGCCTACCTCTCCCACTTAAATTATCAATTGTGCAAGGACCATCGTTTATAAAAGTAGCAATCATATAAGGACCATTGCTTGGTACAATGCTAAAATCTCGGGCCAAAAGGCATGGGAATATAGGTCCATGTCTGAGAGTATCCACTTTGTGAAAAAAAAAAAAAATGCAAAGGTTATAGGTCCATATTCTCCCAAGACTCCAGATAGCCAGAACTTTCATTGGGTAATGGCCCTTTACAAAGTAATTAATCAAGTCCATAGTCATTATTATGCGTATGCACGAAGTTAATATTAGAGAAACAGAGAGGAGACAATTTCACAATATTAAAACGTATTAAAATATAAGGTCAGAGATCAGAAGGAAAAGACATTGACAATAAATATCAGCTACAAACCTGCTGGAAGTAGAGATTACGGATTTCCTCAGCACGTACAGAATTTCCTTGCTCTTCCTCCAATGATGCCCAAGTCATCCAAGTTATATAACTTTGAGAGTTAATATTTAACGATGATCTAAATAATCTCCGAGCTGCTGAAAGATTACCAAGTCTCTGCTCTAAAACACCCCATGCCTGTAAAATATAAGAACACCTAAAATCAGCATAAAATCCATTGTTTGGAAGTAAGCCTAACAGAAGATCCAGTTGCTGAAATACTGCAATTAATTGATACAAACATAAGCCAAAGACACAAACTTAATCCAAGACTTCCTTACTACATAAGCAGCTAAAAAGATTTGGTTTGTTAATCTTTTAGTTTTAAGGGTTGGACAACTAGACTCTTAAAAAGAAGTGCTGGATAATATCTCCACTGCAGCTGCCTAGAGGTTATAAGAATGGATGAAGCAATATTAGTATTGTTATTTCTTTCGGCCTTGGTCTTTGATAATTCCAACAGGCAATAAGATATATAAATTCAGCATATGATACTGGAATAGTTAAAACTTCAAAAGGAAACTAATTTTTAGAAACAGTACTTAAATTTTTAGCATTTAAAGATTCTTTTTTTCTGGTTACAAATGCTTTATTTAACATTAAGAACAATTATCACTTCTTCTGACTTCATTCTCCAAGAATCTTATGTACAAAGAAGTTGTTAGAGCTAGCCGAATAAGGGTAGATTAGTCAACTCACCTTTGTTAAGTTATGTGCTTATGTGGCAGTCTTATTAGAGACTCTCTGTCCCATACTTAAGTGGGGGCAGTTTAGTCTTTGTACAATTAATTAGAGCCTACTATTAAGAGGTCGACTGATAGGGTTTAGTCTATCAGGTTCAACAGTTCTTTCATCTTCTTCTTCTTCTTCTCTTCTTCTT
>NW_010729096.1:860425-876848 GCF_000365185.1 Nelumbo nucifera | reverse complement strand
TTATCTTATCTTAAGTAAGAGTGTGTTACCAATAGAAGTAGGTAATTAGGAGTTTGAGTTCAAGTTGGAGTTTGAGTTTAATTAGGAATTTCCTTCTGTAATCTCCTATTTAAGGAGCCACGAATTGAAATAAAGCATTCAGTTTTTGCAGCCAAGAAAAGGGTGAGGAGAGTTCGGGTGGTCTCTTGGACAAACCACCCCGTAGGAGTGTTCGGGTGGTCTCTTGGACAAATCACCCACTAGATAGGCAAAATAGAGTCTGTGCGCAAGGCCAAAGGCAAGGGAAGATCAGGGGTTCCTGCCGTGGAACGACCCGTAACGCGATCCTACGCTCGGGCCCATAACACACCAACTTGGTAAGTTGTTGCCTGGGTGCTTGCCTAGTTGTCACGAGGTGCCATGTGTCGCAATTTCACTGGAGGGCCAAATCTGCCCTCATCAGTGTCTATGCATCTAAACTCCAAATCTAGGCTTGAATCTGCTGCTTACGATTTTTTCCCACGTCACTACCCACATGCACTAATGTTGCATATTGGGAATATTTCCTGATGTTACCAAATATAGGACCATCAAGGGTTTGCAATTTGTAAACAGTAGATCCGGAGTGCTGGAACCCATCAAGGGCTTGCAACTTGGGCGGACCCAACCCGAACCTAAATTGCTCCACCTAGGGATGTCAATGGGTCGAGTTAAATGGAAAATTTGGCTTGACCCGATTCGGGGCAAGTATATTTGGTTTAGGGTCGGGTTAGGGTTTTGAATTTTTTACCCGAGTTGGGTTTGGTTTGGGTCGGGTTCGGGTTTTGGCTGGCCTGCCTCGTTGAGTCATGATACTTTGCATATATACCAAGTATTCTTGCAATTTTTTGGCTTCTAACTTATAGGCTTAAAGTTTATAATTTATATGTTGTTGGTGTTCGGAATGGCTGAGGACAACAAAGTAATTTCACCCCTGGACTTCGAAGGCTGGCCGAAGGCTTTGAGGACTCGAAGAGGTCGTTGCTGAGGCCGAGGTGTGTAGGCCGAGGCAGGGTGGACTTTGAGTACGGTAAAAGTTGAGAGTAGATAGTTGAAGTGCTGCAATACAGGAACTCGTCATAGGCCCCGGGTGAGAACCCGAGGCAAAGTCTCCGACGGTCAAGTTAGTACAAGGTACGAAGGGAGAGTACCAGTATAGGATCCTGGTAGCTAGTTCTAGACTAAAGTCACATTAGCAGTTATTACAATAACAATTATGACAATAGTTGTAGGTCTTGAGTTTTTGTAACCCCTTTACCTGGAGGGGGGTACCCTTACTTGAACTGCCTGGAGGTAGGTGGAGATGAACGCTTGAGATGGGAGTCGTACGGGGGCTTGCAGCGGGTTTGGCAAGGTCATGTGAGCGCATCGTGGTTGGCTCTGTACGATGGGGGCAGGGTAACCCCTGCTGTAGTGGATCTGGTCACCCCACATCATATGTTAATTTTGATTTTTTTCTTTTTTAAATAAAAAAAATAACACTTTAGAATCTATAAAACAATTTCCTTATTTAAATTAATATATTTTAGGTCTTCAAAATGTATTAAAAAATATTTTTTAAATTATACAAGTCAAATTAGATTGGAATTGGATTAAACCCTATAAGATTGGGCCAGGTCGGGTTCAAGTTGAGGGAAACCCGTGCTGAACCCGACCAGTTGACATCCCTACCTCCACCTTGCAATTTTATACAAGTCAGGCTTAAATTTCTCATCCTTGGGTTAGGCTTGGGACTAAAAAGTTCTAACTTTTTGTGTTTTTCGAACTAGGCCTAGCCCTAGCCCGAGATTAATCCTACCCTATCTTACCCCAAACCTAGTTGAACAGTTTGGGCCTTAGGCCCAATTCTTAGGGCCGGATTTATGCCTGCCCGACTTGCACCTCCCACCATAAGAGTGGGACCCGCCATAAATATAGATCATGTTGAAACCGAAGCCGGATCAGGTCCCAACTGAGGACAATGGAGATGTTCCTAATGTGCGGTTATAGTGACATGTTGGGATACTTGTTGAGACAAAATCCAACTCGTTGAAACCGTGTTGGAACAGTTTTCGTGGTAGACCCGATCTACAATCGCGCGCGGTAATTGATATTGTGGCTTAGGAACAGCCACGTTACCAGTCAGTTTACGGTGGTCGCCAGCTGATGCGAGCTCGATAGTGGATTAATCGGCTTTCGAACAACTTCCATTGTCCAATGACGAGACAAGCACAAGATCTTATTTGGAAACTCTCGATATCTTATCTAGACAGTAGGGCACTGATTACGCCACAGCGTTCCATGGATTTTTAGGACCAAAAATAAATACCAACAAGTGTCCACTCGGTGGAACGGGATCTGCTACTCACGTTGGGCGACTCATATGCATATCCACCGTGAATTGGAAACATCTCCCGTAAATAATAATTGAAAAGTATGGGAGATGTTTCCAATGCATAGTAGAATGTGCGTGTGAGGCACGTGTGTGGCGCCTTTCGTGAGGAGCTGATCCAGTCTCCCAGTCAGTTCTCCCCATGCAGAGAGCTCCCTCCTAATCTACTAGTAGCCCCCTTACAAACCGCATCCTACCCATGGTCATGATTCAGTCCACCTCTAGAAATCTTAGCTCCACCTAGGGGTGGACTGAACAATAAAATCCCCTTTTCTTTTTCTGCTTATGGGTTTCAACATTTTAAAAACTGGACCAGTTCCAGATGAAACAGTTTGACCGTCTTATTCAAATGGACTATCCATTCTTATTTTAAAAAATAAAAAAAATGGTTAAAAACCATTGTCCAAGTCAATAGCTTGACCACCTGGATAAACAGGTTGCTGACCAAATCAACAGTTTTTTGGCCTAGGAGTTGTTTTAGGGTGAAAAGGAGGATTTGATTCCAAGCCTCTATTACGAGTCAGATCGAGATCCTACCAACTCAACCATCACCAGTTGGTGCTTAAGGTGATGTTTGGTATCATGACCTTTCTACTTAAAATGTTGACACACTAGCACCACACAGGCCTTTTGTATGTGTTTAAGGCTCAATTTGGAAGGAGTACAAATACAATTTTGTAGAGTGCAAAACCTTATATTTTTGTATTATTTTCTATGTATTTATACAGTACATATTTGTATTTATACTCCTACCAAATTGAGCTTAGATGTCAATTTTCTGTTGAAATAGCTATCAAGGTTGTTTTTACTTAAAACACGACCACATTAGCTGATAAGAACCATCAAGGCCCTCTGAGTTTCTGACGCAACATAGAAGCACTAAACTGGGCTAGCTATGCAAGCACCGGGCGAACACCAGCTTCGTAGCGAAGCTATTCGTGAATCTCTTAGAGGAGAGAGAAAAGTTGGCGAAAACTTAATTGTGTCTATTAGCTTGGAAATAACAGTATTTATAGTACATCTGGAAATTGTAAAGTAACTAGGAAAGAAAATTTGTGATAGATCATGAACATCTAATCTTCTAACTAGGATCGAACTCTTCTTGGATGTTGCCTTGATCTCCACCGTCTGATCTCCCTAGGTCTATCCATGCATGAGTTATCTTGCTTCCTTGGAATTACCTTGGATCTTGGACTTCTTGAATTCTTGATTTATCTTGAATTCTTGGATTATCTTGGATTCTTGATTTATCTTGAATTCTTGAATTATCTTGGACTCTTGATTTATCCTTATCTTGCATGTGCCTCTTATCTCTTGCATTGCCGCCTATATGAGGAGGTGGGACTTGAGATGGGCCTCCATCATTCTCCCCCACTTAGAAAGAACTCGACCCCGAGTCGTGACTAGGATATGCAAGTGTCACCTCTGGTAGGTAGCGATGAAGGTCAGCAACATTAAATGTCTTAGAGATACCCATATGATCTGGTAGGTCTACGACATAAGCATTGTTGTTGATCTTCTTCATGATCTTGTATGAACCGTACTTTCGATGCTGCAATTTGTTGTACTTTCCCACGGGAATCCTTTCCTTCCTCAAGAACACCATAACTTCATCACCGACATCAAATACTTGGTGCCGACGATGCTTGTCTGTTGTCATCTTGTACTTTGCGTTTGTTTGCTCCAGTTTCTGCTTTATGGCGTCTTGGACGGACTAGACCTGGTCTGCCATTTGTTCTGCGGAGGTACTAACACCGGGCACTCTGGGTAGCTTCACTAAGTCTAGTGTATGATTAGGAACCTTCATATAGACAATGGAGAACAAAGATCAACCTATAGCGCTATGGATTGCATTATTGTATGCGAACTCGGCCTGTGCTATGGAGAAATCCCACTACTTTGGTCTCTCCCGACAGATACTGCGAATCAAATTACCAAGGGTCCGATTCACCACTTATGTCTGTCCGTCCGTCTACGGATGGGTTGTACTGCTGAAATTTAATGATGAGTCAAATAGCCTCCACAGGGTCATCCAAAAGTGACTTAAGAACCTTGTATCTCGATCTTATGTTATAGTCTTAGGTACCCCATGTAAACAGACAATCTCCCTGAAAAATAACTTGGCTGTCACTGATGCATCTGTTGTCTTCTTGCATGGGAGGAAGTGGGTCATCTTAGAGAACCTGTCAACCACTACGAAGACGGAGTCCATATTTCTTGGGGTTTTTGGCAAGCCTAGCACGAAATTCATGGACAAGTCTTCCCAAATTGTAGTAGGAACGGGTAGAGGCATGTAGAGACCAGTATTCTGGGTCTGTCCCTTAGCTGTCTGACAAATATAGCATCTACTCACAATAGTGGACACATCCCTTCTTAATTTCGGCCAGTAGTAACGCCCCTTGACTGCCTCCATTGTCTTGTCCCTCCCAAAGTGTCCTGCTAATCCACCCCCATGCAGATCCCTAATGATCTTTCACAGAGGGAGGTGCAAGGGGTGAACAGTTGTTCCCCTTTCATAAGGAATCCATTATGAATGTAAAAATTATTTGCTGGTTGTCGATTCACACACCTTTCCCATACCTGTTGGAAGTCCTCATCCTGGGCGTATAGGTCTTTCAAGCATTCAAAACCCACAATCTCAATACTGAGGGTCTTGATGAGGGCTACACGTCTGCTAAGAGCATCGGCCACTGTATTTTGTTGTCCAGCCTTATACACAAATTTGTATGGAAATTTATCAAGGAAAGCAGACCATCTTGCATGCAGATCACTCCTTAATTGTTTTTGCTTACTGAGATACTTTAGGGCTTGGTGGTCAGTGTAAAGAACAAACTCTTTTACAATTAAATAGTGTTCCCATGTTTTCAATGCTCTAACCACAACATAGAATTTTTTGACATATGTGGACCACTTTCTCCTGGATTCTCATAATTTTTCACTAAAGAAGGCAATGGGTCTCTTTTCTTGTGACAATACAGCCCCTATGCCAACTCCACTGGCATCACATTCAACTTCAAATAATTTATCAAAATTTGGTAAGGCAAGGACAAGAACAGTGCATAATTTTTCTTTTATGAGAGCAAAACTCTGCTCTTGTTCTTCTCCCCATTGAAACTTCCCCTTTTTCAAACACTCAGTGATGGGAGCTACAATACTACTAAAATGTTTGATAAATCGCCTGTAGAAAGTTGCTAACCCATGGAAGCGTCTTACATCCGTGACATTTGATGGGGTCGGCCACTCCCTAATGGCTTTCACCTTTTCTTCATCTACTTTGATTCTATCCTTACTTACAATGAATCCCACAAATTATCGCTCATGAAAATGCATTTCTTTAAATTAGCATATAATTTGTTTTCCCTTAATGTTTTTAATACCTCCTTGATATGTCCAATGTGCTCAGTGATAGATTTGCTGTAAATTAAAATATCATCAAAATATACCACAATAAATTTACCAGTAAAGGGACGCAGTACCTGATTCATTAACCTCATGAATGTGCTGGGTGCATTGGTTAGTCCAAAGGGCATGACTAACCATTCGAACAATCCATCTCTAGTTTTGAAGGTTGTCTTACATTTGTCTCCAGGACGGATTCTGATCTGATGGTATCCACTCCTGAGATTGATTTTAGAGAATACTACGGCTCCATTAAGCTGATCTAGCATGTCGTCCAGCCTGGGAATGGGGAATTTGTAGCCAATAGTAATTTTATTAATAGCCTTGCTATCGACACACATCCTCCAACTTCCATCATTCTTTGGTCTTAACAATGCTGGTACTGCACAAGGGCTCATACTGATTTGAATATGCCCCTTTTTCAACAATTATTCTACCTTCTTTCGTAGAATTTCATTTTCTTTAGGACTCATCCTGTAATGTGGGAGGTTAGGGAGACTAGCACCTGGAACAAAATCAATGTGATGTTGTATATCTTGCATGGGTGGGAGTTCATTTGGTAACTCATCTGGAAGTACATCATGGAACTCATCAACTAGTCCCTGCACTTCCACTAGAATTTTATTTTCTTTTAGTGCCCCCTTCATACTTTCCCCCTTTACTACCAACAAGTGTACCTCGCGGGTATCCTTACATTCTTTCATAAATTCAGCATGATGATGTGTAATAGTAAGGAAATTGTTCTCATCTGTTCTTGGGGCCTTTGCGGAATTCTTTTCAGCCATGGGTAATAAAGTGTAGTGTATACCCTCTTTTTCAAGTTGGTAGGTATTCTTCCTACCCATGTGTCTTGCATCTGTATCAAACTGCCAAGGCCTCCCTAGAAAAATATGGCAAACATCCATGTCTATAATATCACAATATACCTCATCATTGTACTTACCAATGGAGAATGGGACCTTGCAGCGTTCCTTCACCCGTACGCCGCCGCCTTCCTTGATCCACCCAATTGTGTATGGGTTTGGATGTTTTTCATGAAGTAGTTGTAATTTTTGTATCACATCCCTGCAAATAATATTTTCTTGGCTGCCACTATCAATAATTAAATCAAATAATTTACCATTGACAGTACATCTAGTACGGAACAGTCGGTGTCATTGAGTGGTATCTTTATTTCTTTGGAACAACATTAATTTTCTCACAACACATGTATATTCTTCATGTTCGTATGGACCTTCTTCATCCTCCCCATCAAGTCTACAATATACTTCCTCTTCAACATCTTCTTCCTCCTCCCTCTCTATCATATTAACTGCCTTCCTTCTGGGATAGTCACTGCACCTATGCCCAACTTCATTGCACTTAAAGCATTTAAAAGGAGCAGGTTTTGCATAGGGATTACTGGGTTTAGGAGGGTTGGAAGGGTCACCTCGAGTATTTCCTCCCCTGATGGCCTTACCGGCGTTAGCTGTAGTCGCTGGGAGAGAAGGTTGTACTCCTGGAGCTAATTTGTTTCTGTCGACAGCTACCGGTCTGTTGTCGCTCCCATTGTACCGGTGGTAATTATCACCACAGGTCTTTTCTTGGAACCTTAATTCAGCTTTTAAAACTAGGTTCCTTGCTTCCTGCACACTAAGAACCATCTAGACGCCAATTTTATCTCTGATAGCTGGTCTCAAACCTCTCAGATAACGGGCTGCCTGCTGGTTATCACTTTCAGATAGCTGATTTCGTCCAGCCAATCTTAGAAATTCAGATGTATATTCATTAACACTCCTTGAACCCTGCGCACATCCTTGATATGATTCAAACATATATTGTTCATAATCTGGGGGTAAAAATCTACCTCTTATAAGTTGTTTCATGCACCTCCAGGTTCGAACAAGACCTCTTCCTTCTCTGATCCGGGTTTCTCTCATCCGTTCCCACCAGACAGATGTGCCTCCCTTCAGTCGAAAGACTACCAATTTCACCCTTCGTTCTTCCGGGATCTCCATGTATTCAAAGAAACAGTCGACCTCTGTGATCCAATCTAGAATGCCCTCTATATCCAGATCCCCACTAAAAGTAGGAATATCTACCTTGAGTTTAAATTCATCATTATTCCGACGGGGATTGAAATTACCTGGATTGTGCCAGTTCCTGTTGTTTCTACCGTCGTCGGGAATAACTGGAGCAACACCGAACTCGAACTCGCCGTCACTATCATCATCGAGAACAGGATGTCGGGGTACAAGATTGACATGATCGTCTCCTTCGATTGGGTATGGGTTCTCCTGGTTCCTGAGAACGTCCTCCCGTAACAAGGTCCACAGTTATCCAGCGATTTCTGCAACTGCTGTTCAATGTTACGTGTGGCCGTGCGCTGCTCTTCGATTGCTCTCCAAACAGCTTGTAACCCCTGATCTCCATCACGGGGTTGGTTACGACTGCTACCATCTAGGTTGGCCATCTGACTGGGCGAACTCCCTGCTCTGATACCACCTGATGCAGCGTAGAAGCACTAAACCGGGCTGGCTATGCAAGCACCGGGCGAACACCAGCTTCGTAGCGAAGCTATTCGTGAATCTCTTAGAGGAGAGAGAAAAGTTGGTGAAAACTTAATTGTGTCTATTAGCTTGGAAATAACAATATTTATAGTACATCTGGAAATTGTAGAGTAACTAGGAAAGAAAAATTGTGATAGATCATGAACATCTAATCTTCTAACTAGGATCGAGCTCTTCTTGGATGTTGCCTTGATCTCCACCGTCCGATCTCCCTGGGTCTATCCATGCATGAGTTATCTTGCTTCCTTGGAATTACCTTGGATCTTGGACTTCTTGAATTCTTGATTTATCTTGAATTCTTGGATTATCTTGGATTCTTGATTTATCTTGAATTCTTGAATTATCTTGGACTCTTGATTTATCCTTATCCTGCGTGTGCCTCTTATCTCTTTCATTGCCTCCTATATGAGGAGGTGGGCCTTGAGATGGGCCTCCATCAGTTTCAATGCCAATTTTCTATTGGGTTAAGACTATTTTGAGTTCTAGAGGTCATAAAAGTTTCTACCAATGATAGCATTGCAAAGATTATTCTGATGCAACCATCTCATACTAGCAAAATATGGATATATAAAATCAAATACCCATAAACCCTACCTCCAAATCAAAGATTCTTTTGTTTTTGTTCTATACTTCTTTTTCATGTAAAATTGTTCGATGCTTCTAAAACCATTAGATCTGCATATAGATGTTATTTTGCTTGTAATAATGAGATAATTATCAAAAAATATCTATTTTTAAATTTGGCAATTGAATATCGTAGGGTGGCATCACATTGCATATGACTGTTTTCAACAATGGGGCCGTTTGACAAGTCTTTTTGCATGGTTTGTCGGCTATTAGAAGCCTGATAGATCATGTTGTGGTTTTTTTCCATTAGATTCAGAAAAGATTTAGTCACCAAAAATACGTGCAAAGTCTATTTTGGGCAATCTTCAGAAAGCTCCAAATGGAGCGTTTACTTTTTTTTTTTTCCAATTCATCTTTGCGTGGAAAGACATGCTTTAACCAAATGATTTTTATGCTGTTAAGATCTTGATGTAAAAGTTCTTTCATTGTCAAAACTTCCAAAAGATATTTCAAAAATAACTTGCCAAAAGACTCCAATATTTGCAAACCGGCCAATCATACAATTAGAATCATCACTCAGCCATAATTTTGGTTTAGGCCAACCTCAACCCTCATTTGGTCAGAACTTGATCGACCCAGTGGCTAAACTGTTGACACGCTTGACCCTGTTAATGAATTGCAAGTTGAAAGTTTATATATACAAGTGTCTAGAAGCCATAACTTCGCACTCAGTACATATTTGCAATTGTACTCTTTCCAGCTGAGCCTAATGGTACAATGAATATGCATGCCTCAACTTTCTCCCAATTTCCAAGAAGAAGTTGGTCTTCAAGAGGATTCAAAAGTAAGGTGGTCTAGGTGGTATTTGCAAGCTTTCAATGCTTCCTTCCAGCATCTCTACTACTCTACTCATTGAAGGCCGACTGACTGGATCTATCTGTACGCACCACAAACCCACCAATATCATCTTCCTTGCTACTTCCTCCTCGCAACCATCTTCAAATCGCTCCAGTCCCAACCCACTTGGTTGCTTGATACGGTCATATATCCAATGTGGAAAATATATCTCACTGCTATTCTCAACTCCCAAATCTAAGCTCTTTCGCCCTCCGACCATCTCTAACACCATTACTCCGTAGCTGAAAACGTCAGACTTGTATGAGACACCTCCAAAGCTCGGAGAGAAAAATTCCGGTGCAATGTAGCCGGCTGTCCCTCTGGCACAGGCGACTGATACAAGACTCTCTCTCTTCGGACAAAGTTTTGCCAACCCAAAGTCGGAGATCTTTGGACAGAAGTCTCTGTCCAGAAGAATATTGTGAGGTTTTATATCGAAATGTAGAATGCGCATTGTGCAACCAAGGTGCAAGTATTCCAGTCCTCGAGCAATGCCCAGAGCAATTTGGTAGAGATTTTCCCATCCAAGAGGAAATGCCGCAGATGGGTTTTTGAAATAGATCAACTTTTCAAGAGATCCATTGGGCATGTACTCATAGATGAGAGCTCTCTTGGAACCCTCAAAACAAAACCCCAGAAGAGTAACGATATTGCGATGGTTTGTCCTACCGACGGAAGCAAATTCGTTGATGAATAGATCGACATTTCTGTTAGAAATACCCAAGATCTTGACTGCAATGAGTCGGCCATCTACAAGCTTTCCCTTGAACACAGCACCACAACCTCCTTCTCCGAGTTTATCCTGGAAAGAGTTGGTCATCTTTTGGATATCTGAATATTTGTATCTTTTTGGAACCAAGGATCCGTAGCTCTCCAGAAATACCTCAATATTTTCTTCGTGTTGTATTCTCCTTCTCCAAGGGAAGATTGAACCGTGAAATGAGAACAACTTAACATTCTTATGGTGTATGCAGCAACAGAGAGTAGCCATTAGTATCATTCCACCAAGGACAAATGCAACTGTAACCAAACACCAAATAATGTTAGAAGATTAACATAATTAGTAGTAGTTATCAATATGGGAATGAGCTTAATTAGAATGCTGAAGAGTAGGGATGATTACCAGGGTAACCAATCAGCACTAATAAGCTATGTGAGCCTTTATTCCAAAGCCCGCCTGCAGAATATCAAATCAAATAGGTGAAGGTTGTTAGAGAATGAAAACCTATTCAGCTAATTCCATACCATTTCACCTAATAGCCTTTATTCCATACCATTTCACCTAATAGCTTGAAATGGTATGGGAGCTTGTTTAATTAAGTGGTCTAGTATTTGATTCTCATTGCGCCCCTTGGTACTTAATTAAATTTCAGCATAAGGTATGGGTGGGCCTGTGCTTGTCCACGTTTCAAGTCCCATAGACTTATGTGTAACGTGTGTTAGAGAATAAAAACCTATTTGAATAGCTTACCTAACAACTTAAGCTTTTAGTTTGAATGATTTTCTTTAAAAGAATTAAGTGAAGGTACCAAATAGTCAACACCCCTTCAAATAAGAGGTGCAAATCAAACCAGCGTAGCAAGCTCTCTATGGTAGGGCCAATGGTCATTTGGCAACCAAGTTATGTGTGTTTAATTAGCAGGAGCAGGACTCCTTATGGGAGTCAACCCATTCAGGCATCCTAGAAACATAAAAGTCAAGTTCATGCATTAATTGGCTATAAGTCCAGAGAGTGAAAGGGCGCCAATATAACCATGCCCAGATACAGATGAAAATTAATGTTTCTGGGTGTTTTCTGGTAATCTGGTATAGGGTCAGCATTCCTCTGGTGTGAAAACAAGAAGCTTCCCTTTGGAAGAAAAGTTGATAGCTGCAATGTTTTTCGTATAATGATGGACTGATGGCATCTTAAAAGGTTCTATTCTTGACTCTATTGGAAATTTCTTCTGTGTATCCTTGTAATTGGAAAAAGAAAACATCCACATGTTCTCAGCTCTGTCACGGCTCCTATGCGTGTACTGAAGGATCAAATTGGGAGTTATGACTAGTTGCACCGTTTACATCATCTCTCAAAAAATAGAAGACCTTTATGTAATAGAGAAAACATTTACAATTTAATGGCACACAAGGTCCAGAGACCCGAAAATACAGAACAATTTAAGGAACTGGAATGTTCTCCAACAGAGCAGATTATACAGATGGGCAGAATCTGTACCGCTACAACTAATAGGAGATCTAGACCTCTTATCAACCATCCAATTGACACATTGTTTTTGGAGGATAAGGTGATCATTTTCAGCTCAGCCTGCACCTTTAATTTATTTATATAATAAATACACGTGTGTGTTGTGGAATTTCTAAGCCTCTGTTGTTTCTGATACACGGCAGGAATACTGTGAGACGTTGTGGGCCCCAAATGTGCAGACCGGATTTAGTAGGCACATCAAAATAAGCATATTAAAGTCTGAATCTCCTACCCACGAGAATTTTGTCTACGTTAATTGTAGCCACACATGAAGAACATCTCATCCTCTACATAGTGTATTGTGGGTAAGCGTGGGCAGGACATCCGGAGTCCGTTAATACCCACTTTTGACTGTTGTTAAAATTTTAATCAAGTGCTCGTTTAACGTGCTTATTTTATTATGCCTACTGGATCCGGTCCCGCAGATGTAACCTAAGCCTCTGTTGTTGGAATGTTCTATTGAAAGATTGACCAAATGAAAAGTAACGTACCTTTATTACAGTCAGTGCCGTTATGTCGATCATCCGAGGAAGAATAGCAAGAGCAGGCGGCCATATCCTCAGACCAGCAACACCCACTGAACTGCTTGCAGTCCCCACGAACTCTACTAGGACTCCAGTTTAACCGAAACCCATTTCGCAACGCCTCGCTGATGTCGCCAACGCTAACGGGCATAACTTCAGCAGCGACCTTAACCGCCACGGTCGATTGGCAATTCCCATTCCAGTCCGGTGGGTTCAACCCCGTACCACCGTCATCGCCTCTAACAAACACAAACGAGAGATTTGCTTCACGGTTTTCGCTTGCCGGACAGGAGAGAGGCTTCACCGGTGTAGGATGGGAAGGATACAAAGAGCAGTTGAAGTAAAAGATGAGGTCCTTATTGTCGGAGCCATAGCTGGAGAAAGGTGAATCTTCTAAGCTGACGTTTTTGCGTGGTATCGGACAACTCTGTTCACTGAGGGCGGCGTTGACGACGGTGAGGGCATTCTGAGAATAATTGATACTTTGCACGTAGTAATCGTCGTTAGAGAATCTAAGGACGGACTTCCCGCTTTTGCTACAGGAGACACCAAAGCCCGGGAGCCGGCAGCTGAAGTCGATGTCGACGGCAGGATCCTTCAGCCAAAAAGGGTACCTTATGGTGACGCTGTTATTGCCACCGCAAGAGGAGGAAGGACAACTGCTAGATGTGGATAAATTTACAGGATTGTCAGTAGAGCAAAAGTTGCAGAGGTAGCCGAAGAAGAGGACGATAAGAAGATGGGAGCGAGCTTCTGAGATAACCATGAGAGCTCTATGGCATGGATTGATCAATCGAGACGCCCGCCCGATGACTTTTATTTCTTGTACTACTCTTGGTCTTCGACATACCGTGAGGGACCACTTTGAATATGCCACAGACAGTCAGACACAGACGTGCACAAAAGGTTCGGGTTTAACCTATCAAGAATAAGCATGTACATTCTCATCTGCGCCCCACAGAACATCTCCCACTAACAATTTTTGGAGATGTTCTCAATGAACACTGAGATATTCATGTGGGAAGTTTGTGGGGCGCAGTGTGATCTTGTCGAGTAAGGGTGCAACTCGGGGGATATCCAAACACGGCCTCACTCAACCTGGTTTTTTGCATCGATTGCTGAAGTTTTTGGACTGTGGGCGGGGCCTGGGTTCGACTTTGACTTAAATTTGGGGTGGGCTTGATTTGAGGTCTCAGGTAGCGCAAGTCCAATCCAACCTGTATTCGCACAAGTTGGGCCAAAGCTTCTGGACTATGGGCTGGACCTGACCTAGAAAATTCAGGCCTGACCTGAATTTTGGTTGGGCTTGAGTTGAGGTCCCAAGTAGCCCAAGCCTGCACAACTCAACACAAGCCTGAGCCTGCACGAGTAAATACTTGAATATGTGTTGTATATTTATATAAAATATGTATATGTATATTTTTAAATAAAATTTTTACATATTTTCAATCAATTATACTCTTTAATTAAGCCATAAAACTTAATAAAAGATAAATATATAAAAATATATACATAAATTCTTTTAAACTTGACCAACCTACATTGTGTTGGGTTAAGTTTGGGTTGAGCCTTGATTGATAAAGACGAAATTAACCTAAAATTGGGCCTAGTTGACTTTCAACCCAACTAACAGCTGCCAATGGAATATCTCTGGCATGTTTACTTCTTTTCAGTGTTGGCACCCCATTTACATATTCTATCTCTACCTTGCTTCTTTCTTCTTTTTTCACGGCTTCCATTGCGAAAGCTTAAACCCTTCTTTGGCATTAAGTGTACTACAACGCTGACCACATGTTATATGTTACTCACTAGTCAGGATTAGGGCTGTTCATGGTTCGGTTAATCGAATTGTGAGGCATTTTTTGGAACCAAACTGGTACTATTGGTTATTGAAAAATCGGTAACCAGAATTAAATTGAAGCCAGTCAGTTAATTGTTGGTTTGGTTCATCGGTTTTTTAATTTTTACAATATATAATAAAAATTTATAAATATATAAAATATTATAAATATATTTATATATAATGCATATTTATTAATTTATAATATATATAATATATATAATATACATAAACATATATATATATAATATAAAAATATATATATACCGATCGGTTCAGTTAACCGCCGATTTTCTATATTGGTTAACCGAAACTAAACTGACTGATTTGATTAACCGATTTTTCAATTTTTTTTGCTCATCCTTAATCAGAATTCACATATGTGCCCCACAAAGCGCACCCTACATCACATCCCAACCATGTATTATGAACATCTCTCAATAATAAATATGGGAGATGTTTTCAATGCACGCTGATATATGCATGTGGGCATGCTTTGTGAGGCGTAGATGTAAACTCCACTAGTCACCAGGGCACTCGGATTTTTTCCTTTTTTTTTTGGCTTTTCATCACCTAATCCTCTCTGATGCTCTTTATCACTGATAAATTGCTAATCATTGAGGACATCAGCTTGGAAAATCTAACAAGGAACAGCAAAAACAAAACCAAATATTGGTATAGAGCCATGTACCTAGAGTCTCTCAGGTGAGATAAAGATAAGAATTGGGTCTAGTAAGGTCTAGTTAGGTGTAGCAAGGTTAGAACCCTTGATTTTGTTAGGCAAATTTGCAAAAGGCAACGTTGAGTGATCAAAAAGCCAAAAACTGCCAGCTGCCTCCAAGAATATTTAAACCCAACGGTTAGGTTGTTGAAATCCTTATCTAAGTCTGAGAGCAGTACTATTACCTCCCGAATATGTGGATTACTTGGAAGTGATGACTTACGCTCAATTTGGAAGTACTACAAATGTAAATATGTACAGAATAAATACAAAATAATGTAAAATATAAGGTTTCGCACTGTACATATTTGTATTTGTACTTCTTCCAAATTGAGCCTTAGTATCATATTTGACCAATGGTATAGATTTTCGAATTATAGATATTCATATGTGACTTGTGCTAAGGTTTTAGTTACATCTTTTTTTTTGTGGATATATCTTTTAATCTGCATAGATAATTATATCTAGGGGTAAAATACAAAAACCTCTCCTGAAGTTTCTGACAATCATAAAAACCTCCCCTATAGTTTCACTTTAACAAATACCTCCCCCAAACTTTTGAGAAATTCAACAAAAACCTCCCTTCCATCATTGTCCCGGACGGAAAACGTTAGATTGATGCACAAGTTTTTTCCAAATACCCATTCTACCCTTTTATAAATTATTTTACATACAAAATTACTGAAATAATCCCATTTTAACTCAACAAAAACCTCTTTTAATGATCATTTCAGTAATTTTACATACAAAATTACTGAAATATGTTTTTTTGTTGAGTGAAAATGGGATAATTTCAGTAATTTTATATGTAAAATAATTTATAAAAGGGTAGAATGGATATTTGGAAAAAACTGGTGCATCAATCTAACGTTTTCCGTCTGGGACAATGATGGAAGGAAGGTTTTTGTTGACTTTCTCAAAAGTCCAGGGGATGTTTTTGTTAAAATGAAACTATACGAGAGGTTTTTATGATTGTCAGAACCTTCAGGGGAGGTTTTGTATTTTACCCTTATATCTATAGGTATAGGTTCTTTTCAGCATTTGTTGCAATAGTTCTTGTATTTTTTTTTATCCATCACTATACATTTTTTTGTTGGTACAATGTCAATCTATATGTTGGTATGATGCCTGTTTGTAGCTAGCAATAGTTTTCTCTATTTATATATGATGATGCACAATCCGGCCGATCTTAGCTGTCAACGATCTTGCCTCTGAACTGAGTGGCAGGGGACCTGAAACGGAGGGAGTGAAGAAGCTCCGGGGAGAACCCGGCGTAAGGGTTCTGAAGCTCA
>NW_010729096.1:828897-847641 GCF_000365185.1 Nelumbo nucifera | reverse complement strand
GAAGAAGCTCCGAGGAGAACCCGGCATAAGGGCTCCGAAGCTCGGCTCGGTTTAAATTGAGCTTCGAGCTAAGCTCAAACCTGATATATTTGCTAATCGAGCCAAACTCTAGTCCAATGAAGCTCAGCTCGTGAGGCTCACGAGCCTACTATAATAAATAAATATTTTTTTATTACATACATACAAATATATATAATAAATAATTATTATTATATATAATAGTAAATAATTTTTATTTCTTAATTTTTTGTATGTAAAATAAAAAAATATTTTTATATGTATAATTTTTATTTTTAGAAAAAAAAAACTTGGCTTGTAGTCAAATTCGAGTTGAACCAAGCTCAAACCTACGAGGTTTGAATCAAGCTCGAGCTCAAACTCAAGTCTCTAGCTCGAATCAAACTTGAACCTAACATAGTTTCAGCGAACCGAGCTCGAATAGCCAAGTATTCAATTCGGCTCAAATCCACCCCCTTGAAAATGCTTGTAGGTTACAGACTAACAGTTGATCCCAACACCCTGAATCTATTGGAGACATGAGAGAACCATGTAATCAATTAGACTTCTCCATACTAACCATAAATTAATCAAAGCACCGAATTGCACTTGGTTTGAGGCCTTGGGTAGTTCGAACCAGGCTAACCCAACCCACCCAAACCCGACTTAAGTAAATACATACTGATACTGTTGATACAAAAAAAATTGATGTATCAAAAGTCAATTGACAGTACACAAATATATTCATAAATTGTTTCAAATTTAACCAACTTACCCTCATCCAATCCAAGTCCAACCCTAACCTGAATTGTGTTAGATTAAACTCAGATTGGGCATAGAATAGAAGGACTCAGGCTTCACCATGGATTGGGCCAGGCCCAAGTCCATGGTCTGGTTACTATTATAAATTAGTTATCAAACAAAAAAAATTTCTTATTTACTGAAAAAAAAAATTGTACTTACCTTTTTTATTTAACTGTGACTATTACTCTCTTAGAGGGAAAAATAAAAAATAAAGCCTTCCTTCCATTCGATGCATTGCCTCGAGAACTCAAAGGAGTCTCTTTTATTTTGGGGGTAAAAAGAAAAAGGAAACAGTGAACTAGTTACTAGCTTTACTATTAGTACTTATTACTTGCAACCTAAAAAACTATTAATAATTATGACTAGCCTCAACAAAGTAAAAAACCATCCCATTACTTTTCAATTTTCATATATATTTTATCTTTATGGAGCAAAGAAGAAGCAAACGTTGAATTAACAGTCGGTTCAAGCGCTTGGCTTTATGATAGTGGATACTTTGCCCAATGCCCATGATAATAGAGCTATGTTTTACCCAAAAAAAAAAAAGATTATAAAGCTATATCAATTGTTTTTACATTTTAGGCTCAGTTTGGAAGGAGTATAAATACAGGTATGTAGATTGTAGAATGCAAAACCTTATATTTTGTATGTATTTATACTGTACATATTTATATTTGTACTCCTTCCAAACTGAACCCTAAGAAAGAAAATGTACATTAATTAATTTCATTTGGACATTGATTTGGCTTTGGGCTTATCACATACAATATAGTTATCGTCATCATCATCTTCTTCTTCCTCTTCTATCATACCATGATCGTCAATCCCAAGGATCTCCTTCTCTTGCCCATGCACCAATCACGTGGGGATCCCTTTGGGATTGAGAGAACTTTGGCTGTTTGGATAAAAAATTGGGGCTGTTGGAGGGTTTCCTCGCCGTAACACATTATTCCATTCAGTCTCTTATTTGTCAATTTGTCTAGCTGCATTTGTTTTAGGTGTAAATTCAATTTTACACCGATGGAAATTATGAACCGATTCAGTGATAGATGAAAATTAGAATCGGTTGTTTTTCAATATTTACAAAATAATGGATTTGACCGGCTTGGACTGATATTTTCCCGGTGAGAGGTGTTCACTTCTCGCCCATGTGAATCCCTTTGTAGCTTTTACAATTAACGGAGTAATCGGGAATAGTCGATGAGAAATCATATGGAAGAGGGTTGTTATCGGCATCGTCAAGAGAGCTATTGAATATCGATATATTGAGGAGGGGGAGAGAGTAAAATGAATAAGCGTGGAGTGGAGGAAAAGGGAGATGGAATTTGACATGTGGCAGTTATGTCTAAAAGGGCTAAGCTCTTTATTGTCTAGTACATCCAACGACAGATTCTTTTGCAATGTTGATACTAGCCGATAACAACCGTGTGATTGATTGTAAATCCAACATTCCAGATTAAGTCAGTGGTGGGCAGATGATCCTAACCGTATATGCAGCTTCAGAGTGGGTTTCGCGAGGAGTGAAGAACCAAAAAAGACAAGATTAGAGCAAAAAAGAAAGAGAATAAAAGCAGAGTGGGAGAGAAGGCAAAAAACAGAGGAGGCAAGGAGAAAATAGAGGAGAGAATAAGTAAAAGTTGAGATTTTTTTTTCTCTCACTTTTTTTTGTTCACTGGTTCGGAAGAGTTTGACACTACAATCGTCTTTCTGGTCCGAGGAGGGCATGAATCTGGAGTTTTCTTCCACTGAATCCGGCAATGAATGGATTGTTGAGAAGACAAAGGAGCAACAATTTGAGGGATTTGCCTGGTTCAGATTTTTCCAATCCGACTTTGGTACTGCTTCTCCGACCTTTTTCTATTAACTGGTTTGGGAGAGAGAGAGAGTAGAATCTTGTACCGTATATTCCACAGAGAAGTAGCAACATTGGCGAAAGATAGAGCAAACGGAAAAATGGAGAAGAGAGACATTAGAGTGAGGAGTTTTACTTCGATGGTAGAAACGACTAAGTTTTACATCGATAATTTCGATGTAAAAGGATTTCAGAATGGAATTTTGTACCGATTTAAGGTATAAATATACACTCTATCCAAACGCCTGCAAAATCAAACCGGGGTGTAAAGTTGACCCCGGTTCGATTTTGCACCTTAAACAAACGCAGCCAAATACCCCATATACATTGGTCACGTGTCATGTGCAAAAAGCTTTCAAACAGCCTGGGGTATTTATTCCAGACAGCGGGGTGTCAGTTGGAATGGAGCTGGTCCGATTCGATATGAATCCATCACGAATAACCAGGTCCAATCCAATCCAATGAATACTCTAGACCATTTGGACCAGTCCAATTCAATATCTGGACTATCGACACCTGTATTTTTATTTTTTACCAATGGACTGGATATTGGTTCAATCCGACCCAATCCAATATAAATCTATTATGGATGGACCAGGTCCAATCCAATCCAATTAATATTAAGTCTGGATTGATCCGATTTAATATGTCTTATTGGTCCAACCCAAAATCAGTCCTTTGAAACAACTAAGACAGCTAAATACATACAAAATAGATTGTAGAGTATAAATGCAAATATGTATAGTACAAATACATACAAAATAATATAAATTACAAGGCTTGGTACCATATTTGTATTTATACTCTTTCCAAACTGACCCTCATGATCGACTGCTTGCCACACTGTGTGTAAAAAGCTACATAACCAATGAACCCACCAGTGTTCCATACACATAAAGGTGGATTCCATGTATACAAAATAGTGATGACCATTTATGATGTCCGACCTGGCCCCCAAATTTCCAGACTTGGTAGCCATATTTCTGCCAAGCCCAACCCAGCCTGCAATGTGGGCTGGGCTCGGACCAAAAAATTAAGCCTGCAATGTCTGGAGAAACCCGGTCTGGGTAAGCCAGGACAGGCCCACAGGCCTTAATACTATTGATACCCTATAAAAACCCAGCCCATGGTCATCCCTAATAGTGGTGATATATTAAGTAAGCATGTTACACACAGCGTGGCAAGCAGTAGATGCAGTTGTGGGAGGTCCATTGTCCATGGGCCACAAAGCCCACACTCTTAAGCAGTTGAGCCTCAAGAATCTCTTGCGCCTTATCTTCATCCAACATTTTCCTGTATGTCGTACATAGATAATTGCTTCCACCAAGTATAACAAGGGCAATTGATTACGAACATTGCCTTAAGCTCATCATATATGCCTTGAACCTGAAGAATATTACAGAGTTGGATCGGATTTAGATATCATGGACACTCATCATTTAGGTATGGTAATAGAATTCTATGAAACCTAGCCTAGTTAGGATTTGTAGGCACCCCATTTTAAGATGTAGATAGGGAGGGCACAAATATAGAGCTAGCTGCAGCATGCTTCCTCATTCTGAATAGACCTCCAGCCATCTTAATTATACATCTGTGCTTCTCTCACATGGATGGTTACACCACACAAAGCATCTCATTTACATTATTTGCACAACTGGGGTTCCTCTCTCTCTCTCTCTCTCTCCCCAAGAAATTTAGGCTCGAAACCATATACATAGGTTTCTATGTCCAGAATACAAGCCAAGAACAATAATCTCATATTTGAAACTAATAAAAAGCTTTTATGTTTTTTGTTTGTTTCTTTTTTCCGCTCCTAATCATAAAGCTGTGGATTGATAGGTCCCATCCCCCAATTTTCCCAGAGAAAGAACGATCGAAAGGAAAAGCTATAGGCATACAGAAACGTAAGCATCTCTCTCCTCATACTTGGTTCTGGTGCAGCAAGTTCCAAATGAAGGAAAGAACAGAAGACTTTGTAACCGTTTCGATTCAGGCAAATAATTTAACAACTATTCTCTTTTTCATAACCATGTCCTTGCTTATAGATTTGACTTGTATGGTTCATCTATCTTCTGTTTCACGGTTCACACTCTCTGATGATATCCCCTATTCTAACCAAAAACATAAAGAAAGAACCTCTCATCTGATTTCTTTTCTATTGTTCTAAGAAACTTTCTCTCCTTGAGTCCCGACTCTGTAACAAAAATCCAAATTGTAGGTGAGTGGATATGATGATTACGATTGACTACGGAAGTCTGAGGAGGGATAGATGGAAATAGGGAAAGTGATGGATAAACCCTCAAAGGGGCTGTGTTATGTGTACCATTGGAAGAGTAATCAAGCCATGGTAAGTTAGTTATATACTGATAATTTTATCCATAAAACGGTCATTATTGAAGGGACAGTTGTTTATCTTATTGCATTAAACAATTTCTTGCGTGGAAAAGAAAGTTGTTTATTCAAGTCTCAAGAAGGTATTAGTTATACAGATAAATGAGCAGTTCAAAAATTATTATTTTCTACGGGACCTATCAATACTGAAATACGAACGTGGATTTCTTTCTTTTTTTTCATTGTCATGGGAACTACCAATTTATACGGATGTAAACGGGTTGGATCGGATTCGAATTAGAATATATCTAAATCTGATCTTAAGATATGATAGGCCTTGGTTTGAATTCGAATCCTATCGATAAGTCAAATCTGATCCGATCCGATTTGTTTTTTTTTAATTAATAAATTATTAAAATAAAATAAAATATACCAATTTAAATAAAGAAAAAACAAAAAATACAAGTATTTTTAATTATTTTCATCATATAAATATATATATTTTTTATAAAAAAATAGGGGTGATCCAAATCTGATCCTATTTCTGATCAGATCTTATTATCTGATTCAAACAGGGGTAATCTGATCTATTCAAACAGCTGGTTCTTTTCCGTTTGGCAGCTTTCACTTTGTTCCAAATACCTCTTTTCTTGATAGCCTTCTCCACTATTCAAACTTGAGACTTGGTGATAAGTTTTCATAACATTTTTTACATGCTTAAACATTACATTAAGGCCCCGTTTACTTTTCGGGAAGTTACTTATTAAGGTAAGTGTATTTATCCATGTTTTTTTATTTTTTGAGTAAATAAGGCAATGACCGTTTTACACTTTTACTTACCTAAGAAACACTTATTCAAGTAAATGCATTTATCCATGTTCTTTTATTTCCCAAATAACTTGAGACTAAACCGTCAAAACACTTATCCAAGTAAGTGCATTTACGAATCAAAACTGCTTTTCAAAAGAAGACACTGTTCATTATCTTCTACCGTGAGACTGAATCGGTTATCTTCAAAAAAAAAGTGAGAAAAAACATGAAATATGATAGAGGAAATCAATAAATGAAAGCAAAAAAATAATTAGACAAGAATGTGTTTCAGATCTAAAGGTAGAAGACAATGACTTCATTAGTCTAGAATCTCAAACACCTTCAGTCTCAAACAAGAAGACAATGAGCAACGTCTTCTTTTGAAGGGTAATTTTAACATTTTCAACAGATAATTGATAGTGAATAACAACGAGACCTATTTAACACTTTTTGAAAATTTAAGTACCAGAATGACAGTATAAAAATTCGGGTACTAACTTGATACTACCCAAAATTCAGGATACTAAAGTAGAATTTTCCTAATTAATAAATATATAGTGAGTCGATCATTCGAAGAAATGGATCCGTGACCATTATGCTTCGCCAAGGACCACTAGCTCCTACAAAATACAAATCTACAATTTGCTAGTGCGACGTGTAAGTGGCTGCGGTGGTGGGGACTGGGGACCGACCAATGGGATGAGAGAGAGATGAGCAAAGAAGGCATCAGTGATTAGGGGAGTAGCAGAGTAGGGGGTGGAAGACAGAGAAATGAAATGGGATTAAGGTAAAATCCTTCTGAAACGATAGGGGTCTATTCCTACAAGTTGCTATTTGTGGTTCTCCCCTTTTGCTTGGTAGGGTACTACCACTTCTGTATCCCTGCAAACCTCCCCTTGTTCTTTACAGCTCGGAGTCATGGCTGGTCTCTTGTCCTTTTTCAACATCCTGGCTTTGACGAAGGAGACACAGACAGAGTTGGACCGACCGAGACCGAGAGAGAAAGATAAGACTAGCTTAAGTCTAAACATACATAATAAAATAAACACTTTGTGTTGGAAGGTGGAAGATCAAAGATGGGAGGCAAGTACGACAGAGCGTGAGACGGAGACCTAGAAAGTAGAAAGAAAGAACCGATTTTTACTTTTTGACCAAATTGCTTCTATTGTGTCTTCTGTTCTGTGCACTAATCGGACTGCTGCTACCACTAGTGCTGTGATGTTACATCACATGCCCCCGCCCTTCGGCCTTGGAATTAGAAGCCTAAACACCTGCTTTACAGATTCTATGTTCTCTACTTCTTGCTTGCTTGTTTGCTTGTTTCTTCAATTAACAAACTCTGAGTAAAACCGTGTTCATCACTCATTGTTTCAAAAGTTAGGCACTTGGAAATTTGTAACTGTGATGAACTGGGTTTACCCTCCATATGATTCATTACACCCAAAAGACAAGTGGGTAACCATTAAAGATTATTTTCTTTACTCTCATCATGCTTTTTTTTTTTTCTTTTTTCTGCTACTAGTACAGAAATTATAGTGGTTGTTACTGTTATTAGTTATTATTATTATTAGGAAAAAAATATGTTATGCACACACACAGGAATTCTGTTTCTTCTGAACACATTTTATTTCATAATTTTACTTTTATCTACATCTTGTATCTTTGGTGCGCGAAGCAAAAAAAGAAAAGCAATATCTTTTCTCTTTTCACTCAAAGCTTTGCCTCATTTTAAACTTTGGAGACCAATATTGAACTTGGAAACCTGAGTCTTTGCTTTTAAGTTTTAAACTTTGGCCCCATCTCCCAAACTCATAGACCCAAATGGATCCTTGCTGGGGAAGGAGTGAATTTTCCTGATTTGTGGATCAGAGATAGAGTTTTTCCATCCATTCTGCAATGCAATGTGGAGTAACTTTACAATGATTAATGATGTACAAAAGATGCAAGGGAAATCAGTAGGTGAAACAAGAACTTAGTCAGGGTTGAACTGGAACCCAATGTTTGAAGTTTGAAGTTTCTTTGTTCTTCTGGAAACAAGTTTTCAGGTTCAAGGGTGGAGGAAATATACTGTTGCTACAAGGCTAAGGCTTGCCCCATAACATAACTGGGTGCTTTTATGGATCTTGCCAAAGTGGTTTATTCCCCCAAAGAGATAGCTAACATGACTGAACGGGAGATTGAATGAGATGGGTTGCACAACAAAACTAGCTTTTGCTATTATGCATTAAATTGCTGCTTTCTTTCTTTTGAGTTCTGTCTGAGCAAGAATAAAGCTAGTGGTGGGAATGGGATAAGACTGTTACTCTGTTAGAATGAAATTGTAAGTGGTCCTCTCTCTCTCTAGCTCTCTGTCCTAGTTCTGCTACTTTTTTTGCAAGGACCCACCAAACTCTGTAAACCTGTACATCTGTTGCAAACTTGCAACCCTTCAATCCCCCGCCCCCTCCTCGGCTATTCTCTGTTGAACAATATTCATCATTGTATATTGATGCCTTAACTATCAAATTGGCAGAGGAAGAGATACATTCGAGGAGTTGAGGAGCCACACTAGCAGACTCCTAGACTCTTGGTAACATAGTTGGTACCAAAACAAAACAACCCATCATGAGCTGTTTTCAGATGTTCTTCTGCTTAATGGCGTTCATCATTCTAGTCTGCAACATTGGACTACATTCAGGTA
The DNA here is from genome assembly GCF_000365185.1 of Nelumbo nucifera. The sequence continues at coordinate 839,167 of NW_010729096.1, read as the reverse complement.
CCATAATTTATGTTCATTGCACAGAAATGATAAAACTCCCACTCAACTCATTTATTTCTACACACTTCACTTGTTTTTTTTTTGATATTGCAGGCACCTTCTTTCCAATAAATAATTCTCAGAAAACTCTTTGTTGATCCACACATTAATTTCTTCATTTCTTTTCTTAGGTCCTTCAAAGGTGCTTCTGCAAACAGTTAATGGAGACAACAACCAATCGACAGCATTAGTATTACCATCTTACTCGAACACTAGGAAGCTTTTAGTACATGGTAATTACTCTTCTCTATACCATTCCTGCTTCCAGTTCAGCAGCTTCCCTTAAGTTATAAAATTTCATGAAACATTGCTTTCTTTGGCTTTTTGTTGAGTGTTTGCAAGTGTTTGTTTTTTTTTTCCCCTTTTGTTTCTGATAATGGTTCTTGGGCTTCTACTTTCTTCTCTATCAGGGAGTTGTACAAACAGAGATATAAGCATCTCACAGAGCAGAGATTCAACGTCAGGGATCCCTCAGTATATTGTTCAGATTGTCAACACCTGTGTGTCTGGTTGTTTTCCTTCAAATGTCCATCTCCACTGTGGTTGGTTTGCTTCTGCAAGAATAGTAAACCCAAGAATTTTCAAGAGACTCTCCTACGACGATTGCTTGGTGAATGCTGGAAAACCTCTGAGAAGCGGCCAAATTATCCGTTTCACTTATTCAAACTCCTTCATGTACCCCCTCTCATTCAAGTATGCTAGGTTTTGCTAGGTTGAACATCTTTGGCCATGGCCGACGGAAATGCCACCAAAAAGAAAAGAATAAAGAGAGAAAATAAGGGACCCAATTCCACAATGCAAAGGAAATCAAAGCCAGAGATGAGAGAGCCCAGAGTCCCAGACCCATTTCAAGAGACCAACCACCCAAATCCCCAAAACCCAAAAAGTCCAAGGCCTAAAAAGACGAGCAAGCACTGTCTGAGCTCTTTACAGGCCTATTTATATATAGAGAAGCTAATATAGAACCTATGTGTCTCCTCCTCTGTTAACCTTGGAGCCATGTTAAAGTCCTCTTTTGCTATTACAAATTTATTGTTGACATTATTGTTTCACCATCCATATATTCGAGAATTTCATTATTCACAGGTATCTGAAATTCCAAGTCAAAAGCTACTGTTTAAATGACAGAATGGCGCATGAATCAGACACTCTGTTGCTTTTGCAGTATATGCTGTGCAGACAGTCTTTCTGTCTTTCTGTTGGGGAGAGAGAGAGAGAGAGAGTTTCTATTGTATATTTATCATATGTTTCCTTCTCTAGAGTTGTAAATGTCGGGTGTTTTGCCAAAGGATCATTTGAAGATTTCAGACAGTGTCAGCATGGGTTGGGGTTAGAAGAACAAAAAGACAAAAGGGAGAAAAGAAGAAAAAAAAGAAAAGCATAGTTTGATTCCTCTGGTCCTCTCCCCTCCCATCTCTTCTCTTGCCGTGAGGAGGGTTTACCAGAACCAGACATCCCATCAAAGTACACAAATCGAGGAGAGGGGAGGAAGCATGAAAACAAATGGGTCTTGTTTGTTTTGTTGTGTAAGTCGTAACGATGTTAGCAGAGGGACAGGGCAGAACGCAGAACAACTTAAGCTGTGATGTGAGGATACCTCATACTCGGTCCACAGTCCTCACTATGATGTCTTTTCATCAGTTCGACTACTACACATCTGTGTCTGTGGGGCGAAGAACCCCAAAAAGTTGCATAAACTTGTTTACTAAATAAAAATTCCGTCGTGTATCCCATCAGCCTTGGATTGATATCCTAACAGTAAATGAAATACTCACCACTTCACCAGGGGCCAGGGGGAGTTGTTAATTGGGATTTGAGTCATTTGACTGGAGGAGAGGGATGGCTTATCCAATCTATTCCAAAGGCTATTTTGCCTTTTGGGTTTGATAGAAAATAAGGAGATGAAAATTTGAGGGAAAAACTCTTGACAAATTCTGTAAAATTCATTAGAGGCCTCGTATGTTTCCAATGCAATTTTGTTTGCATTGGTGCAAAAGCATGGGAGTCCAAATGATTTGAGTGCAAATTTGATTTGTTTTTGTTTTTATTTTGTTTGCATTTGCATTGAGATGAAGTAAACTAAACCCTAAAGTGGAGTTAGTTAATACTCAAACCAAAAGCAAACGTGAACTAAATTTTTCATTTTTGCACTCCCATGCATTTGTATTAGTGTTGATGAAATTGCATGGCAAACAAACACAACCACAACTTTTCCTCTACTTTCTGCTTCACTCTCATTTTCTGTCGAACCAAACACAGTTTAATTGTATCTGTTTGACACACTTGGGGGTATATGGTACAGTGGGCTTGCCTTTCTTTGCATTTTGAGTTCGTCAATACAAATTTGTGAGAAATATGTTTTCACATCATATAGAAATACCAAATTGTATTTAGAAAATTGCATATATTTAAGAAACATCAAATTTGACATTTTAGGTAAAATTACCAAATTGTGTTTGGAAAGAAAGTTGCAGACGCATAATTGAATTGAAGGTGATAGATCACCTTTTTATTCTCAAGATTAATAGATGGTTATAAGGAGATTAGTTTTACGTATGGTGGGAATAATAGTTTCCACTTTGGCACTCTCTTCTGGTTGACATTCTTAMCATTCCATCACATCCTAAGAAGGAGAAAATTAGATGGGTAAGATAGATACAACCTCATTTTTTTTTCCTTATAAATATAAATGCGGATAGAGTTTGTCATGGGATTAATATTTAATAGGGATGTCAATTGGACTGGATTTGATTCAATCCGATCCAGTCCAATGTGAGTCCATTACAAATGGATCAGGTCTAATCTAATCTAATGAATATTTTGGACCAGTCCATTTCAATGTCTTTACTGTTTAATTTGTTCAAATTTGTTTTAATATAGATTGGTTTCAACCCAAATTCAGGTCCAGTCCAATCTAATAAATATTTTGGACCAGATTGGTCCGTCCAGTCTGTCCAAATTGATTTTGGACTGAACGGGGTCCAGTCCAAAACCGGTCTATTGACACCCATAATGGGAACCCTTGGAAACAATGGAGAAGGGTGTGTTCTGAGGAATTTTATTGGAGCTTTTTTTTGTTTTTTTCATAACTTTTATGGTGAGAGCTCGAGCTGAATGCAGTTTGCACTGTATGATAGCAAATCAAGAAGATGAATGCTGTCATGTGTTATTTTCTCACTCTTTTAGAGAAGGTAACCCATGTGCTGATATCTTGGCTAATAAGGGTATTATTGATGAATAAAACTTTCATGCATTTTACTCTATTCATGAGGTCCCATAGAGGTGGCTTTACTATTCAAACAAAATTATTTGGGTATTCAATAACAAGGTTCAGAAAATTAGATTAGACATAAAACCAAAAAGGGGATAGGTTGACAGGTTAGATGTTCAAGCTCGATCAAATCGGAGGTCGAACTTTGGTATTATGACATTTACATATATAGGTCACATAAATATCATAAATAATATATTATACAAATAATGTATACAAATATCATAAATAATATATATATATAAACTAGCGAGAACTCATGTGATGTAAGTGAAGATCCAAATTTCTGTTAGATTATTAGTTTATTAAATAATTAAGTTAACAATTAAAAAAAGAGAATTTATTTTGTTAATATATTGAAAATTATTGAATATTTTTAAAACAATATATTGAAAATTTTTATTGATTAAGTGGTAAATTAATACATATCTATATATTAAAACAAGGTTATGCACGCTGCATGTTTTTAGTTGAAACACAACCAATATTTTTATTTTTAGTGATTAAATGAATATTTTCATACTCAATCCATTTATAATTAGATTAAATATGGATTCATGCTCATATATACTAAAAGTATATATTTTATATTTTAGTAAAGTTGATTTGAATGTTGTATTTAAGTTTCATACAAATAATTTTCAATTCATTTTGTTCATTAAATGAAATATATATATATATATATTAAAGTATTTTTTATTCATTTTATTAATAATATAGTATTATAATCATTTTAAATGAAACTTCTTTCTACTATTCTACCTATACAAAAAAAAAAAAAAAATCTTCATCTGTCTACAGCCCTACCCCAAATAAACTTCATCTGTCTATATCTTCTTTCTATCATGCACATAGTGGGATGCAAAATGTGGTGTGGCCCATTCAAATTAAATCACCCACAGTGTGCCAATATCAAATTAAATTATCCTTGGTGTAATATATGGTGTTCCCTGGTCTTCTTTTTGCTTCCATCATACTATCCATATACATAATTGAATGCAAAATGTGGTGCGGCCATATCAAATTAAATCAAACGATGTATTCATATCAAATTAAACCACCCGTGATGTGAGATATAATGTATGCAAATCATATTTGGGTCAAAAGTCAAGTCATTTAATTTATATGATGTTTTGCTGCATTTGCATGGAGTCATAACATCATAAGAGTAATTAAATGGACAAAAGAATTTTGCTCTTATTCCATGAAGGACACTAAGGATGCTTTCATCTTTCGTGACAAATACTTCAACTTGAAAATAAAATTAAATTTCTAACCTCAACACAAATATATTGTCCATCAGTAAGAAGCTAGTTTTTTACAAGGCCAAGACACTATCATAGCAAAATAAACTTTTGAATTAGGAACCCTCTAAGCTCCACGCATGACGCTAACTCAAATTAACCAAAACCTACTGCTGTATAGCAAACTGTGGAACCAATAATAATACCCCACGACAGTCATAAATATGTAGGTCCACAACCATTAATTCAATGTCTAACTTTTTTATTTATTTATTTATTTTTTAAATCATAAAAGAAGATTCATTAGTGTTAAGATATGATATTCATTGCCTTGCCGTGATTACTATAATCACAGAATTGGATGTAACCATGATTACAGTAATTATGGACTAGATCTAGATTTTATATAGTTTTCTTTTGCACTGTTTCTTTTTTTTGTATATATATTTACCGATGCCCTTGTACAGAAAAACAACAATTTGATACACAATTTTTTACAAATTGTTCATTCTCCCTTGTCTCTATTTCTCCACTATCATCTCTGTTTTTCCTTTATCATGGTATCAGAGCTGTAATATCTCAGCCGTGTCCCTGCTTCCATTTCATTATACCCACTAGTGAAACCTCAATTACCAACTAGTTTCACTACGTCTTATACGGATCAATTACTTATCCCATCATGGCAACTGGTGAGATTCGCTCTGAGGTTTCCAGACCTTTTGAAACTGTGCTGAATGGTTCAAACTACGTTGCTTGGTCCCAAGCTATGAGTAGCTTTCTCAAAGGAAAAAAGCTGTGGCGCATCCTCACTGGTGACATTATGCAACCTGTCAAAGCGGACCATGAAGACGATGCAAAATATTCAGAACGTTTTGAAGACTGGGATTGCAAAAATCATCAAATCATTACTTGGCTTAGAAATACCCCTCTCCCCTTAATTCACGAGGAATTTGGATATTACGAGACTGCTAAAGATATATGGGATATGTTGAAAGAACAATATGTCACAACAGATCCCGCTCATCGTTATCAACTCAAAAGCAATCTTCATTGCCTAAAGCAAGAACCTGGTCAATCCATACGAGATTTTTATGGACAAATGTGCTCCCTTTGGGATCAATTGGCTCTTTCTGAACTGGTATAGGATACTACTATTGATGCTAAAAAATACTATACTTATAGGAATGAAGATCGATTATTTCAGTTTCTAATGGTTCTTCAAGATGAGTTTGAAAATACTCGTGCTTCCCTACTTCATATGGTACCACTACCAACGCTTGACCAAGCGATTGCGCAGTTGGTTTTAAAAGACATCTGGGACCTCTCTGATCTCACTGTTCAGATCTAGTTGTAGTCATTTCTCCAATTGCTTCATCTCTAACCTCTTCAACTAGTACTGTTGCAGCTGCTCCTATTTCAAATTCTCTATCAACAGTGGAATGTCGATATTGTAAAAAGCCTGAGCATCATATTTCTGATTGTTGTAAGCTAGCAAGGAAAAATCATGCCAAATCTTAGCAGTTCAAAAATGCATCTCAACCTTCTCGTCTTGCTGTTGCTACTACTTCTACCATAGAGGACTCACCTATGTCTTCATTTTCTTTACATGACCTTCAAGCCTTCTTCAATCAATGCTCTTCCAATTCTGGTAACTATTCTTTTGCCATGCCTGTCACATCGGGTAAGTCTGCTTGGTTTTTTTATACTACATGCTATAATCATATGGCTTTAGACTCGACCTTATTCTCTTTAAAGACATCTGCATCACACTTATCCCATATTCGCACTGCCAATAGCTCAACCATGTCAATTAGCCACATTGGGCATGCTGTTACTCCCAACTTGTATCTTCCCGATACTTTTCCGGTTCCTAAAATTACCCTAAATTTATTATATGTTGGTCAGGTTTGCGATATGGGCTTTGAATTACGTTTTTCTCATGATGGTTGTATTGTACAGGATCCGCAGACAAAACAAATCATTGGGACCGGGCGTAAAGTTGGGTGCTTGTTTGAACTCACTTTACTTCAAGTTGGTTGTCCTTCTACTAATATTTCTGCATTAGCATCACCTTCTTCCTTCTTGAGTCTTTGGCATTCTCGGTTAGGACATGCTTCGCATAGTAGGTTACACACTTTGGTCTCAAGTGGAAAATTGGGAAATGTTCCTATTAATCATTTTGATTGTCAATCTTGTCAACTTGCAAAAAAAAAAAAAAATTGCACTACCTTTTCCTACTAGTGATTTTGTTTCTCATGCACCGTTTGATTTAGCACATTCAGACATTTGGGGACCTTCCCCAACAGTTACTATGGGTGGCTCATGATACTTTGTTATTTTTGTGGATGATTTCTCTCATTATACATGGATATATTTTATGCACAATAGATCTCAATTACCTGAAATTTATTCCAACTTTACCAACATGTTTCAAACTCAATTCTCTTGTAAAATCAAAATCCTTTGAACTGATAATGCTATGGAATACAAAGAACAATCACATCTTAACATTTTGAAACAGAATAGTACTCTTCTTCATCATTCTTGTCCAGGTACGTCTCAACAAAATGGAAGGGCAGAATGAAAACATTGACACATACTAGATATTGTTCGAACTCTCCTTATTTCTGCCTCTTGTCCTAACAGTTTTGGAGAGAAGTTACGCTTACTGCCATTTATATCATTAATCACATTCCCTCTCCAACAATTGGAAATCAATCTCCTTATGAACGACTCCTTTGTATTCATCCTAACAATAATTTGCTTCGAGTTTTTGGTTGTACATGTTTTGTTCAACTTCAGTCTCATGAGCATACCAAACTTGAACCTCACTCTCAACTATATTGTTTTCTAGGTTATAGGATCAAACACAAAGGCAATCGATGTTGGGATCCAATTTCTAAGAGACTTCGAATCTCTCGTCATATTGTTTTTTGGGAACATAAAATGTTTTCAACCATGTCAGAATTCTTTGTTCCTTCAACCTCTTCCTTCTTCACTCATCCTTCTATTGAGCTATCTTCTGAAGATGTTGATGTAGGACTATCTAGTGAGCTCGGTCCAACGCCCACTACTACAACTCTTCCCAATAGCACTGCTCCATCTGTAGATCCTACACTTTCTAATTCTACTCCACAAACTTCTTCTGATGTTGTTCCTTTACGCCATTCTACAAGGGTAAGCAAACTTCCTAGTCATCTCCATGATTATCATTGTTTTTCTGCCATCAGTTCTCTGTATGAACCTTGTACCTTTCACGAGACCAATTTTGATCCTCTTTGGCAGCAAACAATGGTAGATGAAATACGAGACTTGGAAAAAATGGGTACTTGGGATCTTGTTGATTTACCTCCCGATAAATCAATAGTGGGTTGTAAATGGGTCTATAAAATTAAGACTCATTATGCTGGCTCAGCTGAACGCTATATATGCAGTCGCCGCCCGGTTATTGTTTCAGATGGATGTGAAAAATGCATTTCTTAATGGTGATCTTACGGAAGAGGTATATATGCAGCCGTCGCCCGGTTATTCTCGCCCATCCAATAAAGTGTGTCGCTTTCGCCATGCTTTGTATGGTCTTAAGCAGGCTCCTTGTGCATGGTTTTCAAAATTTAGTGCTACTATATCTCTGTTTGGCTTTACCTCTAGTTCCTATTATTCAACTTTTTTTGTTCGAAAGTCTGATAGAGGTTTAACACTGCTATTACTCTATGTGGACGACATGACCATTACTGGAGATGATACTTCCGGCATCTGTGAACTCAAAATGCACCTTAACCAAGAATTTGAAATGAAAGACTTGGGTCTACTAAATTATTTTTTAGGCCTTGAAGTTACAACCAGACTTAAGTATGCATTTGATCTCATTTCTCAAGCTAGATTAACAGATACTAAGACCACCTTTGCGCCACTGGAGACTAATGCAAAACTAACCCTCACTGATGGCACACCTCTTTTTGATCCCACACTCTACAGAAAACTTGTTGGAAGTCTTGTATATCTTACTATCACTCGTCCAGACATTTCCCATGTAGTTCATATTGTCAGTCAGTTTATGACAGTTCCTCGCTCCAATCATTGTGTTGTGGTTCTTCACATTCTTCATTATACCAATGGTACTCTTTTTTATAGACTGCACTTTGCTACTAATTCTTCTTTACAATTGAGTGCTTATTCAGATGCCGATTGGGTTGTTGATCCCACTGATAGACGTCCAACAACTAGATATTGTTTTCTTTTGTGTAATTCTCCTATTTCCTGGTGTAGTAAGAAACAAACTGTTGTTTATCGATCCAACACTGAGGCTGAACGCAAAGCAATTGCAAACACCACTACTGAACTTATTTGGCTTTGATGGTTATTAGAAGATATGGGAGTCAAGCACAATGGTCCAACTACACTTTATTCTGACAATCGCAGTGCAATTCAGATTGCCCATAATGATGCCTTTCATGAACGCACTAAACACATTGAAACAGATTGTCACTTTATTAGACAACATATTCAAAATAACACTATGCATCTTGTATCTATTTCTTCTATGAACTAGATCGTAGACATCTTCACGAAAGCTCACTCACTGGGCTGAACCCATGTGGCTGATGTGTAGATCAATGCTTGGGTCCCACGCCATACAAGGAAGCCCAACTAGGCAGCAGTTAGGAAGGCTAAGTGAGCACATAACTTTATTGGGCCTAAAGCCCATTTCGAACTAGGCTAATTTAAGTAGTTAAATATGGGGCAAATTCTGAGAATGGGTTAGCAGATAGGATAGGGTCTTAACCCTATCCACTCCGAGAGTCCAGATCTAAATGTGATTTGGATCTGGAAACCTCCTAATGAGATTAGGAGAATGCTGATCTAATCTGTAGATAAGATAAGGGTTTATCCTTATCACCTAAAGGGATGTCTGATCCAAATATGATTTGGATCAACAACTCCTAATGGGATTAGGAGCTGATCCTTTAAGGACATAAAAGAAGGAAGGGGCGGCGGCCTTTAGATCATCACAAGATCATAAGATCATTGCAAGTCTTTAGAGCTGAAATCACAGAAGAGAGAATTCAGCATACCTGCGAAAATACTCTCTTGCCGCCTCCTTCCTGCCGCCGCCTCACCTGCCAGTTCAACCTCCTCTTCAGTGGGAGAAATCAAGATTCAATCTTGATATCAGTTCCTTGTGAAGGGACTGATAGGAAGTTGTGCTCACGTGCCATCCTGCTATTTCTTGCGAAGGAACAGGTTCTTGGAGAAAAACACTGTTGATTCTGTTCCATCCTACATTGTGCCATCTTCAGTGGGAGCAGTCTTTGGATCCTTCCTTGGGCGTGAACACCTTCGTTGGGAGATACTATTTCTCCGTATCAGGTATAATCCTCTCCTACTGCTTTTGTTCAGATCTGGTTCAGTTTATGGTTCATGATTGATCCTTGAAAATATGATTTTCTAAATAGGGAATGCGATTCCCAGTTGAAGGGAGAGAATTTTTTTTGAAATCCGCCCACCTAATTCCGCAAGATTTGGGCATCCATACGATGCATCTCTCATCCCTTCAGTGGTATCAGAGCCATGGTTCAAATCTTGAACCAATTTGTTTCAGATCTGAACCTGTGCAAATGGGCAGAAGGTGTTCTACCCGATTTGCGCAGATAAGGGTTTTTGGGAAATTGTCCCAAAATTATGGGCGAATAATCTGAAATTATTTTTATATATAAAT
>NW_010729096.1:773813-828442 GCF_000365185.1 Nelumbo nucifera | reverse complement strand
AGATTATTTTCTTGAATTAAAGATTTAATTAAAGATCAAACCCTAGACCCATTCGAACCAAGATTGGTTCAAATTCTTTGGACCGAATCTAGGGTTCGATCAAGGCTGAATGTCAGCCCTAATTTTTCCCAAAATGGGCCTGAGGATTGATGATTAATTAAATGCTTAATTCGGCCCAACCTGTAAAGGCCCAGATTTAAGTTGTTAAAACTGCTAAAAGCTCACTCTGTGGCAAGTGGGTAGTTCTGCAGCTACTTGAGAGTGTGAGGAGGATGTGAATAGAAGAGAGGTTCGGCACTGGGCAAGTGGGTAGTTCGGTTAACAGCAACAGAAAATGTGGAAAGAGATGAATGAGAAGGGTTACGATATTAGGGATTTTGGGTTTAGTCTATAGGTCGGGAAGGGATTTTTGGCCCGAGGTCAAGCCCACAGGCTCATTTGCATGTTCAAGCCCGTCCGAGGGCCGGGCTTGGCCGGCCTGTCGAGCCACCCGGCCTGTGAACAAGTCTAGAGGGCATGCACTAAGGTTTCAAACCAATTGCGTGAAGCCTGTTTAAGTCCATAAATGGACTTATTTAACTTGCAAACTCGTGCATCACTTGAGAGAAGACCTGGGGGTGGCAGCATATAGATATCTCCATGTAGAGTACCATGTAAAAATGTGTTGTTTACGTCCATCTAATGAATGGACCAAACCCGAGCTGCGGCCAAGGCTAATAGGCAGCGTATAGTTACAAGTTTAGAAATCGACGCATAGGTGTCAGTGTAATCCACACCCTTAGTTTGGGTGTAACCTTTAGCAATGAGTTGAGCTTTGTAGCACTCAATGCTTCCATTAGGTCGGCGCTTGATCTTGTATACCCATTTACAGCCTATGGGTGTCTTTCCTGGTGGTAAGTCACTAAGAGTCCATTTACGAGTTTGATCCAGAGCTTGTAATTCAGCTTGCATGACCTGCCACCAACATTCATGGCATTGGGCCTATATGTAAGAAGTCGATTCAAGGATCTCATCAATAATTTCAGAAGTATGGGAAGCCAAATCTTTTTGTGTAGTAAGGTAATTTGATATGGGGTATGCTGGACCAAAAGTGAGTCGTGTTTGGAGAGAAGGACAAATGAAATCATTAAGATGAGACAGTGGTTTGTAGACCCGAACAGGCCTATTGGTGATAGCCCCATGATCAGATGAGTTGTGAGACCCTAGTTCACTAGAAACCTGATTATCAATTTGAGTAATTGGTAGAGCATCAAACCTATTAATGGTTGGACCATTAGTGACAATATCAAGCCCACAATTAGGGGATGCAAGTGGGGATTCCAGTACATCATCAGAAGCTAGAAGTGGAATTACCAATGAGTTTCTTGTATCAACAGCCTCAGATGATAGAAATGGGAAGCTTTGCTCGCAAAAAATTACATCTCGTGAAACAAAAATTTGCTTGGTGTTTAGATCATATAGTGGGTAGCCCTTCTGGTTGTGTGGGTAGCCGATAAACACACATCGTCTTGAACGAGCGGCAAACTTATCTCTACCATGCTTAGAAGTGCTTGCATAGCACAAACACCCAAAGTTCCGCAAATGTCGATAAGGTTCCGGTTGTGAAGCATCTGAAAGGGACTTTGCCGTGGATTACTGAAGAGGGAAGTTGATTGATTAGGTAAGCAGCTGTCAATATGCATTCACCCCAGAATTGGATGGGAAGCCCAGCTTGAAATCTCAATGCTCTTGCCATCTCTAAGAGATGTCTATGCTTCCTCTCTACGACATCGTTTTGTTGAGGGGTGTCTACACAAGAAGTGTAGTGTAGAATTCCGTGTTGCATCATGTAAGCTTGAACTGGACCAGACGTGAACTCAGCTCCATTGTCAGATCTCATGCATTTAACAGTGGTATGATATTGGGTTTCAACCATTGCAAAGAAAAAAAGAATAAATGCACAAGCATTAGATTTACATTTCAACAAATATACCCAGGTTGCTCGAGAAAAATCGTCAACTATTGTAAGAAAGTAATGAGCACCGGTGTGGGATGGGGTTTTATAGCCCCCCCATATATCACAATGTATGAGTTCAAAAGGAAACCTAGAATGAGTGATGCTGATTGGAAATGGCAAGCGTTTTTTCTTTGCTCGCATACAAACATCACAACATTGCTAGGTACAGTAACATGTAATTCTGAAATTAAAGACAACTTGTTCTATGAAGCATGTCCAAATCTGGAATGTCGGAGGCTAGAAGTGGAGCCATTACTAGAATGTAGAGCAACTGGTGTGAAGGGACAAGTGCACTAAAGTGATAGAGGCCATCAAGCATCTTGCCCACCCCAATTACTTTCTTTGACGTCAAGTCCTATAAGATACAAAATGTGGGGAAGAAAACAACAACACAATTTAGCTATGATGTAATCTTACTGATTGACAAGAGCTTACACCTAAATTCTGGTATGAATAACATACCCTTAAGGATAAAATCATCTGTGATGGAAACATCTCCTTGAGAGTGAACAGGGAGAAGATTTCTGTTGGATAATTGTATTGGTCGAGGTTTTCCCTCAAGAGAAGGAATAGTTTGGCTGATGAATTTGGCAGAAGCCATATGATCCAAAGTTCTACTGTCTAAAAGGCAAGAATTAGATGACAAAACGCAATGAGATTGGGAAGGCTTACCAGCAAAGTTTGCTAAGATTCCTGACTTTTCTCCATTCAATAGATGAAGAAGTTCAAGATATTGCTCAAGATTGAGGCCAGGAATTAGTGATGAAGTTTCAATTATTGAAGCAGTTTGGACTGATGCCAGTGTCTTGGAGTTGCCAAATCCATCAACTCGTTCATTAAGGATGGTACCTTGCTTCCCTGGATTTTTCTTCTTTACTTCCCAATTTGCAGGGTACCCCACAAGTTCATAGCATCGATCTTTAGAATGCCCATGTTTTTTGCAATGCTCACATCAAATTTTGAATCGTTCTTTCTTAATCTTGTTACTGTTGGGACGAAAAGATCCACCTATGTGTAGCGTTGTTGCTTCAATGATAGGAATCCGATTGCTGGCTAGTGCCTGGTGTTTCTCTTCTTGAGAGACGAGTGCATAAACACGTCCAATGCTGGGTAGCGGATCCATGCTGAGTATACTTGATCTGATCGTGTTGAATTGACCACTGAGTCCAAGAAGAAATGATATACATGTTCTTTCTCCTTATTTGCCAAGAATTCATTTCTTGTTTCACCGCACGAACACATTGGAGTCATTGTATATGTTGCGAGCTCATCCCAAATTGCTTTCGTCTTGGTATAATAGATGGAGACCGACAAGTTTTCTTGTTGTAACAAAACCAACTCTCGCTTCAGGTGGAAAATACATAGGGGGTTTTCTTGCAAGAATCTTTCCTCCAAGTCAAGCTAGATTTCACGAGTATTCTCCACATACGCAATGCTCTCGTGCAACTCTCGGGCCAGTGCATTGAAAATTCAAGAGATGACCATCGAATTGCATTTCTTCCAAGCCAATAGCTCAATAGTTTCTGAGGAATCTGGTTTCTTGATCGATTCATCGATGAAACGTATTTTATTCTTAGCCCAGAGTGCATTCATCATGGCTCGTTTCCAGGCCCCGATTAAAAGGTACGAAACAAGAATGGTGCCCGGGTTATCAGACGGGTGGAGGTAAAATAGTGACTCTGGATCGACGAACTTTTCACCGCTGCTAAAGCTGTCCGTCGCCATTGATATCCAACCAAAGAAAATTCCGCTGCTAAAGCTGGAAGAAGTGCTTCTATTCAATGTTAAATTTACATTTCATTACATGTAAATGCAATAACTGTCTCTAATGACAGCTATTACATGTGTCTAATACAGTGGAAAAACATGTGCAAGAAGGGAAATGTTTCAGAATTCTCGCTTTCTTGATCATTGGGCTCGATTTTCAATAGAAGAAACAACTTGTTGACGACACTGAATCAGAGATTTCAGAGCCTATAAATTGCTTCTGAATCCGAGCCCATTAATTCAATTTTCTTTTCAACTTCTCCCCTGTAGAAGCTAAGCCCATTGGAAACTTATCGTAATGGCATTTTTACCTAGTGGGCCAGGCTTGGGATTTGGGCCTAGGATTGAAATATAAATATTACATAAAAGACATGGTATTAGAAATGATTTGACCAATCAGTAAATTTTGATGAAAACCCATTTCATTGATTCCTATTTTATCACTTCTACAATGCCATTGATTTGACCAATCAAAGTCGAACCCTATTTTATGTTATACTCTATAAAATATAAAATAACACAAACGTGCGTACACAGCCAAACATCTGAAGCAAATTAACAAATGAAACAATATTTTACGTTCCCACCTTAAACCTTAACTAACATTGTAAACCCTTTCCTATAATTTGATTGTATGCATTGAAGCCAAAAATAAGTAAGTAAAAAAATAAATGTATGCATATGTATGATGTATCTAATAAATTTAACTTTGTGTTCATACAAAACCTTAAGGGTAACTTACACTATCACCCCCTGTCTTGTCAAAAACAAAAAAAAAAAGAAAAAAGATAATTCAATGACCTTAGCTATTTATGAATAATGTTTTTGGCCTCCATTGTCTTCTTGGAACAATTATTCAATAAACAGATTGGACGGTCCAATTCAATGTTTGAACCATATAATCTGTTCAAATTTGTTTTAGTTTAGATTAATTCTAACTCAAATCTGATTTATTGACATCTATATTCTTATCTTCTATCAATGGATCAGATATTGGTTTAATCCAACCCAATTCAATATAAATTTATTATGGATGGACCAGGTCCAATCCAATCCAATAAATGCTTTGGACCATTAAGTCTGGACTGGTCCAATTCAATATCTATTGTTGGTCCGTCTAATCTGTCCAATTTGATACTGATTTGGACAGGATCCAATCCAAAACCGATCTATTGACAACCCTAATGACGATGGAGGGAGAAAACATAGGTCTAAAGAGAATTGAAAAAAAAAAGGTACCTAATAATCAATCAAAAGTAGTTCAGAGATCATCAAGAGCCAACAAAGGTTTTCACCCCTATTTTTTGCTCATTACCCCTAATAAACCTGTTTTGCACGAATAGGGATTTGGAATCGGAATCAAAATGAGTTATTTCGATTCAAACTGTTTGGTTGGGTGGAATTGGAATACCATTCCCATTCTTGCTAAAATGGCATTTCTCCATTTGAGGAAATGGCCATTCCCTGACATTCCCTGCCCTTCCTTTGGAATGAAATCTCATTCCTGCTGATTTTAATTCTCATTCCCATTCCTGTCTGAACCAAACAGATTATGGGAATAGACTATTCCGATTTCAATTCCGAATGACTCTGATTCCGACTTTGACTACAAACCAAACGAACCCTAAAAAATTTTAAAACGAGCTTCAAAGTTTTAACAAATAATTTAAAGAAAGTTTACCCAAAAATCTAAAATGTTTTAACAAAAGAAGACAAGAGAGGTCATTAGATAAGAAAACATGTCTAACAAGAGAGATCAAAAACATTATAAAATACAAAGGGGGCTAATGATAGATTCAATAATTATAGGAGGTATAAAATGTAATTTTCATAAACATAATCCAAATCCCTCAAAAAAATAAACTTAATCCAATTAAAACTTATTTGATGACTTTACACCAATAAAAAAAAAAGTAAATATATTAGAAAATTTTAAAAATAATTCTTATTTATAAGCATATAACTCTCTCTCTCTTGAATTTTATACATATAGTAGTATGAAACCTCTAATTTAGGATCTTACAGTACATTGCAGCTTAAAACTATTTCTTTTAAAATATCAAGAAAAAAATTGTCTCAAATGACAGGACTGAGCATCTAAAAAAATGACACGACTGAACTGTGGGTTATTGTTCAGGCGCTCAGCCCATACCAAAACCATGGGCCATTTACAAATTGCAATGGCCCATACCCAATAAATACAGATGATGATTAGAGAGCAAATCCCGAGCCCGGTCTTCCCTATTACATGCCCTCACGGCAGCTTCGGTGGTGACACCAAAGGCTTCCTCGTGTGTTCCCTTCTCCGCCACTCCATCTCTAACCTTCAGAATCTTTACATCCAAACATTATACACAAAATAAGCATAACTTCATCAGGTTTCATCGACCTAAGCATTAAAACATGAAATGATGTCAAGTACACAAATTTAAATCGGATTTTTGTCAAAACGACTGGTTCCATTTTTCACCAAAATCGGATCTTTGTCAAAAAAAAAAACGTTGATTTAATCTACAAACCATTGATTTGGGTGGTTAAATCGTTTAACGGTTTTGACCATTTTTTTATTTTTATTTTTATTTTTATTATTAGAACAGTCTGACTGTTTGACCCGGGAACCAGACCCCTAATCGATTCGTTATCTGGGTTGGTTTTAAATACTTTGCCCAATAGAGATAATCTTGGAGATACGGACTTTCCAATTCTTTAAACTAGAGATGATAATTTTCCCATTTTTTCTCGATCCCCATAAGGAACCATCTGAATGAGGCAGGGATTGGGATAATTTTCTCTCCACGGGGACGGGATGGGGAAATTTTCATCCCCGAGGAGGCGGGGATCTTGATCCCTGCATTGTGAATTTATGGCAATCTTCGAGGGGATGAAAATCCCCGTAGGGATGGGATGGTGATCCATTGGCGGGGATGGAGATTTTCGCGGGCACTGGGACCCGCCCCGTTGCCCTTTGAACCAATGTTTTTGTTAATTTTGGCCTACAAAAATATTTTATATTATCTTCCCAATAGCAAATTACACGTTCCGGTGCTGTGGTGTAGTCGGTTATCACGTCAGTCTTACACACTGAAGGTCCCCAGTTCGAACCTGGGCAGCACCATTTTTTAATTTCTTTCCACGTTAGCCCACTCAAAATAGTGGAAAGTTTTGGATTTTTTTTCTTATTTTTTAGGATCAATGGAATTTTTTAGGGATAAGTACACTGTACTCCCCCCAAGTTAAATTAGTCTAGTATTCTTTTAGCTAATTTTTAATTGTTTTAATAGTAAAATAAGTGGCCAAATCCTGAAATTCCAATAAAAAAACGTTCAAAAATCCAGCCGAAATAAACTTACCTGATTTTTTTGTATTTGGTGAAGTTTCACAAAAAATTCAGAGTCATGCTTAGTTACTCAGTTGGGATGAACCGATGAAATGGATGCATTGGACAATTAATGGAAGGGATGTCCATGGACTTCACATCTATGTAAATAACTAAATATTGTCCAGCGCTAGTGGGGATCCCTTCTTCCCTTTAAAGCTCCAATGTTCTGACCTGTGATAGACATCTCCAACCACTGCTCTTCTGCTCCTGTGAGAAATGAACTCTAAGAAATATCGCCGTCGCCCTACAAGTTTACTAGGGAGTATCAATTGGACCGGATTTGGTCCAATCCAATTCGATCCAATATGACTCCATTACGGATGGATCAGTCCAATCCAATTCAATGAATACTTTAGACCAGTCCAATTCAATGTCTAGACCATCCAATTTGTTCAAATTGGTTTTACTTTAGATTAGTTCCAATCCAAACCTAGTTCATTGACACCTGTATTTTTATTTTCTATCAATGGATTACATATAGGTTCAACTGACCCAATCCAATATAAATCCTTTTCAGATAGATCAAGTCCAATCCAATCCAATCCAATAAATACTTTGGACCATTAAGTCTGGAACAATCCAATTCAATGTTACCATGCAGATGATCCATCTTGAGATAACTAATTTGACCCGCTGGTTTGGCCAAAAAGGCCCAAATATAGCCCTTTTCTTCCTCAAGCAGATACAATAGCAACCCTTCCATCTGAATTATGACCCTTATTTCCTATGCCCATGGTAATACCTACATTGTTTTGTAGGAAAGAAATAGTGGATATTGTAATCAATTTGGGATTATTCACCGAACCTTTCCTATCTCTACCAAGGACAACTAGGTCCAACATTTTGGGCCAGGCTGATCCGCCAGTCAACCAGTTAGGCCTAAGCCCCAGTACCCCCGTATGGGGCCTAACCGCCTAAATAATCTGGGCTAGACCTGGCAATTGGGTTGGGCGGGTTGGGTTATCAAATGCTAGACCCTAACCTTAAATGTTCAGGTTAGGATTGACCCATGGGTCATTTCAGGTCATCCCAAAAAATAGCTGAAATTAAAAAAAAATAAAGAAAAATTACATGAAGAATGCCAAAATTAAAGGAATTAACCTTAAAATTCCAAATATAAAATAAAACAAAACTTGAACATTTAACAATTTAAAGAGTAAAGACTAAATACAAAAAAAAAATTAAGAGTGGAAAGTTCTAACAATTTATAATAGTCTTAATTAGACTTAACAATTGAGTTAACGATTTGACCCATGACTCAACCCAATTTTTTTCCGGGTTGAATCGGGTTCGCGGATTGGATCAACGTTTTACCAGGTCTAATATGGGCAAAAATTGCAGTGCTGAAGCCTGAAATAGACTTTGAACGGAGGCCTATTACATTGTTTCGAGAGTCTCAAACCTCCAATTTCCAGTTTTCCAATAGCCCTTTCTATGCTCCCACCTCACCTCTCTTTTCATCTCTTACCCCTTTTATGAAGTATGAACCTTTTTCCTCTCTCTCTCATATGTTCCACGAGAAAAAAGGAATCCTAATAACAGAAGTAAGGATATAATTTTTGCAGGGAAAATTACTTTCATATTGCTTGATTTTGTTGCAGGTAGATTATGTTATTCTTCCCCAAGATGGCACGCCTTTATGAGTGTTCCCTATAAATGCTACAGCATTAACAGTAAGCTTTCAAAGCTGATGTTAAAGATTGCTCTATGAAAACCTTAATTCATCCCCAAAAAAGTGATGGTACTAGCAAAGGCAAGAACGTTAGCACTAAGTAATATCTTTCAATTATCTTTTTTTGTCTACAATGAGGGTGCATGACTGCATGAGTGAAAGAGATCAAATCTTCTTTCTGATTTTTTTTTCTATGAAAAATGAAAAAAAAAAAGATTGCATTTGCATAAGCTCAAAAAATAAATAAAAAATTGCATTTGATTTTTATAGAAATTGTTAGCCCATCACAATCCCCCAAATCCCCTAACCCTGATGGCAGCGAGATTTGATCCTAGGTCTCTTCTAGAAGGAATTAGAGATCCTTCCAATTAAGCTCAGTCCGGATCTATAGACCACAACACATTGCTGACCATGCTCACTCAGCTGCACATTGAGAATATTGGTGACGTAAAATACAATCAATGTTACTGATGTACAGCTGGATGAACATGGCCAACAATGCATTGTGGTCAGAAGATGGGATCTAAGCCACCATTAGTTTAATTATGTAGCTTTAACTATAAAATTAAGGGTCCGTTTGATTGGCAGGAATAGGGGTTTGGAATCAGAATCGGAATGGCCTATTCTAAATCCAACTGTTTGGTTGGGCGGAATCGGAATTCCATTTCCATTCCTACTGGAATGGTATTCCTCCATTTGCGGGAATGGCCATTTCCTGCCCTTCTCTTGGGAATGAAATCCCATTCCTACTAATTTTAATTCTCATTCCTATTTCTATCTGAATCAAACAGAATATAAGAATGAACTATTCTGATTCCAATTTCAGAGAATTTTGATTCCGATTCCAACTACCAACCAAACAGATACTAAAATAATTTGATTTTCTTTTCGAGCGTTATCTTGTGCAACTGTGCCAAGTTATCCCTGGATAAAAACTTTCCCTGCCTTCTGTACAAAGGCTACAATACCAACATTCCCATTTATTTATTAATCTACATAACAAACAGAAAAAAAAAATACATATTGACTAAGAAGACAAAAATAATTATAAGATCAACTTTCCATATCAGTATACAGATCCCTCTCTGAAGACACTCAGAAAAAAAAAACTTTGGCCCTTTATGCTCCAAAGTGGGTCCGTGGTTAATTACTAAAGCGTGTTTTCATTGAGTGGGTGGTTAATAATACTTGTATATTAGTATTCATGAAAGATGTTCTCAATACAGGGTAGGATATGGGTGAGTGAGGCCTGTGTCAAGAACAAATTCCAATTCGTCCGTAAGCAAAGGAATTGGGATTTATTCCTCACAAATACATCCCACCATGTATTGAGATCATTTTTTCATGAATAATAAATACAAATAAGAGAGATGCTCACAATGTAAGGCCAGGACATTCTGTAAGGTTATTGTGAGGAGCAAACAGGACTCTAAGCAAAAAGATATATCTACAAGATCCAATCCGATATCATCAAGTACACATAGTATGACATTATAAGTAGACAGCCTCCTATACTCGGACTCACTCCCCCATTTCACAGAGACAGAGCAAAAATAAATAAATAATGATAATAACCAAATCATACCATCTCTCCCAAGTTCATCAAAATTTGAAGTTTCTGGGCAAGAGGCGTGAGGCGTGAGGCGTGGGCATTGTAAGCAGCCCATCCCATCCAGAGGAGACATCTTGAATTGATTCATGAAAGAAAGAAAGAAAGATGGTGATAGGAGGAGGACCAGCTTGTCCTTTTCTCCAAATCAAAAAACTGTACCATTCTATCTTCCAAATTTCCCCCCTTTCTTTCTCGAGCGTTTGATGGAACTCGCCATGGACCCCCTCCCTGTACCAAATCTTATCACCATCGCATCCATTTATCAAAATGACAATTGAATGAATGACAAATTTGAGGCTGTCATTCAGTAGATGCCTAGATGGGCCTTTTCTTAATTTTATTTTTATTCTGTTTCCTCCCCACTTCTTCATCTCCATCGTCCAACTCCGCATTGCCATCGTTATCCCAACTTTCCAAGGAGAAGACAAAGAAGGTGATGAGATGTGATTTAAATCCACTCCATCACCCACCCAATTCCCTCTCATCTAATCCTGATTCGGATGGTCATTTCACACCTAACCACCTCTTGCTCAATTTAATATGCCTGCTACTTCTTGTCTAGGCCTTTCTCATGTTAGGCCCAACCCAGATTGCAACTTGTTTTCCTGAAGGAAATTAAAAAACAAAAACAAAACAAATGGGCTAGGCTGTAAGGAACTAAATCTGACCTAAGTTTATACGCTTCTGTAAATTGGATTTAACTGGGCCGGTACCTTTAATGGGTTAGAGAGTAGAGGCTATGAATTATCTCATAGGCCCACGGAAAGAAGATTAAGGGTATGAAGAACACTGATAAGTGTATTTCTCCATATTTCTTACCGGAACAAATGCTTTTATTCAAATAAATAATTTATCGAGAAATAGAGGAGACTAGAGATACTGTTTCCGATTTATAACTCAACATTGTTAATTCTTATGGTACGCAAGCGTTCATCTGTAATAGTCAGGGCTCAGGATTCAGTCTTTCAGGGTATATTGTTTCATGGCTCTGACCCATTTAACACAATTTTTTGTACGTCGATGTGTGATCCAATCATATGATCTCGACCGTCTAATATAATATATTTCCAACTATAAAGTAAACTTGTCCCAAGACACCGTTTGGCAAGGTCTTTTTGGGCTCAAATCTGACTTATCAATTAAGGATAATGACAGTAATTTGTCACATGAAAGATTATTTTGGTATATGTTTGGAATATATACCAAACATATATTCATTTTTTAATGTGTGGTTGGAAGTACTATTTTTTAAAAAAACGGTGCCGTTAATTTTGTTTGGAATCATTGTTGCTAGGTAGAACTTTCTTGGAGCTATATCAAAATTTTCTATTTGGTACCTATGCTTTAGAAAACGTTTTCAACACTTGTACCCATTATTCAGTGCCACATCACTGCTCTGGTGGCGTCAATGAACTGCAGCTCCCGATTTTCAAGACATGATTTAAAATACCATTTTTTATAAAAAAATAGTTCCAAACAAATGCCTATTTCTTAGAGCACCGTTTTTTCTGACGTGGCGCCATTATTCCGGTAAACGGCGACGATGCCAAACAGCCGCGCTTAACCCTTCCTATCCCCGAAATAATCCAGGTCGCTTTTTTGCTCGATGGAGGACGCAGACGTCGTCCGAGTTATCAGGGACTGAACTGAAACACTCTTTCCGGACTGATGTGCATATCTGGTCATATTTCAATCTCCGAGAATTCGGAAAGACGCTTGGGTCCTTGGTGAAAGGAGCGAAAGTGAGTTACGCTCCCTCGTACTCGTGACACGTAGGTTGCAACAGAAAATTTTCAAACCGAAGCGTGGAAATTGTCTATAAGTGACTGAGGCTGATTTCTAACCATTTGAAATGGAGCGATATGGGAAGATGCAGCCTACCCTACCTCCAAAGTGGCCCAGTTAGGTAGGCCTACTGGGACACAAATTATCTGACATGAAAAAAGCCTAAGATAGAATGTGGGCTATGTTTGGTTTGAAGAAAAAGAAAGGGAAAAGAATGGAAAGATAAAAAATCTAGACAAGGCTTATTAAGGTTTTCATACCTCTTCTTTCCTTTCCTTATCTTTACCTTCAAACCAAACATAGCCTAAAAGGGTGTTTTTATATGATGGCATTAAATTGTAATTGGTTTTATTTTTTTATGTCATTTGTGAGAAATATGTATTGCCACGTCATATATGAATATCATTTCAAGAAACAGAAAATTTGACGCATCAGAAATAAATAACAATTTATGTTGATCAATTCAAAACATTTTTAACCCGTTAGGTTTATGCGGATAAGGGTCTAAATTTGGAATCGAAATTCAACCGCTTAATTGCAGTTGGGCAAAATCTGTCATCCCATTTTAACTCATTCCAATTCGATTCTCATTTGAACCAAACAATTTATTAAGATAGAGCATTTCTATTTCAATACCAACTGCAAGCCAATCGGGTATTTGACACCGAAATGTTTTTCTACTGTTCCGTTTTTGTTGATGTGGCATGAGTGGTCAAAACAGGATTATGCCTCGGGATTCTCACTTTTATTTTTGTGGTGTAATACTTTTTTGATGTTTATTGAACGAATGAAACATTTCATATAGAAAAACCTTTTTTCGTACAAATTTGCATTCATCAAACCCAAAATACAACATACCAAACACACCCTAAGTTATGATGGTCGATGCCAGGGGATTTTTTTAGAAGCATGTAATATGTATAAGATTAGGTGGGTGAACAGATGGAATCAGATGGTAACTAAGGCTGCATTTGGAATTCCTTATTATTTACCTTCTTAAGAATTCAGTGTTGGACATTTTAACAAAAAAAAAGATAAATTTTTTAAATAAAAGATGCCGAATGCAGCCTAAGCGGATTGCAGATATTAACATGGGAGAGTGACACGTATTAGGAGAAGGTCCCACGTACGGTTCTGTCGTCTGCGGACTGCGGAGGAGCAGAGGAACCTGGAGAGCAAATAGGAATCTGGACCGGAGGGAGAGTGGAGATGTGGAGGAAAGAAAAGAAAAGACTCGGGGAGAGGTCAGAGGGTCTACGTGGATGACGTTATCAACCTCAGTAGAGAGGTCTTATCGAAAGTGACAGAGACTGAGTTAACATCCAGCTTCAGTGGATGACGTGGCTGACAGATCAGACGGCCGAAAGCGACTTCTCCCCTCTACTGTAGACGACATCGCGCGGGAAGCGCGGGGGAGCTTTTTTCCGTGCAAGTTTGCAACCATGTCACACCAAACAAATCTTCGTACCACAGCAACACAAAAAAAATGGGACCGAGAAGCGAGAAAGAAGCTGGAGAGAATCGAAACTGCAGTTCCTTTTTTTTTAATTTATTTATTGTATAAAACTTAAAAAGTTGAAAGAATAATTATATCATGAAAAATAAACTGAATAAAGATCAAAGAAAAGAAATCGTACCGGAGGAAAAAACAGATGCGTTTGAGTTTGAAAAGAGAAGGGAGAAAGGAGAGATGAACTAAGGGTTAATTTTACATTTAAGGTCCTGGATATTTGCTGGTATTTTGCAGGGGGTAAATTGGTCAATTGAATAATTAACTACGATCCTTGGCGTTCTTATGCCGCTACACTGGCTTTCATAACAAGTGAATTTTTTGTAAAGTATTAGTCACCCGAAAAACTGATGTCCTACTCGTGGGTAAATTAAATTATTTATCAATGTCTTGACATCCGTCTCTACCTCCCCACCACTCTTTTACTCGGATAAGTAAAAGTGCACACAAATACTAACACGAATTGCAACTTTTGCCTAAGAAACACTTTGCCCAGATGAATTTATTTGCCCAAATAGGTGAAAACAAAATAGGGCATAACAAAAAAGCCAAAGCTTGGCCTGTAACGACGATTGATCAAGGTCACAAACTGGTGAATGGTGAGGGGGGTAATGATCTTCTTTGTCCTGTTTTTTATTTTTTTCTTGGGTTGGGGCTTAAGCTTGTCGCGTTTAGGGACAGTTATCAAAGAGAATAGGAGATGGGTTTCCTTTCTCTTAGCAAAGTTTCAAGCCAATCAGAAGACTGTGACCATCCAATCCACTCATATGGCTTTGTGCAGGACTTAATTTTCGTCCATACTCAGACACAGTGTTACGAGCTGTCACCTTTTGAAGACTGTTTGACAAGCAAAGAGGCAGTCTATTATGAATGTGATCCCTATAAGAGAGAGAGAGAGAAGGGTTTTTGTTGTTTAACAAAATCCAACAACTCTTTAACAGTAAAAAAATTTTAATCTAACAAACTTTTTTGGATGAAATGATTGATACATGTCAAGAGATGTGGATGTCATACATGGAGATGGCCTTTCTCGTCGATACATCTGACCACACAACAGCAACCTCACCCCACCCCAGACGCCCAAACCCCAAGGCCCTCAATTCAAAAGCTCTTCTTTTTCTTATTATTCAAGATTTACATCCGGAGGGTGAAAAAGAACCAAGAGTCCCTGTCTAAATCAATCTTCTTCTCTGCATCTGTGAATCCTGCTACGAGCTACCAGGACCACTGCCAGGTCCACCAAGTGTTAGAACTACGCCTTGAAGATCATTCTTAAGACTTGAAACCCCAGAAAAGGATGAGTTGGCCCTAACAGAAGACGATGGCTGAATTGGATTTGGATGATCGCTTGTTTCTGGCATCATAAATTTAATTGGTTGATGAGGTCTAGAATATGCAGGTCCTGTGAAACTTGAACTTGGATGTGGCTGTGATTGTGAAACAGCAATTGGACTAGTTAGACATGTCAGATTCTGGTGAGCAGCAGCTACTCTTGAGGCAACCCCAGGTCCCTGATTCACCAAATTGAAATCACTAATATCAAAACAAGGCCTTAAAGTATGGCAGACACTTCTGGGCTTCTATTCTTGACTACCCATTTCTCATTAAAAACTTACAGGAGCAAATAACACCCCTCTCAAGATCTTGCCATTGACATTTGCTGTCATTAGGTATCCTGAATCAAAAGCTCCATCAACTGTACCTCTAACTTCAGCTCCAATCTGTCGAAAGGAAAAATTTGGAAGCGCAACGTATAAGATTAACTAGAACTGGTCTAATAAAGACTTCACACCGGATATTTTACTCATAAAAACCTTCCCCTAAATGCTTACCAAGGAATGAATTGCCCCAGGGAGCTTCTGTTCAGTTGTTAAGTAATGCATTTCTTGCTTTCCGTTACAGGAGAAGTGAACACAATGTTCCGAACCTGCTGAAGTTGGGTGCCTTTGATGTTCACCAATGAAATGAAAATTCTGGGCCCTCTGCATGCAACTTTTCTGATCCATGTCATTGTCACCAATATTACTAGATTGACAATTCATAGGCCTCTGATCTTGCTTCTTAAACAAACCAAAGGGGTGTGGCTTCACAGTAGAGTTGGTAGCTGAGGAAGCGAGTTTCTGAACTGGAGTCTGCTCTTGATCAGATTGGGACGGCGATGAGTGCTGTGACAGTGAAAGAGAATGTTCTTCCTGTTCTGATTCAACATCCCATGTTCTCGAATCACCACTTCTTCTCTTCTTTGAATGCAAGTTATCTGAAAATCAAAATGAAAATAAAATAGTCATGTTCTTGTACTTCCACAGTCATGAGCAAGCTGCTGCAGCAATCAATTAACAAATTAAAGACCAACCTAAACTACATAGAAGAAACTGGCTCGGTTCTGATTCCAGTTCGTTACCTCTTTGCTTCTGTTCCCCATCATTCCCAATAACCATGCATTTCTGCTAAAAAGCAAATAGAAAACATCTTATTTTGTTCTTGCTCAGAGGAATTGGTCTCTAGGAGGAGTTACAATCTGCAAGACTTACCAAATTATTCTCTGCTCCACTTGGAAACCTCCTCTTTTCTTGGTTCCAGTGATTACCAAAGATCTTGCACAGGGAAATGTTGTAGCGGCCATTGGGATGCTCAGCTCCAAGCTGCAAGATGAGTAACTCATTGAGAGGACGTTCATCGTCCCCACACCTGTAAGATTACACCAAGAGAGAAATATGAATGTTAGTGACAGGAATTCTCTCTTTTTAAGGGGGAGCACACCCATCAAAACAGCAGGATCATAACCAATTCCTAGACTCTCATTGTAAAGAAGGAAAGTGAAGGACCTGCCAAAAAACCATCATTCCAAAAACCCAAGTAATTAAATGATCAAACACATTCAGTATTATACTATTATATCCTCCTTTTGAATGAAGATTAAACAAAGATGACCAAAGAAAATTTTTTATTTGGACAAGCCAGCACAATCTATTGAGACAAATTTTGGACCTCAAAGATCTCTTTGGCCAGACCCATGAAGTGGCGAACCTACATACTCCCAGGGAGGCAAAGGTTCCTCACATCCATAACCATGCATCTTCTTCACCAAAAACAAAATTCCGATAACCAGCCAGAAAAATATCAAGAAAAGACTGCATTACCCCCCATATATGGCAATATCTGATCCAGTAACTACGGCTGTATGAGAAAACCTCCCTTGAGGTTGCTGGCCCCGTGTGTCAAGCTGAGTCCATGAACAAGTATTCACATCAAGGATCCAAACATCATTGTAGTAATGCTTATCTCCAACACCACCAATGACATAAACCTGCAAAAATCACAGAGGCAGTGAATTGATTGTTTGTCTGGTTTCCCTTTCCTAATTCATTGTTTGAAAGTTATTTCAGTTTGCCCTTGCCTTTGTTCCAATATTTACAGCAGCATGACCTGCTCTAACACCTGGTGAATACCCCTGAACTGCCAACTGTAACAAATTGGGTATCTTTGAGCACCAAAAACTGAAGTAACATAATCTACTAGGAATGTAATCGGAATTTAAATTAGTTTAATTGTAGCAATTTCAAATTAGTTGATTTACACATTAGAAACAGACTTGTCCATTAACTTTTAAGCTGAGAATGGAATGAGCAAAGGGCACAAAAAAAAAATACCCTGGACCAAGTCAATGTATCCAGATCAAGTATATCAACGTCGCCATGATACCGGTCACCGCAATCACCGCCATACACTAGCAACTTGTTTTCAATTGCAACTGCAGTATGGCTGTCCCTTGGGGCAGGAAGATCACCATTTACCTTAGGAGAGGTCCACTTCATTGTTTTAAGGTCAAGAATATGCAAGTCATTCAAGTAATTCGCTTCCCCTTCTCCACTACCGCCAAATATCACAAGTCTGTCATCGCCAATGACTGTGGCAGTATGACTCTCACGAGGGGAAGGTGGGGTCCCTTCACATTTGGGTTGGGTCCATTCTTTCGTTCTAAGATCCAATATATGAAGGTCGTTTACCTTCTTGGAGCCGTTGGTACCCCCTAAAACTATCATCCTGTGCCCCACAAGTACTGCACTGTGGCTGTCTCTGGTACCAGGCTGCTGACCTGTAGTTACAAGGGTGCTCCATGCCATTGTTTCAAGATCAAGCATGAGAACATCACTGAAATGCAGCCCTCCACAACATCCCTGAAATAGGTAGAAGGAAAAAACAGTAGAAGAAATAAGAATGTAGAATGCAAATGAAAGGTGAACTTTTAGTTCGAAGGAGATCTAGATTTTCTCTGTTCCAGAAGGATCCTAACTAGGTACTTTGCCAGAAAAAAACAGACCAACTCGAATGATATAAATTATTCAACTGATATTCTTGTTCCCAGACCATCCACAGACTGCAATACATTGACCATGATATCTACCAAAATGCCTGTATAGAAGGGGTATCTTGGAATTCTGGTTTGCGGAGAAACTATTGACAAAATAGAAATATGCGGGTAACAGCAGGTAAATAGTTTGAAATCTAGGAGAGGTAAAAGAATTTCAAAAGTACAGAAGAAAGATAGATTAGCAGAAATGCAGAGAATTAAAAGAAAATTACTCAGAAAGATCAGGAAACTACATTTCACGGCCCCAAACAAGAGAGGGACCAGAAACCTGGATTGGAAAACAATACCCATGAAAGAGATACGGCACATTGGTAAGGGGAGATAGCAAAAACGATAGACAAGGAAAATAATAAATATAAAAATAAATCATACAACTAAATAAAATACAAAATAGAAAAAGAAAGTAAGAAAGATCAACTAACCCTCATAGTCATTGATATTTGCTGGAAAAGGGAGAAGAAAAAATTTTATGGAATTTGAACACCAGTAGAAAACTGCTGCAAAAGAATTCCCAAAACAGAAAAGGACAAAGGAAAGCAAGAAATAGATAAACAAACAGAAAGAAGAAGCCAGGAGAAAGATCAAGAGAAAAGGAAGTAACAAAACAGAAAAACTATGCAAATAAAATAAGAAACAAAACAAAACATAAACGAGATGATCATTTGAATGCCACTACTTACCAATTATACAACTCTTAAGAAAATAAGAAAAAAAAAGGACAGATTCAAGAGTTATATTTAAGAGCAACAGACCGTAAGAAGTCCAACTCACCAACCAAAAATGATCCATCTACAGACCGTACTTAAATAAATACAATAACGTAAGAGGGGAAAAAAAAGCAAATTATAGATAAGCAGAAACAAAGGGGGGAAAAGCATCTATGGATAACCAGAAAGTAATTGTTCAGGTAAAACCATGAACCATCCCAWACGSAAAAAAAAAAAAAAAAAAATCAACACTACCAAAAGAAAGAACAGACGACAGACCAAGAGACACGCATTTAAGGAGAAAGAAAGGCAGAGATATTCACGGATTCTCACTATGCATACCCCATAAACGTATACAACTCCATTACAACAGCAAGCAGAGTGCCCCCATCTCTCTGAAGGATTGAAGCCTAAAACCTTAGGATACAGCCACATTGCCTTCTTCGCAGTTTCAGCTCCCAGAGAACACGCCATATCTCTACACAACCTCAGCTTTAATCAACTCTTACACCCCCATCCATAGGTAAAAAGAGGAAGAGGAAGAGGTAGTCAAAAGGACATGAACAAGCGCAAGCGCAAGTGAAATATCAGGTATCAGTGTCTATAGACATAGACAAGAAAAGATAGGCGCTTTCATGTCCAAAGTACTGTGTCAACAAACAAGAAACAGAAAGTGGAGGTGAATAAATATTATATAGAAGAGATTGAGATTGATAGAAAGATGGATAGATACATTAAATATCTATACCACGCTTAAGAAGATGGCCTTCTTGGAAATTAAACAAACATGGATAGGCTTGAAGAATATAAGAAGTGATGTAAAATCATGGGAGTCTGACTGTTAAGACTCTGAGAGAGATAGAGATGGAGAGAGAAAGAGAGTGCATGGGAATGTGTGTGGGTTACCAACATCTCATGTTTCTCCTTCAGTTTTTCTTATTTTAATCTTTATGCTTATTTGTTTTTTTGCTTTTTTTCACTTGTCCAACTGAAAATGATGGAGGGTGGGAACATTGGATTGTGGGAAATGATGGGAGGAGTGTTTGGGGTTTTGAAGTTTGGTGGCGTGGGTTTTCAAGAGAGAGAGAGAAAGCGTCTTTTTTAATAAATTTATGGGGTCTCGTATTGGGATTGATGGACGGGAAGTTCTTTCTCTCACACTCAGTTTTCAAGAGGGGTTATTGATGCGGATCTAGAAATGTCTTTTCTCAATGGTTTTGGGGAAACGTGGTTTGTGTTTTAGAAAATTTTTTAGTTTTGGGAACTGGGGTCTGCCGGTCTGGGGTGGTTTCGTTTCCCTCAAAAAAGTTTGAGTTTGAGACTAAATTGAATAGAGTTGGGGACCTTGGCACCTTGCTTTCAATCTCTCCCTAGTCCCCTGCTCTTTTCTCCTCTGCTTTTTAGTTTTTTTTTCTTTTTCTGATGGTTGAGTTGAAAACAACAGGGTGGCTTGGAAGCATTCTGTCTATGAAAGTCGTGAGAATTCTCTGTGCTCCCTCATCGTCAAATCTACTGTTTTGTGGATCAAAACTGTGTTGCCACCTAAATCTACTGTTTTGTGGATCAAAACTGTGTTGCCACCTTTCTCTAGTACTTTTGCTAAAGAGCATTAGAGCAGTGGTTTTCGGAATGCTGAGTAAGGACCAGTCGTTGGATCAGTATTTTCTTATCTCTTCATGTTTGAGCCGATGTGCTGTTGGTTAGTTCATATGACGCTTATCTTCCAATCCCAACACTCTCACTCAACCAGTGGGAATTCGGATTTGATCCTCACGGCCTTTTTGTATGTTTTATTTGTTAAGTAGATATTTCCGATGCATGGCTCCAAAAAGGTGCGGATGGTGAAATGATGGTTTCGTGAGAAACAAATCCAATTTCGCCGCTGTTGTGCTGTTTATGATAAATCCTGATTTAGTCCAGGCGTAAAATATAAATAAATAAACTGATTTAGGGTCTGTTTGGTTTGTAGTCGAAATTGGAATCAAAATCTTTTGGAATTGAAATTGGAATCAAAATCCTTTGGAATTGGAATTGGAATGGTTCATTCCCATTATCTGTTTGGTTCAAACAAGAATGAAAATGGGAATTAAAATTAGTAGGATTAAGATTTCATTCCCAAGGAAGGGACAGGGAATGGCTATTTCCTCAAATGGGGGAATGCCATTCCAACAGGAATGAAAATGGGATTCCGATTCTGCCCCAAACAATTGGAACCGGAATAGCCCATTCTGATTCCAATTTCAGACCCCTATTCCTGTGAACCAAATGGGACCTTAGTTCTCACATGCCGTCTCGGAGATGTTTCAAATGTGCAGCTATAAGCGTTGTAACTACAATATTAAAATAAATTTTGTGTACACTAAATTTGGTCTCGTCTTTGACCTCCCCAATTTAAGGGTCCATTTGATTTGCACTCAAAAACCCAAATAAAATTGGTATATTTTCATAATCTGTTTGGTTCATATATGAATGGAAATGAAAATTAAAATAAACTGAAATGGAATTTTATTTTATGAAAAATGGGAAGTAATGGTATGCGATCCAGTTGCTCCTAGTTGGATGGCAGCTCGAATGTCGGTTGCGTAGCAGGTTGGTCGAATTGCAAGACAGGTAGAAACAAAGAACCCAAGGTAGCTAACCCAGTGTGGTTGTTTCGATGCTTAAGTTAGTACTTGGCTATATGCGAGCTGAAAGCTTGAGAATTATGAGAGCTATAATACACAAAATCGTGCGTACCTGGGTCACAAGGGCTGATGCCTTTATATAAGTGAGTTATCGTGGGTCTCACGAAACATCTCCAAGTCCTCAGCCCACGTTGTTAGAAGCCCATTCCATCCTGGGAGGTCCGATAAAGCTTACCGTGTCCGTTCGATCCGGATGTGATGAGGATAAAGCCTACAATCGTGCAGTGTGATCCCAAAGAATTCAGAGGCAGCTGGCAAGCTTTTAGAGGTTTGCTACATGTCACCTCAGTAGAATAGATACTCCCGGGCTACTCGAACCTCGACCTTCTACCGAGGTGCCCGAGACACCTGAGATGGCTGAAAGTGCTAGGGTGGCAACAAGTGCTGAATCATAATCTAGTGAGCAGGTTGCATCAACATATACGTTGTTTAATAGGTCAGGCCAAATCACCCCTCATCAGGAGGGAATAGTCATTCTCTCAAAATTCCACAGAAATAGAAATAAGATTCCCATTCTACCCAATCAAATCTGAGATATGCCTAATAAAGAAAGAAAACGGAATCATAAAAACCTATAGAACTGTCACAAATACCTAAGAACCAAGGAAACGAATACGATGGCCAATAAATGAACAACCCTTGATGGCTGTGGTGATACGCTCAAGTCATTGGACAAGTAAGAAAATTACTTCTTAGTTCTTACTAAATAAACTTATTATGATTCCAGACCCCTATTATTCCCGCAAAGCTTTGCAATCAGGATTTATGTGGATATGAATTCGGATTTCATCTCACATAAACGTCTCATCCCATATTTGAGTTCTTTTGCTGTCGTGCATTGGAAAATATCTCCCTTGAAGGGGACTGGGAGATGTGAGAACGGTTTTGCGAGGATCAAATCCGATTTCTAAGTGAAGATACCCGACTGTATTGGGCATCAATTTCCTGATTCAGTATTCACCATTTCCCTTCAACCCGACCCGAACCCTGACAAACTGTTTCACGGCCAACCACTCCTGCCATCTACATCGTACATTTTTATAATCAAAATTATGCAACTCTTGGTTTTCTTCGCCCTACAGACAAGGTGGGGCCTATGAAAAGACAGGTCTAACTTGGTACTGTAGTATGTCTTTTCACGAGTCTCATATCTGCACGACCATAACCTAAGAGTTGTATATATAAAAGGACCCTACAGTCGCACTCCTACTTAGCATGTGGAAATCACTGCCTCTCACGTTACGAAAATTGTGTGGTCAAAGTTAATTCTCATATCCTATGAAACCCACAAACTAATTTTTTTGTATAATATAAAAAAAAATTTTAAAGAGTTAGAAATGAATATGTATTGATAATAAAAATACGAGTTTTATCTTATTAATTAATCCATTAAAAAAATGAACTGAGTGCAGCAGCGTACCGAGTTGCAGAGCAGAGGTTCATCCACCGCACATTAGTTTACACAGACAAACAATGTAGAGAGAGAGAGAGATGAATGAAGCACATGTGACGTGAGAGAGGCAAACAAACATTTCTGCTTTTCAAACAAATCATTGGTCCTTTCTTGATCAAGGCTTGTCTGAGACCGTTTATCTTTCATCTTTCCCCCCTTTGAATGGGTAAATAATCTCCGACTCCAGCCATGTCGACACGTAAAGAGGACCCGGACCAACCACTGATACGTTCGGTATCCACCTCTGTATCAGTTTGATTTGATTATTATTCAGAAAATCTCGTACCCACTTGATCTGCATATAGTTACAGAACTAAGTAACAAACTGCAATGGAGGTGACTTGTGGGGTCTCTCAACATGCAACCAAACTCATTTTACACCTCTCTAAAATGGGTCCGGTCCTGTTTTGAACTCGCCCACCTGTCTGTCCCTCTAATGTACGGCAGTCTCGCTCTTCACCTTTTGTAAACTGATAGCTTGCGATGCATTGGAATTCTGCGTTTTATAGAAAACAAAAACATCTCTGTCCAAATTGGTCGGATAGGAATTTTCTTTTTACCGAAGTTGAATCATGGCCGTAGATCATCTGTGTATCTTATGCTTTAGCTAGACCTGGTAATTGGGTTGGGTGGGCGGTGTTCGGATGGATTAAGACACATGTTATTGATTTCGAGTTAGATTGGAATTTGGGTTGGGCCAGCAAATGCCAGACTCTAATCATAAATGTTTGGATTAGGGTCAATTTTAAAATAACTGGAATTTTAAAAAATAAATAAATATATCAAAATTAAAGAAATTAACATTAAAATTCAAAATATAAAAAAAGCATAAAATTTCAAAAATGTAAAGAATAAACTATAAATAGTAAAGATTAAAGAACGAAAGCTTCTAACAATACATATAAATAATCCTAATTAGACCATATAATCAGATTAACAGGGTGACTCATGATCCAACCTGACCTAACTCAAATTAAGGCAATTAGTTATATATTTGGCATGGATTTCGTTTATTAAATAAATATTTGTACTTGTCTTCAAAATAAAAAAAAAGTGGTTGATAAACGGTTTTCTATGATTTATTAATAACTAGGCATCATTAATCACTACAACAGCGTATAATGAATAAACGTTTAAGTATTGAGGGAAGCATTAAAATGAAGCTTCCCTCAACAATTGGCACATACATAAACCAAGACCAACTATTATCAATACTTAAAATGTACTAATCAACATGGTAAAATAAAATGCTAATTTGACAATAATATAACACCATTCATTAAATAAAAGAAAGCCATATCAAACACCACCTATATATCAGATTTAACCCTGTTTTTTTTGTGTTAAATCGGGTCAGATTCACGAGTGGGGTCAATTTTTTGCCAGGTCTAGCTGTACCAAAATCAAACCACAATAAACACTTGATCTAAACAAAAGCAAATGCGTGGGTGCAAACTAGCATAACGCATGAGGTTGTTCAGTTATAGGACGGTGGGACCCAATAATGAGTTATAGTGAGCCGCGACTGTCTTCTTCGAATGAGTCGGTCGGTCCTTGTCTCACTGTCTGTGGCTCTGTGCGCTGCGCGTTAGAAGGATGACTGAATGAAAACGATTGCAGCAACGTCGCATGGTCGCATCTATGTCAATAACGAGGAGAGAAACGTAGGTGATACGGTGTCACAGGATGTGGAACGAGAAGAGAGAAAAGGAGGGCGCTTGGATTGGAACAATCTAAATATCAGATAGATAGAGAGATGGAGAGATACGGCGGTAGTGCATCGATTCACGTGAGTGGCATTGTAACTTGAAAGACATCTATCGATTCGAAATTAAAACCCCAAGCTAAGTCCACAATTTCTCGATCAAAGAGACCGAGAGTGCGATGATGGCCACTCACCACTCACGCTTTTCAATCTTCTTCATCCGGTCATCCCTCGAATCTCCTGAGCCACGGAAGAAGTCGGAAAACCATGCAGGTTGTATTATTAGGGTCTGTTTGGTGTGTGAGAATATAATTTTGGAATCGAATAACCGTTTGGTTGGATGGGAATCTGATTCCTATTCTTACTGGAATGATATTTTCCATTCGTTTTCATTTATCTGAATAAAAGTTATTTGACTAACTTTGGGGGGTGTTTTTTGTTTGGATTTTAAGAGGGGAAAGTTGGTCAATGGAATTTTGGTTTCCATTGACTAAGAATCTCACATTTCGTTTTTCAGATTTATGTGGGAATCATGGAAAATTTATTTTTATGGGTATCACTCATCTCCTAGGTGGGTAAATAGCTTTTCCACTTAGAAGGAAATTACCAACACTTGAATAGGACAAAAATACCCCTTTTAATAATAGAATTTTAGGGTTAAAATGATCATTACTTTATTTACATGAGAAATTAAAGAACATGGATAAATGCACTTACCCGAGTAAGTGTTTCCTACCTAACTACATTTATCCAAATAAATAACTTAATGAAAAAGGAATAAGACCTTGATTCCAATGTTTTTGTACATTTTCACTTACCCAAGTAAAGAAAAGAGGGAGGGGATTACTGTTTTCAATGAACATATAAGCAATTTATCCATACTCCAAGAAAGTATTAGTTACTTGAATAATTACTATCCTCTGAAAAATTTATCATATGACCCATGGTTTTTAAAAACGAACCGGTGACTAAATCGGTTAGGGGTCCAGTTACTGGTTTGAATGGTCCGACCATTCGACTCGAATGACTGGCTCGTTTTGACAAAAAAAATTAAAAAATTGAAAAACAGTCAAAACCATTCGAACAATTAACCGGCCGGTTCAACGGTTTACTGACCAAAATTAATAGTTTTGAGAGAAATAACAGTTTTGAAGAAAAACAAAACCGATCAGATGACCGGTTCCCAGTTTTTTGGTCCGACAGTCCGATCCAGTCTGATTTTGAAAACAGTGATATGACCTGTTATATAGCGGCATAACTGCATAAGAATGTAAAGATTGTGATCAATTAATTGATTGATCAACTTACCCTTTACGAGATACCGACAAACAAATGGGGCGTAAGAGAATGGCCTTTCCCTTCCCTTTCAATATGAATAAAAGAATT
Organism: Nelumbo nucifera; assembly: GCF_000365185.1. Next base: position 802,414 of record NW_010729096.1, on the reverse strand, counting down.
CCATTTCAATCAATTTGGACTTTGATTTTGATTTTGTCTGAACCAAGCAAGGGAATAGTTGATTTTGATTATGATTTGGATTGCAAAACAAACGAACCTTTATATTTTTCTCTTTCTTTAATATCTTTTTATATTAAATAAATAATAGAAATTATTACCAAGGAATACTTCATTGATTGAATTGGAGCGTGTAGGCATTCTTAAGAGACGTGCATGCCATACAAAGTGTCTAATCATGAGCTGGTAAGGTCTCCTGAGTCCTGACTCCTGAGCTGTTCTGGTATTTACTTGTAGAGGCCAAGGGTTGGGCTGGAGGGTAAACGGGTTTACATTTTCCACCCGGATCCCAATTATCCAAATTTTGAACGGACTAAGGTAAACTTAAAGAGGGATCCATAAAACTTCCTATGCTAAAGTAAAAGGAAAATCAAATACCACAAAACCCGACCCAAATCAAAGCGGGTTATTTGCATGCATTTTCCAAGAATCGGCAATGGCAGGGGGCCGAGTCAAAAGCAACTTCCAGCCGGCAGTGGGCGAGGTAAGCTATGTCCTGATTACGACTAATGAAATTGACAGATTATCATTTTGATTGACAACTTTCATTTCTTTTTTAAGTACCAATTCACATGGTGCACAAGACACCTTGGACATGGCCTACGTGTCTTGCTATCCTGGATTTCAAGTAACAACAGCTCAATTAGAGAGAGAGAGAGCGAGCATCTTAACCCCTTCAATCCACAATTCTTTCCCCAAAATCCTTTTTTTCTAATTGCACAAAGGTCAAAGGAAGGAATATGTAAAGCATATAACGATTTATTTTACCCATTGATGATGTTTGACGGTGCGTCCAATCTTTTGCAGTTTGATTGATACGTAAAGCACCTCTCATCTCATCTCAGTTGGCAAATTCCAGAGTCCATCCCATTCCCCAGTGAGATCTCTCTCTCTCGTACAGCTTTATTAGCCTTTTATAGATCTCCCTCCCTCTTCTCTTTCTCTCTCTCGTACAGCTGAGCTCGTTTAACAAAAGTAATGGTTTTGTTCGGCCATTTTGTTGAAAAATGGTGTCAATTTATCGTCACTTAGGCTAGGGCTGTTCATAAGAAGACTCAACCCGATCAAACCGACCAATCTGGACCGATCCAACTCGATTCAGACGGGTTTTTTTCAGTATCGGTCGATTTCGGGTTGTAAAAAATCATAAACCAATCCGAATCGAACCGACTTAGTAGTTAGTAGTTACAACCTACTTAGTTCATACTTAACTAATTTGTCTCTATTCTAATTACAACATAACTTAATTTCTAGTCTTCTAATTAGAAATGACATTAATGGCAAGTATTGTAAGACAACTAGACAATGAATTTTTTGGAAAAGTTTAAAGAAAAGAATCAAAAGATCCTAGTTTTTATGGTCTTTTACACCAAATAGGCAACCAATTACAATTAGAAATATGTGTCATTTTTTATTTAGATTAGAAGGTTTCTTGAAATATACAAATTTCAGTCATCTTTCTCTAATACAGTTTGACTTTCTATTTTCTTGATAACATCTATTCTAACTTGGTCCGCCCCCTACCAATTTCAGTATTATTTCTCTAATAGAATTAGGTGTCATTTTTTACATCAAATTTCAGTCTTCTTTCTCCAATTTACCAATTTATTACCATGGTTGAACTTCGAGCCGAAACCGACCCAAACTGATTCAAACCGACTAGGTCGGTTTTGCTTAACAAAGGATCGGTTTCAATTTCAATTTCAGGTAACCAACTCGACCTGTAAACAGCCCTAATTTAGGCTGTATTTGGTATAGTTTTCCTTTATTTGATAAATGGTGTATGTCTTTTTTAGGTAGGCATTTGTTCTATCATGTTATTTGGTATGTCTATTTATTTTATAAATATTTGTCTTTGTTTAGGTGCAAGTTAATTGTTGAGTAAAAACTTCATTTTTAACGTTTCCTCCAACACAAAGGTATTTTATTTACTGTCCACTTATGTGACACCTAATGTCGTATAACTGTCAACAAATACCAGAAAAAATGTTTATCAATCACTTTTTCTCAGTTTTGAGGACAAATCAAATACAAACGTTTATTTAATAAACATAAGCTATCGAATAAAATTATTTTTAAAATAAACATTTTATCAGTTCGTGTGATAGTCAATCCTTAGATGAAATATCATTTTTAATGTTTTTTTCAATATTAATGTCTTGCTTATGTGGCACCTAACGACGTCTAATGATGCCTAATTGTCAAACAACATCAAAATCCATTTATCAACCACTTTCTCATTTTTCAGGATAAATATAATACAAAACATTTTATTAAATAAGTTGTCATAGTACTAAACGGCCCCTATAAAATTATATAAGGAATCATTGCATTTACATGTCAATTACAGCTCCAAGCTAGTTTATCCAAGGGCCTAAAAGGAACTTGGGCTATTATCATTCAAAGCGGACCTCTTGCATCATAATAAACATTAAGATGATTTATATTTGGCTAATTGGCTCATTTAAGGATTAAATTTCACAAAGCATGCAAGCGTATAGAGGTGTAAAGTGGGCGGCCCTTGCAAAGTGCGGGCCGTGCCATACTGGTCCACAGGCCATCATGAGTCATGCCACCTTCTCTAGTGAAAAGTTTGGGGGTCGGCCCGGCATGGCCACGGATCAAGGCCATGCGGGCCCGTGTCGTGTTGTGTCGTGCCGCGGGCCATGCTGGCTGGCCTGGGCCAAGCCTTGGCCCAAGCCAAGCCATGGATCGATCAAAGTTAATTTTGCCTATTTATTTAAAAAAATTGAAAAAAAAATTAAATTTTTATGTATACAATTGCTTATATATATAATAATTAAATAAATTAATATAATAAAATAAAAAACAATTGTTTATTTTATTAATATATTACTATATAATTATAATTTATATAACATATTATATTCTATATATAATATAACTATTATTTCTATATATAATATAAATATTATATATATAATATATATAAATAGTATATATGGGCCATGCTAGGCCCAACATAGCACGGATTATCGTGTTGGGCCTGGCACGGCCCACATGCCATCGTGCCAAGCCGTGTCGGGCCACGGGCGGTATGGCCTGATTTACACCTCTAAAAACTTATTGATCGATGTATATCTTATCAATGATCCTTTAATATGCCCCTACAACAACCATTTCAAGGTTTGATTTATTTCAAGGGAAAGACAGGCCTTATACCGACTCCTGAATTAATTAGGAGAAAAAAAAAAGCTAAAAGCAGCCAAAGATGCGCGCCGATATGCCCGTCCGACATATCAGCCTGTATTGATATTTAAAATCTTGGGCTCATTGTCTGATTAAGATTATATCATCTCATCCTCCAAACTTTATTCCACTATCCAATTATCTGGATGATATATATATCATAATTAAAATATTTTACAAATTTTATATTTCGAGACATGAGATGCATAATAGTTACATTTTTACATGGAAAAAGTATTTGAATTGCAGGAGAGACTTGGAATCAAATCCTACTTCCATTGGGGAACGAATGGACTATTCCTGTTGTATAGTCCTATTAAGCCAAAAAAAAAGAGAAAAAAAAATCTATCCAATAATTTTTTTTTAATTTATAAAATATGAAGAGGCAAAAGAAACATTATCTAATGCTGTGTGTTTTATTAACGGTAATGGTTGTTAGTAACTTGGTATATCCTTTTACACATTTTAATTTTTTGGTTTTTTGGTTGATAAGAGTTATTTTTTAATTAATTAATAAAAAATGAAGAGGCAAAAGCAGCATAATAGTCGCTTGTTTTTTTTTTTTTGGGGGGGGGGGGGGGGGTGGGGTGTTGTTTATAAATTGATGGTGGGCGTTTTGGTAGTTCCCGGCTGGCTAGTGACTCAGATGCCTGGTTGAATAATCGTTACCTGGAAGGTGGTTTGGACGCCTAGTTGAATGGTTTCTACCTGAAAGGTGATTTGCATGCCAAGCTGAATGGTGACGAGCTAGAGAGGTGGCTCTGATGTCTAACTGAGTGGTGACAAGCTGGAGAGGTGGCTCTGATGCCTAATTGAGTGGTGACGAACTGGAGAGGTGGCTCTGATGCCTAATTGAGTGGTGACGAATTGGAGAGGTGGCTCTGATGGCTAACTGAGTGGTGACAAACAGGAGAGGAGGCTCTGATGCCTTGCTGAATGCTGATGAGATGGAGAGGTAGCTTTGATTCCTAGCTGAATGGTGACGAGCTGGAGAGGTGGCCCTGATGCCTACCTGAATGGTGACGAGCTGGAGAGGTGGCTTTGATGCGACCTGCAAGGAAACAGTGCCAGAGTGCCCGGGTTGCTTTACCCGGGGTGGGCACTCCGATGCTTAAGTTAGCGAATCAGAGATTTTAAAATAGCTAAATGTGAGAGAGCTGGAGAGTTGCGAGAACTAAAAATTGCGCATCTACCTGGGTCTTAGGGGTTGATGCCCTTATATAGTTGAACTGTCGTAGGTCTCGCGAAACACTCACAGAATCCTCGACCCACAATGTAGGGGTTCAGTCCGCTTTGGGAGGAGGATAACGTGCCAATTAATAAGGCTTACCATTTCTCTTTGATTCGGGCGGGATGAGGATAAGGCGTACGGTTACGTGGCATGATCCCGAAAGGTTCAGAGACAAATAACAAGCTTCTAGAGAAGTAGGTCGCCAGGTCGGCGACAGAGGCAGGTCACCAGCTAGGACCCCATTTTGGCTAAGGCAAGTTGTCGCCTAGGTGATGCTGGGATGTATTCCAGCTGTTCTGATATGCCATGTGTCATGATGTTAGTGGAGGGCCAAGTCTGCCCTCATCATAAATATTCTCGAGTTTTTTAAGGGAGAAAGACAGTATAGCCCAGGGTCAGAATTTTTAAGCCCAAAATACAGTTGGGATGGGTGCCAGCTTGGAATTGATGCCAATTCACAGGCGGGCATTGATGTATAGAGTGGGGGTTTTTGACATTTTGAATGTTTTATATCTTTGCAGTGGAAATAAAAAATCTGCAATGAGTTGTTTGTACTTTTCTGTTTTTTCAATTAATAAAGAATGAAGAGGGAGAAACAACATATATCCAGTAGAGCTGTAATTGGATCGGATGCAGCAAAGTCCGCATCCAATCCGATTACTGATGGTATGTATCCAAATTCGATCCGAAATCTGTTCAGTTTTAAATACTTGGATTTGAATCTGAATCCTAATGGGATCGGATTTAATCCGATTCTGCTACAAACTTTCTAAAATATTAGAAATATTGAAATTTTAATTATTTTTTAATCTTTATATATAATAAATTAATATAAATACAACACACTAAATTTATTATATACATAATTTTACATATAATATAATATATAGAATATATTTTTATAATTTCAAATATAATTATATAAAACTTATATATTAAAATTAATAAATATTATATTATGATCGAACTGAATGGGGTAAAATACGAATCCGATCTGATTATTAATTAGATGTAGATTATAATCGAATCCAAATCCAAAATAATCGAATCACATGTCGGATCAAGTCTCGGGTTATCCAAGATGATCCTTTTATTCATTTTATTCTATTTCAGATAGTTCCGGTATTCACTTTTTTTTATGTTTATAAGTATATATATTTGAGTTCTGACCAATAAGATATTTGCTCTTTATGGTAAATTGAATATAAACAAGAAGTCAATTCTAGACTTTTCATTTATCTACCCCCGTTATTTGTGGAGTGGAAGAGAAAACTCGGAAAAGAATCCAAATAGTTTGATGAACGATGATCACTTCTACTTGTCCAACTGGATTGTCTGTAGTAAAAATTGTCTCGGCAATTTATTACAAATAAGGGTCCGTTTGGTTTGGAGTTGGAATCAGAACTAGAATCCTTATCTCTATAGTTTGTTTAGTTCAGACAATAATGGAAATTGATGGAGAATGATTTGACTCGACTTCCTAAAAAGGCTATACGTGGACGTGACTCAGCATAAGCAATAGCTCAGTAAGGCAGCCTAACTACAACTGAGTAACGAGCTCACTAAGGTCCTTGCAAGACAACTCACTACATTATAGCTCACCATGGAATGAACTTGCTATAGTACGAGGTCATGGACCCCGGTATGTAGAAAGGGAATACTCTAAGTCAAGTCTATCCTAGCTCACGAGCTGAGAGAATTAGCTCTCTTCAATACATAGGCAAGAAGATTGCCCCAAAGGCAACCCCAAGCGGAATTACCTCGGGACACATCCAGGAGCTCGCTGCAAGGCAGCTTGCTATGGGATAGCTCGCTACAAAGCAGCTCGTTGTTAAGTGATGTGACGTTCTCAGGAAGTTTCTTATCTGACGAGACTGTACCCGTCAGACTACATCACGTCTCCTGACTGACGACGTAGTCCCTACCAGCCCAGCAGACTGCATCCACGTCTTTCGATAGGTGGTGGCGTGTCTGTCCTTTACGGGTCATGTCTCTCATCCGATTGGGCAGTACTCTGCAACAGTTACCTGCGCAGCCCTGGCAAATAACGGCTGCGATAGAAGGCCAGTGGCGGTTACGCCCGATTTGACAAAAACATCTGCATTTAAAGGCTCTAGTGTCGAAGGAGCAAAGGTATCTTGAATTAATCTCGAATCTTACTGATCTAGCGCCATCTGCACTCTTAGCTCTCTTTGCATCCCTTACAGCTCTCCCAAGTATTCTAACTTAAGCATCGGAGTATTCCCACCGGGCAAGCCTCCCGGGAATCCTTCGCCTTCCTCTTCTCAGGTACTGTCCGTCTCTAGTTAGGAGCCAGGCGTCCGCCAGGTAGGAGTGTCTGGATTGCGCTGCATCAGAAATGAAAATTGAAATCAGTGGAAATGAGATTTCATTCCTAAGGGAGGGGCTGGGAATGGCCATTCTCTCAAATGAAAGAATGTCATTTTCAGCAAGAATGGGATATGGATTCCACCCAATTAAACAATTAGAATCGAAATAGTCCGATTCCAAACCCCTATTCTTACGAACCAAACGAGGCCTAAGTCTGTCAAGATTACAATTAGACTCGAGACATATGGGCACAATTACACAAACATGTGGTAATCAATCAAACAGCTCATTTCGCTCTGAGAGGGCAGATTTAATAGTTTGATTGAAAAGTTAATTTATTTATTCAAGAAATGACACTGCTTTGGTTACAAAATTGTACTTTTCTAATACTTTCGTTATCCCCTTTTCTTTTGTTGATTTAGAAATATGAACAATATGAAGCTAGAAGTTAAAAAGATTAAGCCAATCAACTTAAAAGAGGATTCTGCCTTTCTTAAACTATTAATTAAGTGGTTGCTTTCAATGCCTCTCACTGGTTTTAAATGTGAAGACAAGGTGGGGAAGGGATGTTTGATGAACCCTATTTGAATATTAAATGAGATCCTCCTCACGTGATATTTTCCAAGTTAAATTACTTTCTTAAAATTATTTATTGCCCCTTCAAATCTATTTCAAAGTTGGGGTTCGGGACAGAGAATATAATCCCCATTTAAGACGATTTAATACCACACATCTTACCATGAGACTGGTCGGAATTTATCTTAAGATTGAGTTGACCACACTTGAGATGTACAGTTTCAGATCATGTTGGGAGCATATCCCATTGCAAAGGCTTCACGGCTTCAGGACACAGAATGATTTAACTCATTTAACAATCTAATTGCTTCCGGACACACAGAGTGATTTAACAACCCAGTTTGCCTGTATTGTTTTCTGGTCGGGTCCATCATTAATAGGACCTATATCAAGATTAACTCAGAAATTAAAACAAAAATAGGACAGATGTTTATGAATGCGTATCTTTATTAATTGCATATATTCAAGTTGATAATACAAAAGCTATACAAAATAAATGGTTCATAATACAAAGGATAGTTTCGTTTTGAACACAATACGGCTTATTAGCTTGGTAACAAATATGTACCAAATTGAGCCTGAACTATTATTATCATGCGTTGAAAAGGCTCACAGTGTGATCTAGCTAAGTCAAAGAAAAATTGTTCAATCCATTTTTCTTCATCTATCATATCCCTTATTTGCAATGCATTATATTTTCTAATCCACGATTTTGAATAATCTAAACCAGAGATGTTAGCGCATTAAGCTGACTCAATATCTAATTATAGATTATTTTGAATAATCTATAAACGCCCAGATGGTCAAAAGACTGTACTGAACTTTTGAGGTATTGCCTTTTAAAAGATTAAGACCATTTGATAAATGACAATTTATTGGGCTTTCAAAATGCATTTGAAGTCTATTTATCATGCGAAAAACACCCAAAAGTTATATTTGAAACTTCTCAAGTTTTGCTGATTTCAGGCTTTTCGGATACGGATGGCAATTTTTCCCGTCTCCGACAGGTACTCGAGCTCCCCGACTCAAGGTCGAGTATGGGGAGTGCTTTGGCATGGTCGGGGTCAGGGATGGGGCTAACACTGAATTCCCGATCAGGTTTGGGGACAAGGATGGGAAATGCAATCCCCACCCCATCCCGGCCCCTTATATAATTATATTATATTATGTATTATTTGATTAATAAATAGCAATTTTGTTATTTCAATTAACATTTAAAAATTAATTAAACATTACACAAATTACAAAAACTCAAAAAGAGTAAAAAAGTAAAAGACTAAAAGACAAAAACTTAAACTCTCGAGAGTCTCTTGACTCTCTTCTCTTCTACAGTTCTACTTCCACTCGATGGACAAAGAAGAAAGAATAGAGGTGGCCAACTGCCATTGCCAGTCGGTACTCTCTCTCTCTCTCTTTCAGGTGAGGCAACGCTGCAACTCGCAAGCCCGCAATGGTACTCCTCTCTCTCTTTCTCTCTCACACACAATCTCTCTTTCTCTCAATTCAGTGCTTTTGATTTCTGATTTTTGAAATCTCAAATAGATTACAGATGTGAATATACTTCCGTACAGATCTGAATCTACTCGCAAGTCGCAAGTCTGAAGCCTCTTGACTCTCTCCTCTTTTGATTACTATATCTTTCTTGCTTCAGACGAGGAACTCATCCCTGTTGAGGTCGGGAATGGAGGAGAATTTCTTTTCCCAATGGGGATCTGGGACGGGGGTGGGGGATGATTTCGGGGTTGGAGTCGGGGATGGAGAATGTAATTCCCGCCCCAAACCCACCCGATTGTCATTCCTATTTTCGGATCATTTTGGGCACACATCTTTTGGTTTTTCTAGCTTTTGTTATCAAATGGAAAAAGATTAATCTTTGGTCTTCTGAGCTTTTTGAAGTCCATACAAGATACAACCATGCATAGAAAGATTTGCCAAATATCACCAAAAATAAAGAGAAAGCTTATAGTAAATTAAAATAACATTTAGACCAAATGAAATCATGTGATAGTTATTTTTTATGAGTTTGGTGGGACATATTCATTGATAAGGCTTTGATTTGAAGAGAAGATATAAATAGCTTCACTCTTTAGGCTGCATTTGGACTCAGTGTAAAACATCATTGGTGTGAAAGTACAGTGATGACGCTTTACATTGAACTATCATTAAGTGACTGTTGTATTTTTGAAAAGCGTGATGCAATCGGTGTAAATTTTTACATCGATAATCAATGTAAAACTTTACATATGATGAGGTTTTACACTGATCCACGAGGTAAAACTCCACTCCATCCAAATACACACAAAACTGAATCAGAGTGCAATTTTACATTAATCATTATTATACACTCTTTCCAAATGCGTATAAAACCGAACCGATGCAAATATTTACCTCGCTCTTGATTTACACTAATTCCAAACGCAGCCTTAATCAAAAGATTCACGACCCAAGTCCCCACCAAAACAATTAATAATAATAATAATAACAATAATAATAATAATAATAATAATAATAATAATAATAATAATAATAATAATAATAATAATAATAATAATAATAAGAAGCAAGGTTTTTAAAACAGATCGAACGAGGAACCATTATGGGGGCCAGTTCCCAAGTCAAACGGTCTGACCATCTGATCTGATGAATGAATGGCCCGTTCTAACAAAAAATAAAAAAAATAATAAAAAACAAAAATGGCCAAAATCATTGTTCTAGTCAATAGTTTGACGGTTCGACCACCTGAGTCAATAATTCATTGATCAAATCAACAATTTTTTTTGCCAAAAATTGGTTTGGGGATGAAACGAAACCGATCAGATGATTGGTTTCTGATTTTTCCGATTCGACCGTCTCGTCTGGTCCGGTCCAGTTTTAAAAACACTTGTAATAAGATAGAATATAAAGTACAGTTAATTGACTGTAACCTAATTTAATTTATTTTATTTATGTCCAAATTGAAAGTTGCAAGTGTTAGAAGGATACCACACCATCTTTTTAAAGTGTAAATCATCCACCCATAATATGCATACTCAATGACTAATAACTTAAAAAAAATGATTAATAATTGTCCTTTTAAGTCCACGAATTGAGCTTGTGTGAGAATTTGTGATCCACTTCATTATAAACCATGAAAATAACAAACTTTTGCCAATAGGACCCCATGTGTCGTCACTTCCCTTGAAACAGTCAACACCTTGATATCTCAGCCAAAAGGACAAGAAATATGTCAATCGCCAGTTGTTCTGACATTGTAACCTGAGTTGGCAATGGAGATGTTCATGAATGATACATGGTATGCGATTCCATAATCCAGAGCTGTAAGGACAGTGCTAGAAAGCTTACCTGTCCAACCAAGTACACTTAGAAATCTTTTGGACCAATAATTTATGGGTTATTTTGATTGCTTTTTTATTTGATATACGTCTCTTATTTTCACTCTCAACAACTTTACCTAAATCCATAGCTACCTATCTATAATCGGTTTAGATGAGGTAGGCACGAAGTTGTAAGCACGTTAAATGAGTAATTAGAAAATTTTTTTGACATTTATCACTAAAATATTCCTACCCAACCTTGAAAAAATTAATACCCATTTTTTAGGGTTGTCAAAATATTTAGGATAAATTTTTTAAACTAGTACGGTTAATTGACTAAGTGTAACTTTACTGTTTCAAAATTTCCTAACGCTACTCCTATTATTTCTGACAATTGACTAATACATCCCTCACCGTTAACGTCCATTAATAAAAGAACAAAAAAATTATTTTACTCTTTATTCTTCTTCAAATTTTCAAAATAAAATCTTCATCGTCTAAGTCTTAGGTGTTACACATGGTGCTGAGAGAACTCAGTAAGATCAAAGATGAAGGTTTAAGATTTTCAGGTTCTAGGGTTTCGAAACTTTGGTTACAATGGAACTACAGGGAGAAGGAGAGGAAAGGAGAGAGAGAGAGACCAGAGGATAGGAAATGACCAGTAATTTTGGAAATAAACCCAATAACAATGGATCCGTGGTAAAGGTCGTACGTCGTAGGCGCCGACCAAAAGGTTCGCTGAATAGGAAAACAAATTCTGCTGGTAGAGAAGTTCAAGATTCACGGAACGAGGAAGTAAGGAAAGTGACAACTAAGACCAAGAAAGGTAGGACGGATGGATTTGTGGAGGAGCAACAAAAATATATATATGTATTTTTACGAGAAAGAAAAAGAAGATGAATTCGCTGTTGACAAGAAGCAAACTGTTGCCGATGTAGACATTAAGAATTCTGCCCAAACAGAGTTCCTGGCCAAGAGAAGATTCGTCGGAAGGCGGAGGAATTCTAGCAGCTGTACAAAGACGTTGAAAAGTTTCGGCACAGTGGGGAACAAATGTATTGACAATGTCAAAGGATTTCCCCAGCAGAAGCAACAATGGGAATGCTTTGGATCGCGTTCCCGAAGTAGTACGGATCAACCTTCGATTCGATTCGTTGGTGGAAGTTCACAACCATCCAAAAAGTGGTTGCTTGGGAAGGGAGGAGCTTTCTCGCTCGTGTGACCGAATGCCATAGCTGAGTGCAGAGAGATGAAATCTCGATTGTTAGATCGGGGCTCTTGCTCTCCGCTTCCCATGTATTGAGATTTCGAAATTGCGTTTCACAGCCAGCTTCCAAGAACAGAGGCAATAGTCACGGGTATTGGGAACCGTCACGGGTGAGGTGACCTTCTCGCTGATTACGTTGCCTTTGGGTTTATGTGACGATAAGGATCAATGTTCAACGGGTGCTAGAGCAGGTTTTCCGAACAATGTCATGTTGAGATGAAGGGGATGAGAGTAATATTGGGTTTTGAAAAAATTTTATAGGTCACGAGGAGCTACATGTGCACAGATCATGACGGAGTATTAATGGATGGTAACAGTAGGGGTAGAACTAGTCAATTATTAGAAACAGTAAGGGTACACTTAGTCAATTAGCTAAACCATAAGGGTAGTTTAAGAAATTTACCCAAATATTTATCAAGTGCTCATTTAATGTGGTTAATTTGATGTGTCAAATACTATGAATAAGGTATTGGTTTTTTGGAAAATTTCTTTACTAAAATAGCATTTTTCTTGATTTTGGTTCACCTCCATTATAAGGGTAGAAAATGTAATTAAAATAATACTATTAAATACATTCAATTACCTCTCATTAAGTCTCACATTTAAGTCATTAAATAAATCATATCCTCTCTCATTGAATCCAACATTAATACTTTTGTTACTCACTATTAAATTCTACTAATAAATCTATACATAATAATTATTAATACAATGAAATTTGATATTTTTAAAATAAACCTAGAAATTAAATCATATTTTTCCATCTAGGCGGTGTGTAAGTAGTTCAGCCATTTGGGTCAAATGGATAATTCCATGATATCATAAATAAATAATAAAAAGTTAAAAATATAAAAATAAAGAAATTTTGAAAAAATTGGACATAATTACATGTTTGTCATATTAAAAAAATAAGTACGATAGGATAGACATAATTTTATTAACGATTGACACTGAATATATAACTTAAAGCCGTTGGGAAATGAAACAATTTTCCTATCTAGGGGGTGGGTTAGTGGTTCTACCTTTCAGGTCAAATGGGTTAACTCATGATGTATAATTAAAAATAAAATTTTTACAATAGAATAATACAAAAAATACAAAACAATTTTGAGCACATCTATTATAGGGGTGAGCATAATTTGGCTAAAACCTAACTGAAAATTTTGGTTTGTTATTTTTAGGGTTTTGGTTAATTCGGTTTTTAGAATTAGAAATTTTGGATAATCGAATAAATTGAAATTTTGTATATCACATGCAATATATAATATAATGAAATTTGCTTTCATAATATATATATATTATATATTACATGTTATAATGTATATAATATAGTATATACTATTAAAATTTCGTTTTAATCGAAATAACTAAAAGTCACATCGAAAATTTTGGTTTTTCTATTATTCAATTTCGATTTGCTTTTATTTTTTAATTTGGTTTAAAATTTTTCAATTTATTCAGCTCGGTTTTTAACTGAATAAATCGAATGCTCACCCATACAACTATAATATTATATCTTACTCATATAAACAAAAAGTAAGTATGATGAATAATAATTATTTTATCAGTGATATAAATAAAATACAAAATTTAAAACCAGCCTAAAAATGAAACCATTCTCATATCTAGATGGTAGGTCAACAATCTAACCATCCAGGTAAAATGGTCCAATCTGTCATAACTAAGTTATAAATGTTAAAAAATATATAGAATCTCAAAGAAGAATATAAGATTTGTATAAAGCATTTTGATATAGTTCTAATGTTATATATTCATAATATTAAATATGAAAATAAGAATTACTTTTTTTAATGATGAAAATGGAATACAATATTTAAGTAGAAAATGCAATTAAAACAATACTATTAAGTGCATACAATTATTACCTCTCATCAAGTCTCACATTTAAGCCATTAAATAAATCACATTCTCTCTCTCTCTCTCAATCCAACATTTATACTTTTGTTTCTCATCATTAAACTCCACTAACAAATCATTACACAATAGTTATTAATATAATGAAATTTTATTTTTTTAAAATAACCCTAGAAATGAAATCACATTTTTCCATCTAGGTGGTGAGTAAGTAGTTCAACCATTTGGGTCAAATGGATAATTCCATGATGTCATAAATAAATAATAAAATATAGAAAATAAAGAAATTTTTAAAAATTTGGACACATTTCTATATTTTTCATATTAAAAAAATAAGTGATGAAATAGACATAATTTTTTTAATGATGGACATAGAATATAGAATTAAAACCGATAGGAAATGAAACATTTTTCCTATCTAGGGGCGGATTAGTAGTTCAACCTTTCAGATCAAATGGGTTAATTGATGATGTATAATTAAAAATATATTTTTTTTAAAATAGAATAATACAAAAAATACAAAACAATTTTGGGCACATCTATAATATTATATATTAATCATATAAATAAAAAATAAGTATGATAAAAAATAATTATTTTATTGGTGATATAAATTAAATGCAAAATTTAAAACCAGTTTGAAAGCGAAACCAAGTTCATATCTAGACGGTAGATTAACGTTATAATCTTCTAGGTCAAGTGTGTCAATCTATGATGTCATAAATAAGAAATAAATTTTAAAAATGTATATAGAAACTCAAAGAAAAATTTAAGCTTTGTATAAAGCATTTTGATACAACTCTAATGTTATATATTCATAATATTAAACAAAAATAAATATGAAAATAAGAATTACTTTTATTAATGATGAAAATGGAATACAAAATTTAAAATCAACCAAAAAAACCAAATGTTTTTCCATCCAAGTGGTGGATTGGTGGTTCAATTGTCCATATCAAATGGATTATCATATGATATTATAATTAAACAATAAAATACACAAAATTATAGAAAAATGTAGATAAGTTTGGGTACATTCTATGATATTATATATTCATCATATAAAAAAGTCTGATAAATGGAAATTATTTTCATTTATAATGGAAATGGGATAAAAACTAGGAAAAAAATAAAGCATTAATGTCTGACACATGACTCCAGTAACCATGTCAAATGGTTCCATGATTTAATTAGCTAGGCCACTATAGGCAAGCGGTTTGGTGGTTGGCTAATTAATCTAATAAATTGATTTGGCCCCAATATTTAAAAGTAATATCAAACAATATATTGGAATTGCATTTCCTCTTGTTAAATAAGTAATTTTTATTACGTCATAATTTAAATAATAAAAAAATAAAAATATAGAATTTTTTTATAAATTTTATGGAAAATTTTGAACATGTATTAATATTATATATTCTTCATATTGAACATGTATTAACCATAGCCCATTTTCCTGGTTAAATAGGTTAGTAGTTATACCAATAAGGACCTCATTTGGATCTTGGCCAAGTCAATGGGTTTAAAAAATGTGTCCAATTGACAAACCAATAAATCCAACTCTGTGGTTCAACCGCATGTTGAAAACTTTGATAAAAACTATAAGAACATTTGAAGTTAGGTTTTTGAGTTGAATAACAATATATACACTACCATGTGCAACGCACATGCACTTTTACTAATATTTTCTAAATTCTATATCATGTAGGTGTTTTACATCAATGTCGTTTACAGCACCACATCAACGCCAATCAAAAATCTGTTTTTTTTTTGGGAAAACATATGCTGTTTGGTTAGCTGTTTTTTCTGAAAAAATATTTTCTCAGATCACTCCTTGGAAATTTGGAAAGGTGTGGTAGGAGAAAATGCACTTTGGTATTTTTTCATTTTTCTACTATTGCTAGTAACAATATGTTGACATGCCACTGAAAAATGCATATGTGGCAGCAACAACAATTGTACCACATAGAAAGCCTAAGGCGTTGTTAGACATTTATGCCATTGCTCCAAAAAATGGTGCCACATCAGAAAAGGTTGTGCCTCAAAAAACGGCCCTATGTTTGGTTCAGTTTTTCTAGAAAAAATGTTGCCCTAGATGTTTCCAATGGTACAATGACGTGGCACTATCTAAAGCATTGAATAATGTTGACCAATGCTGAAAATGGTTATACAACACTGGTATCAACAAAATCAGTTTTGTTTCCCCATAGAACATCCTATGTGGCAGCATCAATGCCAAAAAAAAATAAGAAGCCGTTTCTTGAGAAAAATATGCAACAAATCCTCAACCATACAACACCTTTCTCTCAGAAAATGGCTCTAAAGCAACAGCATCGTTGCCAAACACCAAATAAGAAAACAGTATGCTTATGCAGCACTGTTTTTTAGGAAAACGCCCCTCATAAAATAGCATTGATTCCAAACACCGCCCATATAAAGCTAATATTCGCCTTTATTTTTTATACAACTAAATTTAAATATGAATATCATATATGTTTAATGTTTAATGTTTAATATTATTATTTCACACCGAGGAGAGATTGGGAATGGTCAATGGTGTTTGACCTCAGGCAACATGCAATCATAAAGAAATGTCATCAGAGACCCCAGAGTTCAGTATCTAGGGAGGACTCTCCAACGATCAACTGAACATGGAGCTAGAAATGATTACACGCTGAAAAGCTTGATAGGCAGATGAAGTGCGTTGAGGTTTGTGGAGAATAATGAGAGTTGAGAATGAGGAGAGGGAGCCTTGTACCTTGGAAAGAATGCATTATTCGTAGAGGCGCAACACAGTTGTGGGAGTAATGGCCACTCCGGTCAACCTGAGATTTTCACCTGAAACGGCTGCCCTTACTCGGTTGTTACTCAATCATTGTGTGGTTGTCGACCTGTCTTTGTTGTGCAATCGTTACTGCCTGTGAAACTTTTGGTGCAAAACTAGTGGAAACCGCAGTGTGAGAATTTTAAATTTTTTGCGCGAAATTATAGAACTAGTTTTTGCACTACGAGAAATCGTTTCTCTCAGGATCGATCTAGGGTCTTTATTGACCCAAAACAAGTATACCTGATGTAAAACACGACGTGAGTGGCGCACCAGTGTTCTTGCGCCTTTTCTACTTTTTCTAAGAAGAAGGATCAGTTTTATAGCAATGTTTTAAAAATCGATCCGGAATTTGAACTGTTTTAATCACCGGTTTTCGAATCAACAGTTTAATCATTCGATTCAAACAAATAGCTCGTTCTAACAAAATTTTAAAAAAAAATAATCAAAATAAAAATGGCTAAAACCGTTGAACAAATCGATAATTCAACTGCCTGTATCAACAGGTTGTTGATCAATTCGATGATTTTTTTTGTCAGGGATCAGGTTTGGGGTAAAACAGAACCGATTGCCTGAACGGTTCTAGGCCGAACAATTCGACCATTTGGGTCAATGGAAGTTCAAAAACACTATTCTAGAGTATAGCATGTCTCCCTACAGTTCCAATTATGGAAATAAGGCTGTTATATGATCAAATCAACAAGGGAAGGCTCCAACAATTGGATCTCCAAACCTAAGAGATGTTTTTGAAGTATTCTAGAGAAAAGATAGATGAGAAAACTAGAGAGAATAGGAGAAGGTGGCTAGATGTTCTATCCTTTAATTTATATTCAATTAGACATTCCTAAAGCATAAACACTCCCAAACAAGTTTGAATTCTCAGCCACTAGTTTTCCCGGTCAAATTGGTTTTGTATCTAACTTGGACAAGTTTTAGTTCAATTCTAACTTCTAGTCTTAAAACAAATCCTTCTTCACATAAAAAACAAATAAGAAGAGTAGGCTTGTAAGGTGTGGTACTCATGGGAGTCCACCAATTGTGAGAGCACGCAACACCTGGAAGATGTGCTATATATATATAAGATTCTTCATTGAAAATTTTCAAATTACAAGAAGAATCTTATATATTTTATTTGTCACCAGTTTTCGGTTGAAGGTTCGATTGTCTGGTTCAAACGGACGACCTGACAACAAAAATTATAGGCAAAAAATTGAGTGTGTGAGATCCACTAAGCATTATCATACTTGCTATGCCATTCAAGCATGTGACTCATACGACCCGAAAACGAAATCATTCTAGCCACCGGTTTTTGGGTCAACGGTTCAAACGGACGACCCGTTCTAACAACAAAAATTAAAAAAATTAAAAAATGACCAAAAACCATTGAACGGGTAAATAGGTCGACGGTTTGACTGCTCAGGCCAATGGGTCGTTGACCGATTCAATGGTTTTTGGCCAGGGACCGGGATTGGGATAAAACGAAACGGTTTCCTAGACGGCTCCCAATTAAAAAAAAAATAAAAAAGAATGGCCAAAAGCCATTGAACGGGTCAATGGGTTGACAGTTCGACCGCTTGGGTCAATGGATCGTTGACCGATTGAACGGTTTTTGGTCAATGACCAAGATTAGGGTAAAACAGAACCAGTTGCTTGGATAGTTCCTAGGCTGAAATGTTTGTCTGTCCAGGTCAACGACGGTTTGAAAACCCTGGTTTTTTATGCTTTTGGATTTTCATTATTCAAATGTTTATTCTACTGTGGACTCGATTTTTTTATTTTTTTTTTCCTTGGTTTTTCCAGTTTGGTGGATTTACTGCCATTTTTTTGTGTTTAAGGTCACTTTGGATTTATCTTTCAAGGTTTTAGATCCCTTGCAATGTCCACCATTCCCATAACTATGACTACAAAGTTATTTCATCTAATTATTGACATGTAGAAAAAACAACTTGAAAACGAAATCGTTCTGGCCATTGGTTTCTAGGTCTACGGTTCAGCCGTCCGGTTCGAATGGATGGCCCGTTCTAACAACAAAAATGAAAAAATAATTAAAAAATAAAAATGGCCAAAAATCGTTGAATGGGTCAACAGGTTGACGGTTCGACCACTTGAGTCAACGGATCATTGACTGACTCAACGATTTTTGGCCAGGGACTGGGTTTGGGGTAAAACAGAACCAATTGCCTAGACGGTTCATGGGTCGAATGGTCCTACCGTCCGGGTCAACTAGGAGTTCTCGATGTGAAACAAAGGACAACTTTGATCTATGAAGTAGAACTTAGAACAATCACTATATGATTGTGTTCCTTTATATGAGATGCTTTGCTGAAGCAATATTTAAAAAAACAAACACATGATGATCTTTTTTAAGTCTTTATATAAGTTTCAAGACTTGAATACGTATAATTGTAAGTTTTTTATTAAGAAACCATTGTCCTTTTTGATGTAGCAAATAGCAATGTTACAATTCCAATCCAACCCCTGCGAAGCGGGGCCCCTTCACTTGTTCTCCTTTAAAATGAAAGGAAATATACCCCTTAACATATTATCCTATAATTAAGCCTACAAAAGTCTACATTTATGTGTGGGCTTCGCCACCATCATAACCTAATCACCTGGGCCCATCTAACACCAAAACATTGAATCGGATGGTTGAGTGTTGTGTGTAGCATTCTTTTGATAATAAAAAGAAAATGTTAGGGTTTGGTTTAGTTAGAATGGTTCGTGGAGGATCGTATAAGTGAGTGGAGTGGACCAAGAGATCGACTCCAAGGTCTCGTTTGGTTTGGATGAATAGGGATTTGGAATCCAAATAGGAATGGGTTATTCCGATTTCAACTGTTAAATTAGGTGAAATTGGAATCCCATTCTCATTCTTGGTAGAATGGCATCCCTCCATTTACCCCTCTCTTGGGAATGAAATCCCATTCCAGCTGATTCCAATCCTCATTTTGATTTCTATCTAAGCCAAACAGACTATAACAATCAATGTTTTCAAAGCGTTGTTGATCCGAATGGTCTAACCGTACCATCCAGATAAACGGTTCGATTTTACCCCAAACCTAGTCCTTGACCAAAAACCATTGAATTGGCCAATGACCTATTCACCCAAGCAGTCAAATCGTTAACTCCCTAAATCTGATTATAAAAATTTTAGATTCCAATTGTGATTATGAACCAAACGGACCCTAAATCTTAATCTCTTCTTTGAGTGAAACGTGAGGCGTAGATTGAAAACTGTTTCTTGCCAAAAATGGAATGGATATAGATTTGAAAATGAAAGGATGTTTTGTTTGATGGACGCTTGACATTGGGTCCCTCCACCCAATTCTTATTATTATTTTTTCAATGTCACGCATGATACCTTAATATTTGGGATTTTTATTGTTCGATCCATCCAACAAATCTTTAACTTTACCGTACAGTTAGGTAGGTGTCAGTTCCAAATTGATATCAATATACGGGTGGGTATTGATGTTATAAGTAGGTTATTTGAATTTTTGAATTATTGCAAGTTTACATTGAAATTTAGAATTCCATGTGGAGTGCAATATGGTTTTTACTTCATATTTCGATTGTGGAGGGTGAAAATGATCAATGAACTTTCTTGAGGTGACAAATGGTTGTCATTGTGCATGTATTTCCACTTGTAAAATATTGCCTGGATTTCAATTTTCAAATTAGCAATTTTTTATCTAATTTTACTTGCCATTTCCTAATTTTTTTTTTTAATTTTGAGAAAACAATATTACATAAGAACCACATTAATATGTGTTTGGTTTCGTGGGTATTAATGGATCGGTCATTTATTTGTACTTTTTCACTTTAAATGTTTCATGTTTTTGTTGTTTGGTTGGGCTTCACTTTAAACATTTTTTGCTCTCTACCTCAAATTAATACCCATTAAAGTGTGTCATATCAGCATTTGGTTTCAAGAAACGATGGGGCATTGGAGAAAAACAAGAATTTAACGTTTCCCCAAATGCTTAATGCACAAAAATCAAAGTGTTTCAATTTTCCACAATTTATTTGATAAACGGTGAAACCAAAAGGTTATTTCATTTTTCTTCATCTGCAATAAACACCAACGCCTATGTGGCGCTGATGTGGTAGCATTTTTTCAATTAATGCCCATGGAACCAAACACAACCTTAGTAATTTGCCTCGTCTCAATGGTCGAATCTACTATTCGGTTGGTCATTTTCTCAAGAAATACAAAAAAAATGCACTGATTCCAATAATCAGGCCAATTTGGAAGATCAGTTTTAACACTTTTTGCATTGGGTGACGATTGAAAGAGTCCAAATATGCTCCTCACAGAGCGCGTCTCACACCAACCTCACAGCATGTCTTGGCTTACGAATATCTCCAATACTTCTATTTATTGTTTACGGGGAGATGTTCCCAATACAGGGTGGGATGTGACTATGAAGTCGGAGACCAGATCTGCTCCTCAGAGAGTGCACCTCACACCGACCTCAATGGCACATCCCACTGTGCATTGGGAACATCTCCCATGAATAATAACATTTAAGTAAGGGAGATGTTCCCGATACATGGTGGGATGTGCTTGTGAGGTGCGCTTTGTGAGGAGCAGATTTGGTCTCGTGAAGTCGGTGTGAGGCGCGCTCTGGCTCTAAGCAGCAAATCCCGATTCCCATTACAAAACACCAAACCATTGCATTCAAGGTTCAACGATGCTGGCCGATACACCAGTAGGGAGTATCGGCCTTTTTCTAACTTTCACTTTTTTTTCTATTTTGGTTTAAAGGGGTCGGTTTAAGTCCTGGCTACCCTTTGAACCAAGCCTTGACCCAATACAATGGTACAACCCCTATAGGGGCCTATCAAGAAGGGTCCGATACAATAGTATCGACCGATATGGGCCGATACGTAACGATTTTTTCAACCTTGATTGAATTGTTACTTTCTATGAAAACATAACGGAAAAACAGCAATAGAACCAAACACCACCTGTGTTTTCATTTTTCACCGGCGTTGTGCTCAAATCAATCCCGTTTCTAAAAATATCATGGGCTGAGCTACAGCCTACAAGAACCATTTGGACTTAGGAGTGACCCACCATGTTTCTTTTCTTCGGCCTTTAGATTCTGATCCACTCTACCAATAATCCTTGATCAATCGAAACACACCACGTCATCTTGTATATGTGGGCCGACTCCCATACATCAGACTGACATGGCATATCATGATTGACCTAGCATCAATCATTCAATCTGGTTTCTCAGAGGAGCGGGACACACTTTCCTAAACCCTCTTTTCCTTCTCTTTTAGTCTTACGCTAGAATTACAAAACTGGTATGATTCTAATTCACTACATGCCAACTGACGATTGTGCAGCAAATTCTTTGCTCTCATCTTTCCTACTTTTGTTGCAGACATGCTGCAAACAAGACGTGTGTACAAGTACAAATGGGTTACATGATCCAATCATCAGTAAACACGTTAATTGCTGGTACATCTGGCAACTGTACACATGCTGATGAGTAGCTCTTTGTACATTCATTGGTCGTAGCAGGTATGCCCTACCAAAAGTGTAAAATAAAAAAAAACGACACAGATAGTGGTTAAGATTATTCTAATTTTAAAATTGCGCCAACAATACCTCTACAAATCTTTTTCAGGAAAACAGGCCCTAAGCTGCGTTTGGAATTAATGTAAATGCTTATTTCGATTTAATTTTGTTGGTGTTTGAAAAGAGTATAAATCAAGATCGACATAAAACACCACTTCAGTTTAGATTGTTGGTGTTTGGATAGAGTACCTTATCAAAAATAAAGTTTTACATTGATAATCAATGAAATCGATGTAAAAATCCACAATTTTCAAAGTTAGTGGTCACTTTTTTATGGTTCGGTGTAAAACATCATCAATGTGCTTTTACACTGATGAAGTTTTGCATCGATTCCAAACGCAGCCATCTTAAATTACAATTCAAACAAAAAAAAATCCAAGTTCATTTTGTGTTAACTAATCTTTTACAGTAATATTCTTTTTCCATTTCATTAAAATTGGAATTTATATATCCTTCTAGTGTTTATGTTGTCTGAAATCTAAATGGATAAACTACTAACCAAATAAATAGAAATAAAATGAAAAAAAAAAGAATTGTTCTTTGACTTTATATAAAAGTACAAAAGCAGGGAAAAATAAGGGGAAAAAAAAAGAGCTTCGTCTCCTCAAAAATCAAAATAGGATAGTATTTTAATTAAACTGGTCAATCTTGAGAGTAGGAAAGGATGGAAGTACGAAATGCACTCAATATATACTAGAACCTAATCATCTCGTAAATAGGATAGAGGACCAAATTTCCATTGTGAAGACAAATTTACTATGCAAGGAATTTGCTCTAGATCCAATATTTTGCCCCATTTTGCTTCTTACCATTTCAGCCATCAAAATTCAAAAGCCAAGCACTAAAAGCTTGGGTTTTGAATTCTTGTTAAGATTAAATGCTCTTATATTCGGTTATGAAGGCTGTTACATCCGGGTTTAGTGGGTTTTGAGTTCTTTGTTTGCTTGGATTCGGGGTTGGCCTTAGCAATCATCCATCACTACAACCTCTATTGGCAATACTTTGTACAACTGGTTTTGTTACAGTAGTCAATCTTCTTGAGTTTGTCTCCGTTGGTATAGGTTAATCCACTTTTCTTGGCGTCCCATAACCATAATCCACGTCCAATGAGGTAGTGGCATGTGATTGAGTCGAGACGGGATATTTACACGGAGTTCACATCTCTGCCCCACAAGTGGCCGCCCCTCGATGCCCCACAGCACATGCCCGCAGTGTATTGGGAACATCTCCCGATACACGGCGGGGATGTGCTGTGGGACGTTGTGGGGCGGCCGCTTGTGAGACGGAGATGTGATCTCATCTACACGAGGCAAAGAATTTCAACATGTCAGCCCCTGGACTTTCGTGGGTGGCCGGTAAAGTGAGTGCCGAAGAAACACCACGCATTCTGCTATAGTAACTTGGTGCCAAGGAAACCCCACGTTTCAGCCCTTGGAAGAGCCCGGATATACTCTGATATGTTCCTCACACCGATCACACAATATGTCTTGGTCATACATTGTGAATATCTTTCATACTTGAATTTATTATTCATGGGGGAGATGTTTTTAATACACGATCGGATGTGGCTATGAGGTCACTTTGAGGAGCAAATCCAATTCCCATTGGTACTAATAATGTTTTTTTGTGATGTATTGATGGTTTGTTATTCTTAGAAATTTTTTTGGTTTTCTAAATGTATTGTCCAAATCCTCACCTATACTACAGTATCCCCTTGAATTAAGATAAATGTTTTCAACCTATCGTTGACGAGGTCGGTTGGACCGTTCAAACTATCACCCAATCAAGATTTCGGGTCTGGTTCGAGTAAAACCAGAGAAAATGTCAAAAGGTATTGACTTTGTCAAAAATCGTCCAACTCGGGCGGTTGGACCATTGACTCGGTCAACCCAATGACTGGGTCACCAGTTGCATACTAACTATGTATGCAAACTTTGGGAGGCCATAACTTTGCACTCTGATGTCTGATTGAGGTATTTTTTTTATTTTGAGTAACTTTTCAAAATCTATGCAGCCCCTTGCCCTGCTATTTTTTTTCAAAAAAATAACTTCTTCAGCCTTAAATTGTAATTTTTAATATTTTTATATATAAAAAAACTGAATTAAAAAACATAAATTAAATATAAAATAATACATATATAATATCTGAAACACAATTATACATTGTATATATATATATAACATGCTGATGTGGCACGGTCGAACCGGTGACCCGCGACCTAAAGGCAAAAACAAATCTGCCTCCGGATCAGTTTTTTAAAACATTGATTAAGATAAATTTCCCCACCTGCCACTGTTTTCAAGGCTCAGTTTGAAAAAAGTACAAGTACAGATTTATAAAGTGCAAAACCTTGTATTTGCACTATATATATTTGTATTTATACTCCTTCCTGAGTCTAACTATACAACTCATAAAATAGGAAATTTAGAAGATATGAACCAAGTAAACCAACTTCCATTTGGAAAATTATTCCATTCTAAAATCTCTAAGGCTGTATTTGAAAACGATGCAAATGGAGTGTAAATCCTGGTTCAGGTAAATTTGCACTCTAGTTCACTTTTATATGTGTTTTGCATGCATATTTACATTGAGTCATTGATAATAAGATGTAAAGTACATTAATAAAAAAGAAACAAATTTGTATTTAAATGGGCTTTTGATAAAAAAAAGCATATGCTTTATTGGAATTCGTATTTGCATCCATTATAGTTAAAAATCTGTTTGGTAAGAAGATAAATTTGTCAATGCAAAACTAACCCAAATTTACAATTTATATGAACCGTTTTAAACTCTACATATTTGCATCATTTCCAAACACAGCCTAAGTGGTTTTAAATTTTAACGTAGAGGTGTGCATAGCTGCATTCCCGTTACACATGAAGCTATCCTTGCTTAGATGGATGAAATCATGGCTTCTTGGGATTTTGAAAGGACGAGGAGGAAGAAAAGGGTGAGAAAGAGACGAGCTTCCATCAGGGCAAACCTGTGCCCACACCAATCTAACAGCCTTTCTCAACCTTGCATTGAGAATATCTTCCCATGAAATAAAACACATCAATACGGAGATATTCTCAATGCAAGACAGTAAAAACTGTTCGGATGGACTTTGCCCTGACTAAGCCGAATTCGGTGCGAAGGGGGTTCATTGGGTGAGCCCTCCGATCGAAGTCTCCTTGCTTTTATTGGCCAATCTTTACGATGGAAGCCAAAATGGTCAGAAGAAATCTGCAGGAAAATAGGCGGTCACCAAGTAAATAAACTTTCAACTAGGGGTGTTCACGGGTCGGGTTGGGTCGGTTTATTGGGGTTTTCCCAACCGACCTGACCTGGTCGGGTTACCTGAGGTGGAAACCGAAACCGACCCACTGATAGGCCAAACCGACCTGATCGGTTTGAGTCGGTTTGGGTCGATTTCGATTTTGCTCCTATACAAAATGACACCTAATTGAATTCTAATTGTAATTGCCTAATGGATTGCCTATTTGGTGTAAAAGATTATAGAAAGTTAGAAACTATGATAGATTGCCTATTCTAATTGTRATTGCCTAATGGGCCTTCTAGTTCTARTRGAAGACTARTTATAGTTAAGTAGGAAACTACTCAAACTAGGAACTACTACTAGTTCGGTTCAGGTCGGATTGATTTTGGTTTTCACACAAGAAAACCAAAACTGACCCGATATATCGGTTTATATAGTTGTCCAACCCGAAACCGACTGGTACTAATGAAAACCTGGCCGACTCTGGTTGGATTGGTCCAGGTTGGTCGATTTGATCGGATTGGACATTCTTATGAACAGCCCTATTTTCAACAGGCCCAACCGGGAAATTGGGATCTGCTTCTCATAAGCGCTCTACACACTGATTTCAGTCACATCCCACCATATATCGAAAACATTTATCATGAATAGTAGTACGGAAGATTTTACTAATGTAAAATTAATACATGCTGTGAGGTTGATATGAGGAGCAGATCCGGACTCCCAACAGGGCCAATGATCCAAACCAGTAGACCTTATAAAGTTGAACCTATATCTCTTCTCTCAACTCTTCAATCCTGACATCTTCTTTTGTGTGCGACAATTCCAGCATCATCTGTTTCCAAACAATTTCATCAATAGTGGGATTCTTGACCCAAGCCTCTCTCCCCCATATGGATGACCCATGAATGGATGCTCTCAATTGCAGGGAGAAATCTTGTCATACGATTTGGGCCCAACCTCTTTTTTCCATTGGGTGGGACCCAAAACATCGACCAATTCATTTACGGAAGTCAGCTTACTTTAATTTATTCTCCACGTATTTTGATACAGGGTTTAGCCATAGGCCCATATAGCTCACACCACTTGGACAACGTTCGAAGTGTTTCAATATTTGCATACGAAAGCAACTCTCTCTATGTATTTTTCATTGTAACAGTGTGTATGTCATAGTTATTGTGTTTTTACTCAATCGTGTACTGTGATGCAGATGCAGGTGGTCCAGGCCTCGATTCAATACTATTCCTAGGTCTAAAAGAATTACAGATGTGTGTGCAGTTGCTAGGCTTGGAACTTGGAAGTTGGAGCTTGTCCGAATGTAGTAGGCTCATGCAATTCAATAATTCCAGTGAAAGGAAAGATTAGATTCTTGGGTCAGCCCATTGGAATAAAATAAATGTCTGGAACTTATTGTCTCCAAATAGAGGCCAAGGTCGGCCCATTTACTTAGTGGGCCTCAAGACTGGTAGGTCTAAAATCAAACTGTTTATCCACATTCAAATCCTGTATGGGTTCGACTATGATATGAAAAAGATATGATCTGAAAAACTTCTGATCAATCAAGTACAATCATAGACATGATAGTCAATCAGGTGTTATTTATCAAAATTCATGGGTGAGTTTTGATTGATCAAAATTCTTTCCATACCATATCTTTTCCGCATCATAAATTTTCCCTTTAGATAGAAGGTTTCTCATGGTGTAAGAACTAAGAGCAGCGTGTGCTGTGTGAAGTATTACCCATATATGGTACATGGTATTTGTATTTAACTTTCATGACTTGCATAAAACCCAAGGGGTTTATGTATATATGGTAGATCATTATATGACAAATCCTACCATATTTTTACCACGCACAGGGATGATGTAGTCAAAACCAGCCATCCACATCAGCCTTTGTAATCTAATCCATATCAGCCTTTTATGCCTTAGAGTTTAATCCGGCCCGGCTAGGAAGGTTTTATCAATGTTTTAAAAACTGATTCAGATGCTTTGGATTGTGGGTCACTGGTTTGACCATCTTAACGTTAATGCATGTCCTCGGATGGGATAAGAGCCAAGTATCTATATAAATATATTAACTTGAAATGTGTACTTAAGAAGACTTGAGGAGGAGGAAAATGGAATCTAATAGTATTTTTTACTTTTTTTCATTGAAATTACAAGAATGCTACTCTCTATCAACTCTCTCTTTTTTTCTTCTTTTTCTTTCAAATTACAAGAATGCCACACACACTCTCTCTCTCTCTCTCTTGCTTTTTTTTCTTTCAAATTACAAGACTGTCACTCTCTCTCCTTAGAGGTGTAAATCGAGTCGTGTTGTCCGTAGCCCGGCACAACCCTACATGAACTTTGGACCGGCCTGGCACAACCTGACACGACGGTTCGCAGGCCGTGCTAGGCCCAACATGATCATGCAAATCGTGCTGGGCTTGGGGTTTTAGGTCCACGGGTTGGTACGACACGACACAACCGAGCGGACCGGCACGGCCCAACACGACCCATATATATTATTTATATACATTTTATATTATATATTTTTTATATTTATATAATATTATATAAATTATAATTATATAATAATATATAGTATATAATATATTAATAAAATAAATAATTTTTTTTAATTTTATTATACTAATTTATTTAATTATTGTATATATAAGCAATTGTATACAAAAAAATCATATAAAATTAAAATTTTAAGTTTTTTGTCATTTTTTTAAATAAATAGCTTTGGTCCGATGCATGGCCCGACTTGGCCCAAGGCTCGGCCCACGAGCCCACAGCAGGCACGGGCCTAGGCCGTGGGCCGTACGTAACAACCCACTTTACACCTCTCTCTCTCTCTCTCTCCCTCTCTCTTTCTCTCTTTTTCTTATAAATTACAATAATGCCACTCTCTCTCCAACTGAGGGAGACCTCAACTCGGCATCTCAGCTGCTAGGGGACCTACAATCAAAGGTAGTCGAGTTCGAGCCGAGTCGAGCTCGAACTTCTAAGCTCAAGCTCAAGTCTCTAATTCGAATCGAGCTCGAGCTAGACAACACCTTGACCACTGAG
>NW_010729096.1:749018-772633 GCF_000365185.1 Nelumbo nucifera | reverse complement strand
TGCTTAACACTGGGTCGGTTTCGGTTTCCATCTCAGGTAACCCGACCAGGTCGGGTCGGTTGGAAAAACCTCAGTAAACCGACCCAACCCAACCCGTGAACAGCCCTTGGCAACAAACAAGAGTTTTCTCATATTAGTATTTAATAGCTTTGCTCCATGTCAATGTTTTCAAAATCACACCGAACCGGGCGGCTAGACTAGAAAAACTAGGAACCGATCACATGACCAGTTCCATTTTATCCTAAAATTGTTTTTTGGCCAAAAATCGTTGACTCAGGTGGTTGAACCATTGAACTATTCAATTTGGAAATGGTTTTTGGTCATTTTTTGTGTTTTTAATTAAAAAAAATACTTTTTGTTAGAATAGGCCGTGATGGCTGTCTGTTCAGGCTGGACGGTCAGACCATTCAACACGGGAACCGGACCCATAACGGTTCCCTGTCCGATCCAGTAACCTTGTTCCATGTACTCATAACAAAGATACCCATAACTTTGCTAATTTTGCATGCCCTATCTCTCATGTTTATACATTCTATCTCTCTCACGCGCACATTTTGGTTCAAAGTATTGTTATTGCAAAGATTTGTTTTGATTCACAAGATGCACTCAATTAAGGTATTAAGGTATTTGAATTGAAGGGTGTGTTCCCAAGTTTGTCATATAATTAATTAACCAAAATAAGCCTTTCTTGTTATTCTTTTAATCATAATGTTGATTGTGTATAGGATTCAGGACCGATCATTGAAATAGTCCTAGCAAGTTATAGGGTTTTCTTTGGGGGTGGCTCCATTCAGGCAATCCTGAAAGGAGCCACCCATCTGGGTTTTCCTTCCCCTTCCTCCTTCAGGGTTTTTTCTCTCTCTCTCTCTCTCTCTCTCTCTCTCTCTTTCTCTGTTTTGAGAGAGCCTTCCTCTCGAGTTTTTTCTCAAGGCTTCCTCTTGAGTTTTCTCAAGGTTTTGTTCTCTGTTCATGGTTCTCCGACAGATGTTGTTCAAGGTGAGTTCCTTTCGTAGTTTCTTCGTCGATGGCAGTCATTTGGAATTCTACTAGTAGATTCACTCACCATATGTGGTGGATTGGAGATGCGCTTATCTACTTGTGTTGGTGACATTTATTCACCTTTATTTGGTTGCAAAAGTTCTTTATGTTCTCCTTCATATTGTTCTATATTTTGTTCTCTTGAGAAATTGTTTTTGGGTTTTTCTGATTGGCCTTTTTGGCATTTCTTTGTATCAATTTCTTGATTGAATGAAATATGAAGCCTATGGGCGGTTAAAAAAAAAAAAAACGCTGATTGTGTGTTGCACTATTGCCCGTGCTATTCCATTGCCTATAGTAGGTCTATTCAGTTTGCTTTGTAGATGGGTATTGATTGAAATCACATTGAAGGAAATTGTTTGCAAATGGTTCTAACTTTCATTAGTGGCAAATATGGAGCCACTGTGCCACATCTACAACTTGGTTTTTGTTTGCAGAAGTTTCATTTCAAGAATCTATCATATTGTTTGGTTTCTCATTTTGGCCACTACTAATTGGCTTATTTATTCGCCAAGATTATAAACCCACAATATGCTCATTTCCTCCATCCCTTGTGATGAGGGGTAATTTGGACCTCTGAATGATATCATGACACATGGCGTTCAAGTGACACCTCAGCGCTGAGTAAGCATATCACCTTGGTAAGTCGACTGGTAGCACCTCGAGGGGCCGATTTAAAAGTACCTCGGCTTGGCCGACCTAAAGGACCTCTGAGCAAGAAGCGACCTACCTTAGGACTGGCCGAGGTAAGAAAGTACTATTGGCAACATGCGCATGCTCATGGACTTGTCGCATAGATCTGTCACCAAACAGAGTTCTCCGAAATATTAATGAGTCGACCGTTTGCCTAGCCTACCCGCATCACATGCATCAGTGCCAATTGGATGAACCTTAGCCTACTGCACAGATTACGTAACCAATGTCATTACTCTCCCGACTTAACAAAAATGGCTCTACAAGAACTTGAGACCCATTACAAGAAGGTCTCTGAGCACCCACACCTATATAAATAGCTCATTTCTACCTGAAGAGATACGCATGATTAAGTTCTCGCACTCTCTAAATCCTCTAAAATTCTTAAGAACTCTTCGCTGATTTAAGCATCAAAGTGCCCACCCTGAAAACAGACAACATGGGCACTCTAACTCTTTCTCTTGTAGAATAGCACAGTTTGACCAGCCCTAGCTCGGCCTAACCTAACTCAGCCACCGACAAGGCAAGCATCTGATTCGGCGTCCAAGTCATTTGACACGTGAGATCTATCAGATCACGCTACATCACCTTATAAACTCCATACGATCTCTTGCAGGATAGTTCCCCTAGCAATTCCAATTAATTCAAGCTTTGAGCTTTGGCAAACTCATGAGTGACAACCAAGTGCTTATTGGAAACAACGATCAAATGGGTCCCATTAAGAATACTTGCATCGGTGTTTAGTGCAACCAATTGATATCAATTATATTTATATATACTAGCAAGTAAACCCATGCAATGCATTCGACTAAATAGAAGTTAGGTTTTGCTTGGTAAATTTTGGTTTTTCGCATCAATTTGGGTTTATATCGGCACTTAACCTGACCCAAACCATCTAACTTATTTTCTTTTTATAATTTCAACCATTTAATTTTAAAACAAAGAACCACAAGTGTAAAAAATGAGATGACCCCTCACATCCCTTTTTTCCTTTATATAGATATAGACTTGTTTGAGTAAAAGTTGGAACATTAAATCAAATGATACTTTTTCTTTCAAACCAAACACAACCTTAGGGTCGATCCATCTAGATGCAATGCAATCAAATTGAGGCCACCTCATATATTTTTATTATCTTTTGATAAGTATAGGTCATATGTCTCCTAACGAGGGTGGGTGGATTTGGGATTTGGGTTTAATTAAGAAGGGCATTGAGAGAGAAAAAAATGGGTTAAGTGACCAGCCTTCTTGAGGTTTTACAACAAATAAGCCTCTGTCCTTTAAGCTGCGTTTGCTTTGAAGGAAAAAGTAAGGAAAGGAAAGGTAAGGAAGCCTTTACAAACTTTGTATATATTTCCCTACCTTTTCCTTCAAACAAAAAATAACCTTAGGGGATGAGAGTGTGGGAACCCAGTGTCCGTGGACTTCTTTTGTGGTTCTTTCCTTCTAACCTTCCGTCAACCTTTTGAAGGGAATCCTTTTCCAACGAGGGAAGTTTGGGAGTTCTATTCCTCCCAAGGTAAAGCCAAAAGTCTTATGTTGGGAAACAACCATCAAATAATAAACACCCTTGAGAGACTTCAAATGAAGCGAAAAAGCAGCTGGTATCTATCCCCTCGTGTTTGTCATTTGTTTGAAGAATGGGGAGGTTACCAATCATATTTTACTGCATTCTTCCTTTGCATCTCAGCTATGGGAGCACTTATTATTTTCTTTGTATAATTGAATGTATTTGGGTGGCTCCAACAGAGATCAACGATCTGTTTAGTATGAACTGATTGAACTGCATTACAAGAAGGTAAAATATATAAATATGTACAGTATAGATACATACAAAAAAATACAAGGTTTTGGTTTTGCACTCTATATATTTGCATTTGTAATCCTTCCAAACCGAGTTGAAAGTTTTGATCCAAGCGCTTGAACCTGCTTGAAATATATGAGAAATATATGTTGAAGAAGAAGGTGACTGTTAAACCATTGTTTTTTTTTTTTTCTTTTGAAAGTTCAGTCTTTTGGTTAGACAATCACTTTTTTTGGTTCCTCATTGAACCATTCATTTGATTCGGTGCGTAGTAAGTGCTAATGGCTTAGTTGAGCCTCTTGCTAGGTCAAGGGTGGTTAAAAGCCCGCTGGATTGGTTTTGCCTTGGGCTAGGTCGTAACTTGAAACTTCTTAGTCTTGCTGATCTATTGTCAGTGTTTCTTGGCTTCTCTTGTTTGGAGTAGTTTCCTTTTCTTCTTTCTTTCATTTTTCTTTTCATTTTTTTTCTTTAAAGCTTGGATGTTTCTTTGTAAAGGTTGCTGATTGTTTTTTCTTTGAGCAATGGGGTGTTCCTGGCTTCAATAAATATAATGTTCGAATAACTCGTGAAAAGCTCGACTCGTGGCAACCGTTGGGAGTATCATGAACTGCTGAATCCGAGTGTAACAAAACTGATATCTCCACTTGATTAACTACTTTGAGTTACTCGAGCTTGGCTCTAAAGTCAATTATATACGTGTTGAGCTCAAATAGTTGATGAGTAGTTTGACTCGTTTACATCCATATAGATTGCAATAAAAACCCCTTTTCGATAAAAATTAAAAGGGCAATTTGATTGGAATCAAGTTTTAATGTCAAAAGATAGGCCAAATTTTGATTCCAATCCGTCACCCACTAGGTTCAACTAGCATTTTGTAGTTAGGGATTATCTTAAGGAGGTGCAAGTCGGGTGGGTTGAGCCGGGTTTATGGTCAACCCAGGCCTGACCCTAAAATTTGGGCTTAAGGCCCGGACTTGAGGTCAAGCCCGATTTTTCCAAACCCGAACCCAGCCTGCCTTGTGACTTGATGCACTCAGTGTGGGTTCGGGCTCGGGCCAGGTTCAGGTTGGTCAATGAACCCATTTTAAAATTACATATATATATGTATTTATGCAAATATATATTCATATATTTACATATGTATGTAAATATGTATGCAAAATATCTATACAAATGTTATATATACAAATATGTATGTATATATATGTAAATATGTATGCAACATTTACATATATACATATATAAGTATAAATGTGTATAATTGGTCCGGGCTCGGGCTACCTAAGGGTTAGGCCCGGGCTTGACCCGAAAAATAAAAAATCCAACTTCTTGGGCCCGAGCCCAGCCCAAGGACCGAAATTCCAAACCCAACCCATGTAAAATTCCAAGTTGGGCCAGTTTGGGCTCAGGTTGAGCACGCCCAAGTTGCACCCAAGGACAATTACTTGTATATACTTGAAGTTTGAGTGAACTACTTATATGTGCCCTCTAAGATGGCCCCGTTCCCGTATGGCTTGGAGGGTCGAGATGAGGATCACTACCAACGTGGGATGCACATGCCCTAAAGATAACGGATTGATAAGACTCATCACTCTCGGATATCTCGAAAATGAAATTCAAACCTCGAAGTTTATAAAAGGACCACGCCATGCCCTCATAAGGTACACGCAATAAGTGCACTTTATTCTCTATTGTTCTTCAAAGCTCTTTGCTATCAACATTTTCATCGTTGATTTAAGCATTGGAGTGCCCAATTCGAGTCTATCACCCTGCATACTTTGATATTCTAACCTTCTTGCAATTCGATGAACCGACCTGATAAACCCGTTCGTTTGAACTATCCTCTAACAAGGAGTTTGGCAATTTCATGCTACATCATTGTTTGAATATATGAAGAAGAGAGGAAGGGAGAAAGAAGAAGGAGAGGAAGAAGGAAAGGAAGAATTTGATAAAAAAAACAAGAAAGATATTTTTTAAAGACGCTTTTGTCCTTATGTTTTATTATTGGATGAAAGGTCAACAGGTATATATAAGCATCTATATAAATAAATGACCTCAAACTTCATGTATATATAAGGGCATTGGATCTCCGTATAGATCAGAGAGCGTCCCACAGCACATCCCAACCGTGCATTGGGAACATCTCTATCCGAACCGAATGTGATCTATCCGTGGGCGAACTCCTAATTTGACTCAGATAGAGGTGGATCCGAGCCGATTTTGATTAGTCTGCGTTCGGCGGGGCCACTGGGGTTTGGTTGCGCTAGATCTTGGGACTTTAAAAGCCAATGCACCAGTATTCATGAATCACGGTGGGTTACATATAAACCCTTGTTCCTTCAGACAGTAGAGAGAGTGTGAGAGCATAGAGAGACGGAATTCTCCTTCATTTTCATGTGAAGCTGTTGATCACTTCTCTCTCCATCTAAACTCCGGGATAAATGAAAATGGTGCTTAGAGACGTTCTCATTTTCTTGTTAATTGCAATACATGTAACTTCAACTGCTGCAGATTCGATCCATGGCTGCGGTGGATTTGTCGAGGTTAGTTCCTTTATTATCCCCTCTTGTCCATGTCAGTTAAAAGTTTCTTAACTTCAGCTGCTTTGATCTGTCTTACAATCTTTATCGACCTCATTTCCTGTTCATTCCTATCTTCTCAATCGCTAGATCAGAACTTGTTGATCTGATTCGCCTGCTAATTTTCTTTGTTGTATTAGTATACAACAGATGCTATGATTTAAATTTTCGCTAGTAAGTAATAGATAATAAGAAAGTATTCTTGTTGCAGGCAAGTTCGTCTTTGATAAAGTCGAGAAAACCTACTGATGCGAAATTGGATTATTCACATATCACGGTATGTTTTTACGCTTGTATGATGTATTTTGCGCGTAACACATTGTATATTGATCTACAAGTAATCTGAGATTTAACATTTCAGTATATTTTATCTCCGGATTTATTATGCTTGCTTAAATACTTATACATGTTTGATTGTTTGAAGGAGGTATACATATTTTTCTTTCTATGAGAGCCTCCAAGTTTATTGATCAATAACACTAGAGAAGCATAACCGTGATTGAAGTATGTTGTGGTGTGGTTTTGAAGTCTTAAAAAACAATTGTCTCAAATTAAAAACCAACTTTGTCATAGATAATGGCATTATTGACATTTCCAGGAAGAGATTCTTTACTTACAAACAGTTTGGAGTTGCAATTTATATTTGCCGTTCTGGAAGCTAATGTTGATCAATGTATACTAATTCAGTGTTGACATTGCCTTTTCACATTTTTTTTTGATAAATGAGTGAAATTTTATTAAACCAGCAAATAAGAGTTACACGCAACCCGAGGAAAGGCACGAGATGCGACCTTTCCTTTAAAGCTAGTTACAGAATTATAAGTACAAAAGAAATTACACTGAAGCCCAAAATAAAGTATCCCGGAGAACCCCTTGTTTTGCAAGTGAATCAGCCAATGAGTTTGCTAATCTGCCTACCCACTGAACTCTGATTGTCATATTCCTTGTTAACCATTTAACCTTTTTGAGAAGATCTCTAAAACCCCAAGTCACAGTGTCCGGATCCTTCAGCCAACCCACTACCACCTGGGAATATCCCCTTCAATAATCAGATGCTCTATGCCTAGCTGATTTGCAAGCTGGATTCCTTGTACAGCAGCAAGTAATTCGTCCCTTAAAGAGTCTCCCACACCCGCAGGACCTGAGTACAAAGATATAATGTTACTATCTTTGTTTCTCATCACTCCTCCTATGCCTGACCTTGCCTTTTCACATTACAGGTAGAGCTTCGCACGGTGGATGGATTAGTGAAAGACAGGACACAGTGTGCTCCAAATGGTTATTACTTTATCCCAGT
Organism: Nelumbo nucifera; assembly: GCF_000365185.1. The sequence goes on along the minus strand of NW_010729096.1, from coordinate 765,222 downwards.
ATATGACAAGGTACTGTTTCCCATTTCTCAAAATATAAATCTCTTATTGTATTAAATGCTGCTTATAATTGAACATCTCCATGGGCATTTATGCTTAGCAGGCGTGCATATCTATGTATGTTATGTATGCCACCCAAAGTGATAAGTTCTAGGCTTTCATTATTAAGCTTTCATAAATACCTATTTTCATATCTCTGTAGACGTCACTTATAATAACAATGATGATGATGCATATTGGTAGTATTTTCCTTTATTGGTTTATGAAAATGTTATATCGGATATTATCTTATCCTCGAGTTTGATAGAAGGTATGCTTAAATTTCTTTTTTGATAAGTAATTAACAAATTATTAAAAAAGCAAAAACAGGAAGAGCCTTGTAGCCCAAACAACATCTGCATAATCCAATAAAAGGACAACAAAACACCCTACTAACAACTCTGAAATTGATATTGCTTAAATGGCAACAATCATTGTTCATATCTTCAAGATCCCAAAATTGGTAATGCTTTTCCTGATTACTTATACGGTTATACCTTTAGTTATCGGCTTATTGCCATGATGGGATATGGAGTTTGGTGATTTAATGATGTGAAACTTCTCACTGGTTTATCCGGCTAGGAATTTTGGAGAGGACGCATATGTTTGGAGTGCTAGTTTGTACGAGTCCCACCATGATTATCAGTTATTAGATAAAAAAAATAAAAAATGGTATTGTAGACTTTTCCAGTTTTCAAGCCAATGAGTGATAAACATGAGCGGTTGCATGGGTAATCTAATAGTGAGTGCTTTTATCTGATCACCACTTGTACATACCTCTCTCTCTCTCTCTCTCTCTCTCCCTCAGAGTCTTACAGTCTTGTGGGCCTGAATTATTTAGGAGTGCACCTAACAATGCTTATGTTATGCATAAGTCTCTTAGCCCACTAGATATTGATTTTTAAACAACAAAAATATGTACTAATATAAATGATATATTGTGGAGTTATTTTTAATATTAGAATCTTCATTGAAGTTGACAGATTATAATTATTGAAAAAGTTAAGTAGCTTAAAATATGAGCTAAAGCTGCCTATTATTGTTAGGTGGCTATGTATTTTCTTTTAATTGATACAACCATTCTATCCATCAAAAGTATCTTCATACTTGAGAAATGGAATCATATCCTTATTTTCTTGTATTCATGCCACATCTACATAATTCCTGGAAATCTTAGGTGATGGTGTAGTTTAATGTGGATTAACAATGACCAAGAAACAGTAGTTGTAGGTGGACCACTCCACACAACTCTTATCATTTCATTGAGAGGTGGAGATTGTGCGTCATCCATCTGTCAACTGACTTTGATTACTTTCCAAGGACCATGGCAGGGGCTTATATGTTGTGCATCACAATCCTGCACTATTTACAGTAGCTTCTCAGACATATAGAAGTGGTAAACTAGAAGAGCCTGCTCGAACTTGCTGCTTTGGGCAGTGGATATTCTTTGTGTTCATAATATTGATGTAACAGCATTGCTGAAAGGAGGCATTATCTTCTGATGGATTATTACATGGTGTTCTGAGTTTTCTGAACCAGTGTTTTAAAAGTGCAAGGTGCAAAAAAAAAAAAATGCAAGGGGCAAATTGTGCCTGAGGTGCAAGGTGAGGTGTGCACCTTTTTGAAGCAAGGCACAAAAATACCAAAAAATCCAAAAATTTTCAAAAGATTGCCAAAAAATTAAAAAAAAATGCAAAAAATATTAAACATAATATTAATAAAAAATATGAACTTAAGTTATAAAAAACCTATTATCTAAAATTAAATTACATAAACATAGCATGTAAAGCGTATTCAAATGAAAATTTAAAAATAAAACCAAACATGGGAAACATTTTCAAGCATGCAAAATCCATAATCTTTTTATTTCCTCAGTTGCATTACTTAAATAGCTAATGTGATGTACAACATCTTGCATTCCTTATTCTATGAGTCATGTTTGTACCAAGCTCCTCGAGGCAAGCCCAAACAAGTCCATGTTAGGGTCTTAAATTCTTGATCCCTTTACAAGATAAAATGATTTTACAATTTTAATTGCCTTTTAAGAAGACATTTTATTAAGATGAATGAATAAACAACATTAGGAAATAGGGGGTTCTCGGATGCAAGGCGCACACGTTGGCTGAAGCGCAAGGCGAACCAGGCATACTCATAGGTGCACCAGGCATGTACCTTTTGAAAGTGCTGTGCCTAGGGACTGGGTGAGGCCCATGCCTTAAAATGTGCCTCGCTTGAGTGCCTAGGCACACCTTTTCAATCACTGTTCTGAACGCTCCTCAGAAGAGAAAAAAAGTGATCCATGAATACTACAACTTTATTATGATCTATTATGAATTATGATCTTTAAGTCCCATCCTTGTCTTTTTTTTTCCCAATTATAAAACAAATTATGTGCATCTTTATTTTTGTTGCTTATTTTTTCAAAAGGCTTTATAAACACTGCCAAACTACTTGAATTTTGATTAACACTCATTAGTATTTTCATAATTGTCATTCTTATGATAACTATTTCCGACAGGGTTCTTTTGTCGTCAAAGTCAAGGGACCTGAAGGATGGTCATGGGATCCAGATCAGGTAAACAAGTTTGTTCTCTTGACCATTTGTGCATATTTTAACTGTAAATTGCTTGCCCTCAAGTATGGAACATGATTTTACTTGCAGGTTCCTGTTATTATTGATCGAAATGGTTGCAATGCAAATGCAGATATTAATTTTCGATTCACAGGGTTTGGCTTATCTGTTTATGTCATTATTTGGTTTCGTATATGTGGGAATTATATTCTGTTTATATCTGTCATACTATGTTTAGCTTCAATTAAATTATGTATTGTAGGTTCACAATATCTGGAAGAATTATGGGAGCAGTTGGTGGAGAGAGCTGTTCTTTGAAAGATGGAGGGCCTTCTAATGTGAAAGTTGATCTTTTGTCACCCCAGGGGGATCTCATTTCTTCTGTTTTGACATCTTCAGTAGGAAGTTACTCATTCAGAAACATTGTTCCAGGTTGGAAGTTCTCATAGTTTTGTCCTGTTGGATGGCTGATAAAATTTTTGTCAACCTGAGATGCATTCAACTGTTATTGAACTTACAACAAATACTTTAGGATTGTGGGTTAAAAGGAATTCTTTTTTTGATAAATAGGGTTAAAAGGAATTCTTATCTTAATAGTTTGTTTAACTTTTGCATGGTATGCTGTTGCCATGCTCATTATATAAGATTGATACACATTTAGAATGTGAAACAGTTGTTACTTCTAGTGTTTGGTTTTTGGGTTGAGATTTTCCTGAAAATATTAACATATATTTTTAGGATTTTGGTGCTCTTTTGACTCTGGAAATATGTGGATGCAGGAAAATACAAGCTAAGTGCTTCACATTCAGATTTTGATGTTGAAGTTAGAGGTTCTTCAGAGGTTGGATATATATGTATATATATATTTTTAATTTCTTTCTTGCCTTACTTTCTTATTTTTTAAGTATTTGATCTGATTCTCTTTAATAATGCCTACATCTGCATATCTCTGATTACTTAAAAGAATGTTGCCAGGTGGAATTGGGTTTTGGAAATGGCATAATAGATGACATCTTCTTTGTCCCTGGATACGATATTCATGGGTTTGTTGTTGCTCAGGTAATTCTATATTTCTATCAAAAACTTCTTGTTGTATAGAAATTACATATTTTTATGTTTCTTTGGCATCTGGGTTTGTTGTTGGAGGTTCTAGGCAATGTTGTAAGACTTGAACCGGACTGGATGGTCAGACTGTTAAAAACTTGGGAACTGGAAACTATTCTGGTTTTTATATCCTCAGTAGAAGTGTTGAAAACTAGCTGGGTTTTAATGACCCAGCCGGATTCAACAACCCACCCGGGTTAGTAAATCACAGGAAACTTAAAGTGAGAAGGGTAGGATTTGAACTCATGACAGTGGATATGGCTTTAAATAGAACAGATTGGCAAAACAGGATTCATGTAGCTGACCCCATGTGGTTGAGATAGGGGCCATAGGGCATGGATGGTGATGATGATATTATTGATAAAAAGCGACGATGATGATTATGGTTGATGCATGTATATTTTGAGTAAAATGTGAATGGTGAGACTTGAATCCTGGTTATTTGTGGCTGAAAACAAGGATCTAACCATCTGGCCAATATCTTCATGTGTATTTTAATTACAAAATAGGGCATGGATGGTGATGATGATATTATTGATAAAAAATGATGATGATTATGGTTGATACATGTATATTTTGAGTAAAATGTGAATGGTGAGACTTGAATCCTGGTTATTTGTGGCTGAAAACAAGGATCTAACCATCTGGCCAATATCTTCATGTGTATTATAATTACAAAAAAAAAATTCTAGGGGCCAAAAAACCTTCATGATTCTGGGGTTTGATGTTGTGCTGAAAGTAAATTGATCAAGTTAATTCTGGGTTAATTGCAATTAATGTGAAAACTAACATGTTAATATGGTTATGTTCTCATCTCTAAGGGGAGGTAACATCTTGTGCCTCCTCTTATGGTGAATGTATACTTCCTTCTTTTATTAATTAAATCATTATTTGTTTATAAAAAAACATGTTGTCTACAATTCTACATTTTATATGCATTGTTAAAGTTATAAAACCCCATATTTGCTAATGTTGGTCATTCATTCATCCTTATAAAAGATATTTTTAAAAGACACTTAAAGTTATAAAACCTTTCTTCTTTATAGGGATTAAGAATTTAAGACCCTAATATGGACTAGTTTGTCCTTGCCTCAAGGGGCTTGGTTGGGGGCTGGGGGTGGAGCCCCTTGCCCAGATGATAAACACACACAAGGAAAAAAACAGAAAAAATGCATAGATTTTCAAAAGGCACATGCCTGGGCTGAAGCGCAAGGCACACCAGGCACACACTTTTTGAAAATACTCCGCCTGGAACCTTTTATTTTTTTGAAAAAAGGTAAGGTAACTTTTATTGATGAAACAGCATACAAATTACAAAGGGCCTTTCCACTAAAGCCCAAAACCAAGAGTACAAAGAAAGTTAGATCTCCCCAGTCAGCAGCTGGGCTCCTAAAGTCCTTGGTTGTGCATACCCTAAAATGCACCTTGCCTGTGTGCCTAGATGTGCCTTCAAAATTTAAATCACTGCTAGATTATATATTAATAATAAATTTTTTGATCATTGTTCCTGATCCACCTGGGGGGTTGCAATTAAGAATGATGATTATGATATATCCAAAGTAACTGGTTCCCTTACCTTCACTTTGTCATTCTTAATGAAGGATTGGTTAAAATTGAGAAGTGCACATAATGTGTTTTGTTAAATGATGTATATGAGAGACAAAAAAAGCAAGCTTTGTAAGATGGCTATAAGACTTGTAATGTTATATGCAATAGTGTTGGGAATCAAGAATTGACACATCCAGAAAATGGACGTAACTGACATTAGGACATTAGGATGCTGAGATGTATGAGTGACAGACTAGGAAGTATATAATTAGAAATGGACAAATCAGTAAAGACTAGGAATAGCGACATTTTTTGATAAGATGGTCTGGCCTTGTGCAAGTGTAGGTTTCTCTTGATAAACATAATGATATCATGTTTTGTTGGCAGGGAAATCCTATCTTGGGAGTCCACATTTATTTATACTCAGATGATGTACAAAGTGTGAATTGTCCTCATGGTTCTGGTAATGCCCCCTGGCAAAGAAAGGCTCTCTGCCATGCCATATCTGATGCAGATGGAAAATTTATATTTAATTCAATGCCTTGTGGTAAAACTCTTGCCAGCGTGATCTCTCATTTTTCTCTTCTTTGTATATAGAGTGCTTTTATTTATTTTTTGTCCTTGTATATGCATTTTTGCATTTTTGTTGATCTCTTCCAGCTATTTGTCCATTGATAGCCTGGTATGAATTTTGTCAACATGTGCAAGAGATGCTATATATAGTTTTAGATAAGATGACAGTTACTTTATTTAAACAGTTTAATTTAACAATGTTGGAGCCATCATCATCTTCTGGAGTTCACTTAACCATAAACATTCTATATAACTTTTCCTCTAGAATATCTGACTAGCATAGGCTAATAATCGGAATCAACATTGAAGGATCAGAGGCAACTGAGTTTTATTAGACAGGTTTGGCTGAGTTAAAGTAGAGCTGTAAATAGGTTGAGTTTGTATCAGATTTAGATATATCCAAATTCAACCTGACTATGCATTTTTGACTATCTGTCACTATCTGAGTTCATTTTGAATCTGATTAATTGGATGTATTTTGGATCTGGATCAGATTTTGGTATTATCTTTTCTTGGTAAAATCAAGTAAAAATAGCTGATGTTCAAACCTTTTGGATGAGTGCAGCACTTGCTAACGTATATTTCTAATAATGTTATATAAAAATACATGGCAAAAATATTACTCAATTGGTTTTGGGAGGTCCAAATTAGCTATGAAGTCTGAATATTTTTATCAATAAATTTTCTTCTGTATTTATCTGAAAAAAAGCTCTGAATGTAAAGGTATTTGGAACTTTTTCTTTTTCCATTTTAGATGCAGGTGAACCCCCCAGTGGCTTTGGACTTTGGAGACCTCTTCAAGAGCTACCTTTTCTCTCTATCCAAGAGGAGAGGAATGGTAATATGGAGATGCACTAGGGTTGTGGTGATTTGGAAAGTTCGGGTAGAAAGAAACATTACAATTTTTTGAGCTGGGGAAGGAGGTTGTGTTCAAAGAATTTTTTGCTAGCAATAAAAAATAAAGAAATATTAGAATTTTTCAAGATAAGCACTGCACCAAAGAAGCTCTTATTTGAGAATTATCTCTATAAAAGTTGCACCACATAGGGTGAAGTCTATAGCTGTGCTTGCTCACTACTCTGCATATGACATTTATCAGATTTGACAAAGTATGATATGATTTTGTTCGGCAAGGAATATGCTATACAATTATACTTGGAATGGATCCTATGTTTTCATGACAGCATCAGAGTGAATTTTAATGAATGCAGTCTAGATAATCTTGGAGAGTCCGGTATGGGGGGGAGGGAACCTTTAGGAACAACCAAGGTAACATAATGGCCATATATTTAAGTTCTATAGGATATGGAAACTCTATAAGGACTGAATTACTAGCCGAGAATAGCTAAATTACTTCTACAAGAATTTAGTAGTGGAAGGAGATTCCAAGGTGGTTGTGAGGTGATTAAAGAACACTAAATAGGTTCCTGGATATGCAGAAAGTTCACGAGGAAATTACAACAATTAATTGGAGAAATGGCACTCAGCCATCAATTGGTTAAAAGATCAGCAAACAGTGTAGCTGATGCTTTAACAAGGCAAGGAAAAACCAACTGCTTTGGGGCTCAGTCTCATAGGAGACTCATTTTAGAGTGAAATTGAGAATATGCTTGGGGTAGATAGGAGGACCTGGTCTACCATTATGGATGCAAGGCATATCTCCCATATACTGTAAATTGTAACATCTAACTACTCTTTAAGTGAATTATTAAAGATTGGTTTTGGTTGCTGATCTGCCGGGGGGATTGACAAAAATAAAGTAGATTGACCATGTCACAAGAGAAACTTACCTATTGAATGACATTTGGCAGCAATCTTCATTTTAAACAATTCTCACACATTTACTACTATAAGACATCCATCTGCTTCTTCTATGTTATGTTACCTATTAACTGGATGAAAAGATCCACAGGAGTATCTGGGTAAAATTCAGCAGAACCCCATGCACAACAAGGGTTATTGGACGTCAAAACTAATTTCTCAACAATGATAAGTTGTCAGTACAATATTAGGAGTTCGGATCTGCTATCAACACAGCTTGCAACATGATCTATAGCCACATATCTCGAACATGAATGCCGTACACCCCATTAATGTCAACATACAAGTGTGAAACATGTCTGAGATGTCTGGCTAGAGATCATGTTGGAAGCTATATTTGTTTATTCTTTGTTTTGTATGTTATGTTTGACTGCATATGGAACTGCCATCTTTATTTGTCCTGACAAATGTAATTGCCTCTTATATGAAACAAGTCTCAGTTGCTGTAGCATCCTTACAGGGGTTTATGAGCTTGTACCTTACTACAAGGGTGAGAATACAGTTTTTGATGTTTCGCCTCCTACCATGTTGGTGTCTGTTGGGCATCATCATATTACAGTCCCTCAAAAATTTCAGGTAGAAGGACTATTTGTAGCTTTGCATAGTTAGAATTTGGATCTTCTTGTTTTCTCTCTTGACTAAACACGTTCCATTTTTATATGAAATTGAGAATATTCTCTTTTTATGAAGCCTTCCTATGAAAATATGCATCTCCAATGACTTAATTGTGTATTGTGGGTTTGTTCAGGCCCAAAATATAGTGGTAATGAATGGGATATTCATTTACATTTCTCATATTCACAATTCCAAAGATGCAGTTGTGAGGAATGGTTTTTTAGTCTTAGTTGTGTATTGTTGGGCACCTATGCACATCAAAGAACCAAGCTGAATTTTGATGGGAGTTCACTTGGTAATCCAGGACCATTGGGTGTAGGGGGAGCTTTACAGGATGGAGGAGGGAGAATTTTAGCTTTATACTCGGGGCCAGTAGGGGTGGGAGACCCAATGAGAGCTGAGGTGTTCGCCCTCCTTCAAGGCTTGAGATTGGCTAAAGATATGGGTTTCCAACAGTTTGAAGTGGAGGGCTATTCTAGGATGGTAATAGGTTGGATGCAGGTAGATCATCTAGGCAAGTTTTCAAATATCGACACGATACAGGGTGTATCGTATCAGTATCGGCCTTACCCAGCACACGATACACTACGACTAGAGGTGTATCTTGCCAGTCGTGTGTATCAGACCGTATCGGGTTGATACGGGCGCGTATCGCCTTGTATCAATACATATCAGTTTGATACCATGCGATGTAGACCGATATGTGCGAGCACGCGAGCTTGTTTATTAAAAATTAAAGGCAATTGCGTGACTCAAACCCAAGTCTCCCTAGATGGCAGGTGCATTTAAGACAACTCAACCATTTAGGCAACTTCGCACTTGTGTAAATATTTAAAATAAAATAACTTTTATTACATATAACATCTAAATAGTACATGTAATTCAAATAAATGATATATTTATGCTCAACAATTTTAACTAAAAGTTGTAAAGAACAGTATTCAAAATTGATATTTTATAAACCTATGGAATAAATAATCTATCAAATCTACATTAAAACCAAAAGATGATTTTAATCTCTAGAAATTTATGCAAATAAAATATTAATAATAAAATAATTATTTTTAATAATTAAAATTAATATATATAATTATTAATTAATTAATATTTTAATTTACATTACATTAAATAACAACATATTAAATATTTACAAAAATAAAAAAATGTTTAGAAAACATTTGAGAGTATAATATTAAATAGAATCTATTAACTCTACTAATCAACATTTATACCAAAAAATGATTTTTAATTTTAGATAAAACTATAGAAACAAAACTGTCCTTAATGTAATAATTATATTAGTAATTAAAAATTTGCATATTATATCTTAGAAATTTTAACAGATTTGATATATTTTAAATTGAAATTATATTTTTTATAAATTATTAATTGATATTCTAGTTTACATTTGAGAATTCAATATTTAATTGACTTTTTGGTTAATGTAAAAAATTAAAAATAGTAAAATAGAAAATAATTGATATAATAATTAAAATATAATATGTGCATATGTTATGTGTCTTGGACTCTTGATTGATACATTATCAATAAAATTGTGTGATATTTATGCATCCTGCTATATTAATTGTAATATATTTTATCATATATACGAATATACCATTAAAATGTACATTTCCTCTGTATTTATACATTATTTGTGACTATTTGATTTTAAATTTAGCGTTATTAATATATTTATGGAATTTGTATGTGTCTCCATCGTATCTAAGTGTTTCCATTTTTTTTGTTCGTATCCATGCGTTTCCAAAGCGTATCCGTACCCGCATCCGCATCCGCATCCGCATCCGCATCCGCATCCGCATCCGCATCCGCATCCGCATCCGCATCCGCATCCGCATCCGCATCCGCATCCGCATCCGTATCCGTATCAGTATCCGTATTCGCATCCGCATCCGTATCCAAGTTGTTTGATACGGTACTCGACACCGATACTTTTATCCTTGAATCTAGGAATTTGGACCCATAGACAAGCCATGAGAGTGTGGTGTAACTTTTAGATGGATTAGAAGATCATATCATCCAATGGTTTGGTTGACAGTTTAGCCAAAGAAGGGTCAGTCAGCCATGGGGAACCCTTCTAGGCTGCTTTGTAAGCGGCAGTCTGTGGGGACAGCACTCCTTAATTTGGGTGCTTGTCTCTTGCACTATCTTTATTAATCTTTGATTGAAACTTACTGTTTCCAATAAAAAACTTTGTTCCTTAACAATTTTTGGACGTCTAAGCAGCATTTGTGAAGATGACTAATGTAAATCCTTTTACCAGATGAGAGAATTGATTTAATCTTGTTCAGTAAAAAATGAAGTCTGAAGATCACTTTTTTTTCCTTTTCCTTTAATACAAAACTTTTTAGTCAAAAAAAAAGAAAAAAGAAAAATAAAGAAATAAAAAAGAACAGAAAAAAGAACAAAATATCAAGTCCAATTACCAATTACTGCATATGCTTTTGGATTTCCATTAACATTATTTGTAGCATCATAGCATCATCATATATCCTTATGATTTTGTGCAGGTCACTGGATTTTCTATTGGGGGCCGGGTAATTGATGGAAATGGTGTTGGAGTTGATGGTGTTAAAATAATAGTTGATGGTCAGGAAAGGTCTATCACAGATAAACAAGGATATTACAAGCTTGACCAGGTAAGAATGCATGCAAACAGGAACCGACAAGATGAAAGCAAATGGCTTACAATTATCCTTGATATCCTATGAGCCCATTCCTCCACTAGTTGGTTTTAGAGCAGCTTTTTCTATTGTTTTACAATGAGAGCTTTTGTTTCTTTCATGTCATTGTTCCCGTCTTCCCTTTATTTTCTTTTTAAACCTGTTTATTGGAGTGGTTTGAATAAAATGGGGAGCATTTAATATTGTTGGTCATATTCGTATGCACGTGATAACATCCTGCTTCTTTCTTTGATTGGTTTGATAACATTCTTCTTTGTAAGTTTGGCATCTTTGGTGCATGGAATAAGGAGGAAAGCTGATTTGGTTTTGTGAGTTTAAGCTGAAGATGTTTAAATGTTTTTCCTTTTCCTACTATATAATAGTAGTAGAGCAAATGGAACTCATGCTGCATTCGTAAAATTTAAGTTATTATTAACAAAAATAATGGAGACCCTCGCTAATGGTTTTTTTTATCAGTTTTCTAAGCATACTAGCTCATTGATTTCATGCAACTAAATGCTAACTATGTGCACAGAGCATTTTATGTTGTTATTGTTGTTATTGCTCTCTCTCTCTCTCTCTCTTTCCCCCCCGTGAAAAGTTAAGGTAAAATTGTATGAAGAATGATACCACTTTATGCTGTTGTTATGCAATTTCTCTTGACTCTTGAAATTTCTAATTGGTGCTAATTAAGAGTGGTATCACTTTAGTTTAATATGCAGTATACAAGTACATTGCTCAAATTGTGGCTGATTGTGTCTTCTTCATCCTCCTCTAGAATCATTATTCAAAAGGAGTGGAATTGGAGGAGTATATAGAAACTATCAGAGAGATGTTGCTATTTATTCAGGTCCTGTTGTATTCAGTGACTCCACAAGGGATGAGATGCTAGAGATTCTTCAAGGGTTGAGATTGGGTAAAGATTACTTATTTACATGAGAAATGTGGTGGTAGAAGGAAATTCCAGGACTGTAGTCGGGTGGTTAAAGGTGGATAGACAATGAACCTGGCAGCACAGGCATATTTTGAGGGAAGTCAAACAACTAGCAAGGGAAATTGTTGTATCTATTAAGTGGGTACTTAGATCAGCAAGCCTCTTGGCAGATTTCTTGCTAAGTAAACCGATCAAAAAAGATTTCTTGCTAAACAACGGGTACATGGGTAATACTTGTTTCAGGGGGTCAATGGTGAAAACAACTCATAGAAGCAGAGCATATGTAAGAAATGGGATTAGATAGTGTAGGTTAGGCTAACAAGGGAGACTCTCTTATATTGTACATAGCATTCCTTTACCACAATCAATACAAAGTTCCTCTTTATCAACAAAAAAAAGTATACAAACACATGTATGGTGCTGTTCAGCAGGAATATTTATGAATAGTGGGCATTCTTCTCTTCAGAATTTTTTGCATAAACTGTTAGAGTAAGGTTGATGTCAGAAGAAGAAGAGAATTGAATGGGTGTATCTATTAATATGATAAAAGGACAATCCTGATGTTGAATCGAAGTATATACCTTGATCAATATTTGTTCTTAGGGATGTTGAATAGATGTTGTTGAAGGCTTTCATGAGGTCTTCTATGACTATAGAGCTGGCTAGAAAACTTCCAGTGGAAGAGAAAGAAAGAACCTAGAAATTAGAATAACTCAATTCATTCATTAGCCATATTTTTACACTTAGATATTTGTAAATAGACACTATATGGTTGGTCAAGAAAAGTAAATTGCAATTCTGCTGTTGGTGAATTTTGACTCAGAAAATTAAACAAGTCTCAAATGACTTCGGCAATGACTCTAAATTTTTAAGTAGAAATAAACTATGACTAGACAAGCATACCCTAGGTAGACCAAGGGAAAGTTTAGATGGTTTGGGTTGGAGGGTGGGGAATAGAGAAATGCTGGAATCTTTGGAAAAGCCTTCTGAGGTCCAAGAAGTAAAAAATGCTGTTTTCTCAATGGATAGATCTAAAGCCCCAGGGGTTGATAGCTCTATGTGGTGGGCCTCTTTGACCCAAATTTTTTCAGGCAATCGAAGAAGCATGGAAGGGTCATGTGGAGAGCTACAAGAGCAGCTATGCTTTGGTCAGTTTGGGAGGGAAGAAACAATAGGATTTTTAAGAATGAGTTTTTAGATCCAAGGAGGAAATAATAGGTGTATGGTTAAGGTTATTCACTGGTTGAAAACACTGGATCTGTTTAAAGATGTCTTAGCTGAGATATATACAGGAATTGGGGTGCTGTGGCAGGTACTTCTTCTTTCAAGCCGGTAGTACAGGAAGTTTGGTCTCTGCCAACACAACAAAGAATGAAGATGAACTTTGATGGTCTCTCTATAGGTAATCCAGGTCCTTCGGGTATAGGGGGTGTATTCAAAGATGGAGAAGGCAGAATGATTGCTATGTATATAGGAGTGGAAGATTCTTTGAGACCGGAGGTCATGGCTTTGCTTCAAGGTGTATTCAGAGATGGAGAAGGCAGAATAATTGCTATGTATATAGGAGTGGGAGATTCTTTGAGACCGGAGGTCATGGCTTTGCTTTAAGGGGTAAGATTCACCAAACAGTTGGGGCTACACCAAATTGAAATAGAAGGGGATTCTAAATTGGTAATTGGATGGGTGCAATAAGGATGTTTGGGAACCTGGATGCATAGATAGTTGATAAGAGAAATATACAGTTTAACAAGGGAGGTGGATGCTTGCTTTAAGTGGACAAGAAGATCAGCTAATGGGCTAGCAGATACTTTAGTAGAACAGGGGGTAGTTAGGGAGAATATGTTTTGGGCAGCTTTGTAGTTCAACACCCTATACTAGGGGTTTATGTTTCTATTTTAGAAAACTCATTAATGAAGTTACTGTTCCAAAATACAAAAATACTTTGCCTCCTGCCCAAAATACAGGAATTCATCATCACTTGGTCAGGAGAGGCAGAGGGTGGCCCTTGCAGGATGTCTCACTATCTGGCTAAGGCAAGAGATATTTTGGCTGCCACGAATGCAATTATTACCTTTTTTTTTTGAATATGAATGCAATTATTACCTTGATCCATTCATCAAAAAAAATTATTACCTTGATCCCTTGGGAATTAAACACTTTGGCAGATAAGTTAGCTAAGGCTAGTAGTTCATAGGGAGATTATGTATAGTGAGAGATCCTTGCTTGTGTAATGCTTGAGTTCTCTTGTTGTTTGCTTTGCTTCTATTGTGCATCATCTCATGTACTTGTTTTTCTATTAATGAAATTCTGTTGCCTTCTCTTTGAGAAAAAAAAGCAAAGGAATGGTATTGACATCTTTAGTTGTTTCAAGTTGTGATGGCTGGGAAAGTGTTGTCATAATATCCCATATTTTGATTATATGTAATCTTTTCTGAGTTTTGAATATATGCAGGTTACATCCAAACGATACAAAATAGTAGCTGAGAAGCACCATTACAAGTTCAATAATTTGGAGAATTTCTTGGTAAATATATTAATGGAATTCAGTTGCAGTTTTAAGATGCTAAAGTTGCCTCATCTTCTGAGAATTAAGAAAGAAACATTGTTTATGCATAGTTTTTACATCTTAGTTTTTCTGTAGCTGTTTTTTTCACACGTCCCTTTTTTGAAATCTTAGGTTCTGCCTAACATGGCTTCCGTTGAAAACATTAAAGCAGTCTATTATGATATTTGTGGTGTTGTTCGGATGGTTTGTGCAGGCTACAGGACTAAGGTGATGTTAGTACATCCTTTATGTCAACAGATGCAACTCAACTAGTTATTTATATGCACTGATCATGAAGCTCATTTTTAGTTAAATAACATACTTGTAATTGAATTCCAGGTAGCATTGACACATGGACCTGAAAATGTCAAACCTCAAGTAAAACAAGTTGATGAAAATGGGAGATTTTGCTTTCAGGTATGTTAGCCAATGGCAGCAGTGTTATGAAATTAGTTTTAAATTGGGCTTGATTAGGTACTTATGAATCCATGATTGTACCCCCTTTAACTTGTCAGCATCTTATTAGAGTTATAACTTGGTTTATTCTCTGTGTTTTTTAGTTGATAGGTAATTTTCAAACCTGGGGCTTTCTATTATACCCAGATATGGGTATAGACACGGACATGGATATGGGGAATGGGATATAACTCTCCATGTCATCAAGTCCCAGAGGACCTAGACATGGGTATGGGTGCGGGTATCCCATATAATAATATTATGTGATGCATTTTTTTTGCTTGGTAACTTAACATTTTATTAAAATGAGAAATTTAAGGTTACAAAGTAAAATCAGGTCAGCAAGCTACTTGATCCTTGCATAAAATCATTTAATTACATCAGATAAGCCCTATTGTCCCCCAATACAAGTCCCCTCTAGAAACCCCTTATTTTCCTGATCCGTCTGCCACTGCATTGGCAGATCTGTGTATCCACTCAGTCTTGAAATAAATGTCCCTGCATACTGACTTAATTTCTTTCATCATCTCCCTGTATTGCCTTGGAAATAACTCCAATTTTTCCCAACCATTTAACTACAACTTTTGTGTCTTCTTCTACTTCTAAGTTTCTGCAGTTGAGAGACTTGGCCAATTTTAATCCCTGGGGGCTGCTGCAAATTTTACCTTTATGGAGAGTCCAAATCCAATGGGATCTTGCTGCACTGGTCAAAATTAAGCTTAACTAATTGCTGCTTTTTTTTTTTGATGAATTAACTAATAACTGCTTTCGTACATCTCCAAAGCAGCCTGCCTCCTTTTCTAGGTCTAAGGAAAGATGGGCTGAAAAAGCACTCTGTTTGGTGGAGGAGACCACCTGTACCCAAACAAAGAGGAAACCAATCCTAGATTCCAGTAACAAAAGAATAGGGGAAGTCACTAAACTCAGGTACACAGTTTCAGTCAGGGTGGGGAGGGTTTCAGAAGCAAAGGGGGCTGGCTTTGATGGAGATGGGGGGTAGAGGGGTTCAATGGGAAAGTCACAGGTGCTGGGATGTCTTCTTCCTGGGTTACCTCAAAGTTGTTGGGATTGGGGAAGTTTCTAGGTACTTTGAAGGAATAGAGCAGATGTGGTTGGAAGAGAAAGGGAAGGTGGATGCTAAGAAGGGTGGGGTTTCGCAGAGGACTTAGGGATGATGAAATTGATTCTCTTTCTGTTTTGCTTGGTTGTCTTAATCAAGTTTGTTTGGATCCCTCCAAGCCCGATAAGAGGGTTTGGACTCCTAGACCCAATGGAACCTTCACTTGTGCTTCTTTCTTCAAGTCCATCTCTCAAC